>VDFB02018296.1:25445622-25859710 GCA_007258455.2 Sequoia sempervirens
TATATGTATTCTTTCTTTCTTTCTTTCTTGTCTGTTGGCCTTAACTCTAAAGACAACCCTTGGCTCTTTGAAGGGTATCAACAATCCTCACAGGTTGCACAACACCATTGTTGAGCAGTGTTTCCATTGTTGTTCCTTCTAGATGCTTTCACAAACTAAGACTGCCACTGTCATTGGGATCTCGTCACTACTGTCACATCCACCACCTAAGCTCCACCCCTACTTGATGTATGAAGGTTGCTGCAACCTCCTCTCAAAAACTGCCTGAATGTTGCTCCTAGAGTGGCACAGTTTATTTCCTCCACCCAAGTACTGTTTGACAAGTGGATTTCTGCTGATCCCCCACCCACTTTTGATAGGCAAAATGCCAAAAAGTGGTATGTTAGTGCTGTTAAATTTTAAGGATCAGATTGTATGCACAGAAATAAATTCAAATCAAACACAATAACACAATAGATACCCTAGGAAAACCCCTCCACTTGAGGGAGAAAAAAACCCAGCAACAAAGATCTCTCTATTATATAAAATAATGGCAACAAGTCTCTTTACAATGAGGCCAATCTCAAGGCCAATATTCAACACCTACACCATATGCAATGACAAATAATGATCTGTACTTCCTTGAATTACTAAATCTGCCCTTGAAGAAATTCGCAATCTATGTTCAGAAAAGAATTGGCTGATTGCTATTATCAAAGGAAAGCATTACAATATATAGAAGGTAGAAATATTGTAGTCACTATCTAAGCAACCCACTAACTATCCACTAACTCATAAACTAAAGATGAGCTGCCCACTAAGCAGTCCACTAGCTATCCACTAGCTAATAAACTAGAGATGAGCTGCCCACTAAGCAGCCCACTAGCTATCCACTAGCAGCCCATTCACATTAAATAACACATATAAATAAATAGCCGATAGGCTATATTGATTTATGTCTTCACTCGTGGCTGGAAGGATGAATCCAAAGCTGCTATATCATTAACACTCCCTCTCAACTAGGGAGAAAACTTCCAGTTGCTCAAGACAAATCACCTCAACATGATGCCCATCACATTGGCTACACCCAGATGTGAAAAGAAGAATATCAAATATGATAGATATCACTAACACTATATCAAACTATAATGGCTAAGCAACCATACTGTGTAAAAATAAGTGTTCATCACTAAGCAAGTGATGCTGTCACCCTCAACATGACATTCATAGTAATAAGATGTGTCATGGAGTCTCACACATGGCATCCACCATGACTCAGGCTCAGAGGGTTGAAACAAGGACTTACACCTCAAATTCCTCCGTCTCAGAGGAAAATGCATTAACAAGGGCTTGCACCTCAAATTCCTCCGTCTTAGAGGAAAATGCATTAACAAGGGATTTCACCTCGAACTTCTCTCATAGAGAAAAACTCATTAAACGGGTGCACTGATACTGAGACTCTTTCTCAGTTAAGGTTGGATTCTTCAACATACCAAGCTTATCTTGAAAATAAACAAACTTGATTCTGGAGAGAGGCTTGGTGAGAATGTCTGTCGTTAGCTCATCAATGCTGATATACCTCAACTGTATAGCTTTTCACAATACCATATCTCTAATATAGTGGTACTTGATCTCAACATGCTTGGTTCTGTCACAAGATTGACAAATAGCTTCACGCAACTCTAATTATCACAATGAATGATAGTAGGCTCCATTGATTGCCCAAATAATCCTGCAAGGAGCTTACGAAGCCACACTGCTTCTCAAGCTGCCATACAAATTGCAATATACTTTGCCTCGACTGTACTCAATGCTACAGATGACTGCTTCCTGTTGAACCAGGATATCATAGCAGATCCAACCTGAAGAATATCTCAATCCATATCCAATTGTGCCACGCAAGTATCTCAGGATATGCTTTGCTACAACAAGATTACCATCTTCTTCAAGCTCAGTAGGCTCCCTCTGAATCGTCAAGCACTTGCATTAACCTTCTGACCTCTTCGTCCAAGATTGCCTACAACTTTGACTTAGATAATTGTTTTCCAGCACACACCTCTAGTACTGTAGAGAGTTCAAGATAGACCTCCTCGACCTCAACCCAGATCTCACTATTCTGAATGGGTTTGTGGAGCTACCAATGACAGTCTTGAGCAATTTTGATCTCAGCAGCTGAAGGGATCTTCTAAGGATTTAGCACCTAGCTTTGCAATACAGTAATCTTCACTTCTTCTCAGTGAGTTACAAAACTCCCTCTTGACCCCTACTTCAGAGATTGCAAGAAAGACTTCTGGAAGTGAACTCCCTCTAGCCACCAACTTAGTCACATGGCTGCAAGTTGTGACTTCACGCTTGATCATTTCTTTGGTTGGCATGACTTCCTCACAAGATGCCTCAAGCTTTTCATCACTAAGCAATCTCTCAACACCTTCTGCTCTTAGATCTATCCTAGAAGCATTTTAGAGAGAGATTACTAACTGTTTATAACTATCCAAAGAAATATCAAGGCTAGAATCATACAAAGTTTACTATCTCAGGTTATAGCATGAATACATAAGAATTTATGAACAATATTTAAACATGAATAAGTAAATCAACCTATAAAAGAAATATATCAAAGAATCATAATGAAGGAATAAAGAAACTTATCTTTATTGAATTTTGATATAACTCTTTCTTCCAACTTTTACTCCTCTCGAGAGTGCTAAACTCAGCACAACAAAAGACAATTTGAACAACTGCAAATTTCTTGAATGCATTATGCAGTTAGCAAGTAGAACCAACTCTCTCCAAGAGTCAAGGCTCTAACACAGTTCATGCATTAGAGAATGATATCAATGTGATCAACCTATCACAACGAAATTGCAATTCTCTTTTTCATCTCAAAGTCACACTCAGAGATCTACATAATTAGCATGAAACAACTCACAATGAATAATTTGAAATCTTCAAAGGATCTTTATGCTAGAGAGCACAATTCAAGAGAAATTACAATCTCTCTATTCTAGTCACACAATATCCAAATAAATGAAATAACTTATCTCTCGATTGATGCAAACACTACTCATGTGCACAGATCAGCACACAACCTTCACAACTTGAACACAGGCCCATGACTTAGAATAGAAATTCCCTAGAATCCTTCTGAGGGGAGAACTCATCCACATCCACAAATGAAGCATGTTGATTAGGCCTGGTTGGGCAATCCTTTGCATAGTGACCAAACTTGTCACAACGAAAACATTGGACTTTAGTGAGGTCCCACTTCTTCTTGAATGCGGAAGCACCATCAACTCTTTTATCTCTATTCCTCTTGAAATATCCTTTCTTTCCATCTTTCCCTTTCTTTTTCGAGGATTGAGCGGAAAGAACATGAATGTCTTCATCTGTAGGGCTTCAACCAATACCTCTTGCAACCAACCTAGACTCTTCTTGAATGCAATTAGATCTTAACTCTTTTATCTCTATTCCTCTTGAAATATCCTTTCTTTCCATCTTTCCCTTTCTTTTTCGAGGATTGAGCGGAAAGAACATGAATGTCTTCATCTGTAGGGCTTCAACCAATACCTCTTGCAACCAACCTAGACTCTTCTTGAATGCAATTAGATCTTAGGCGATCAAACTTAGGCAATTTCGATCTTGCATTGATTCCCTGAATGAAGGATTCCCAAGACAAAGGTAGACCATTTAGAGCGAGCATAGTCAAGTCCTTGTCATCAACCATATGCCCAATTGTTGAGAGCTGATCTCTCAAGTCTGAGATCCTCATGAAGTATGCAATAACAGATTCTCCCTTTGACATCTTCACATGATGCAATTGATGCTTTAGTGCAAGTGCTTGACTAGTATTGTTGATTTTGTACATCTCTTCCAAGGTCTTGAGCATATCTCTCGCTGTCTTCAACTTAGAGATGATAGGAACAATATGGTCCTTGACGGAATCAACCAATATCTTCATTACTTTAATGTCTTTCTTCAACCACTGCAACTTTCCTTCTTCCTTCTCAAGTTCATAAGCGCTAGACTCCACGAACTCACCCAAGTCATTTTCACGCAAGGTAAGCATGATCCTAAATCTCCATGAGGTGAAGTTGGATGCACCCTCGAGTCTGTCCTCAACCTTCAAACCGTTCACCATCTTGACTGATGTAGATAAGTGAACAAATCAGGTATGCTGATTGGCAATAATCTAATCACGATCCTCTCAAACTTGGCTTTGATACCATGTTAAATTTTAATGATCAGATTGTATGCATAGAAATAAATTCAAATTAGACACAATAACACAGCAGATACCTTGGGAAAACCCCTCCACTTGAGGGAGAAAAAAACCCAGCAACAAAGATCTCTCTATTATATAAAATAATGGCAACAAGTCTCTTTACAATGAGGCCAATCTCAAGGCCAATATTCAGCACCTACACCAGATGCAATGACAGATAATGATCAGTACTTCCTTGAATTACTAAATCTGCCCTTGAAGAAATTCGCAATCTGTGTTCAGAAAAGAATTGGCTGATTGCTATTATCAAAGGAAAGCATTACAATATATAGAAGGTAGAAATACTGTAGCCACTATCTAAGCAGCCCACTAACTATCCACTAACAAATAAACTAAAAATGAGCTGCCCACTAAGCAGCTCACTAGCTATCCACTAACTAATAAACTAGAGATGAGCTGCCCACTTAGCAGCCCACTAGCTATCCACTAGCTAATAAACTAAAGATGAGCTGCCCACTAAGCAGCCCACTAGCTATCCACTAGCAGCCCATTCACATTAAATAACACATATAAATAAATAGCCGATAGGCTATATTGATTTATGTCTTCACTCGTGGCTGGAAGGATGAACCCGAAGCTGCTATATCATTAACAAGTGCTTCTAAAGCCATAAAGTTATCATGTCAAAATCAAACTCTATTTCAATCCGAGTAAATTGTATGTTCTAGTAAATATTTGAGTAGCTTTTGTACTATTTTAATAGTAGTAGAGAAGGTAGATATTTCACCTCGATGTTAAGTTGCAAACTAGCAAGTTTAAAGAATATTTAAACTTTGATTTAATGAAAGGGTGTATTTTAATTTTATGACCTTTAGACCAACATTTACTAGTCTACAAGTAACCATTCTGCAATCCACCAAACGCATCCTTGAGTCACATAAGCATCTACTCTTTTAATTTGAAGGGGTTATATTATCTTTCCTATGATATGCTGGATGAACCCTTTTACTTCTACGAATTGCTCACTGCTTCCCATTTTTTTTTTAATTAAATCTGATTGCTATATTATTTGTATACAATGGCTTTTTTTTTTATTTTTTTTGTATTTATATTTGTGTAAACAGGGGCATTTTTTCCTTCTTCTAAAGCTTGGAAGTTGTTATTTCAAGTTGTGTGATCCTTTTAGTGTAGTTATGTCTTTTCTAGGATTGATTCACTGGTATAGAGTGTCTTGTGCCTAAAAAGAATCAAACATTTTTGTTGTCCTGCAAACACTGTAATTTTAATATCTTGATCTTTGTGAACAGGTTATTGGTGACGTTCTAAGGATACGCCAAATTTTGACCAACTTGATTAGGTACGAACTTTCAAAATTCAATTAAATTTAAATGGTTCTTATTGAACTTGACCATTTTGAAATTCCAGTCTTAAAAGCAGGTTGTATTTGTTGTAGTTATGTTAGATTATACTCATTAATTGAGCCTGCTATCTAGGAATAGAATGTCTTAAATCCATGCATTGAGTTCTTTGTTGTTTTATCTACTTGTGAAAAATGCTGTCATGGCTAATTAAATATGAGTCATGCATATTTTACAAGGACAGTGCACTTGTTGCTTGTATTAATGGGAGAGAATTGTCAAATATTTATGTTAGAGGCATCGCTATGTCAATATATGGCACCAAATAGTTATAAAGAGTGCTGGAATTGTCGAATGAGTTTCACAAAACATGGCTCCATTTTTGCAAAAATATCAGTTTTGAGCAATATCACTATTACTAAAAGAAAGCACCCTCGTATGTGTTAGAATTGTGAAACAAGCACAAAACCACGAGCCACAGGATCAAACAACAAACAAAGACACCTTCCACGCAAGAGATCTGCAAACAAGAATTGCTATATTCATCAACAAGGAAAAGTTACAAAATAAGCTTTCAAAAAGATATGAAAGCTTCAAATATTCTCCGTGAATAATATCCAAGTGATAATTACAATGAGGGTTGAATGCTTATAAGAGCAAAGCCCTAAATGAGAAAGGGATCAGATCATGACAAGTGTCAACATCACATGAGATGTGACATAATGATCTAATATTAACTCAACTAATAAAGCATTCCTAAGTTTAGCTAGAGTGTGTGAGAATAAATTAGACTAATAATCAATTAAAGATTAATTAATTATTAGCTAATGTATGATAACTCTAACAGTATGTGCAGTTTTGCATATCAAGAATTTAAAATGAGGTGGACAACTTCTACTTGTCATGCAGTTCACAAAAAATAATGTCTTCAAACCATCATGTAAAGCACAGTATTCATTTGCTGACATTGTCAAAGAAAGGGAATAATGCTACCAATCAATAACTAAATGAAAATTTAAGAGGACAAAATCAAAAAAGATTTATGGGATTTTAAAATGGAGAAAATATTTATACTGATTACATTGAGATTTTTTTTGTTCTTACCAAAATTTCCATTCAAATGAATGACAGATTACCAAATAATAGTCATTATGGGAAAATTTGAAGTTCGTCAATTGTTTTTACTGAAATGCATGCTTTGATATCTATGAGGAACCAATTGTTATGTTGATGCACTTCAAACAACAAAATTTGATCCTTAACAATATTATTTAAATAATGACAATAAATTTTAATTTCCTTTTTATCAAATTTGTCTATAGGACCTGACAAAGCATAACAGTCAAATATACATTCTATTTGGTCTTTAGCATTGTTGTGCTAAATATCAATGTTGTTATTATTGACATTCTTTGTCTCTACCATGCACTTTGACTCTTAAAGAGTGTTTCCGAAAATAGAAATTAGAATAGAAATGAAGGGAAGGGAAAGTTCAAAGAGGAAGATGTTCATCCTCAGTTCATTGGTATCATGAATTTTATCGTAAGTGTTTTTAAGTTAGTGGCCAGTTTCACTATGGAGGTTGTGAGTCACAGTTCTAACTTCTAACTATCTATATTCATTTTACTTTTTAAGCTCATAATATTGCAAAATCTCTTTTAATTTGTCAAATAGGAGTAATACCATCTTGCAGTCTTTCTCTTAGTAAAAAATTAAAAATTTCAATGTCAATCCAATTTGTGCTCTTTGAACTTCAGAGATGTAAGACTTAATATTTATAAATTTTAACTAGTGTTCCATGGAGATGCATCTCCTTCCCTTTGAGGATGTCCCTGTGCATCCTCTTTTCTACATTTTTTTTGTCCCTTGGATCTTTCAGTTATTGGGCACCTTGAGAAGTTTTACAGTTTTAGCCCAAGACATCCTAATATTTTCAACGTCAGCGATTGTTTGAAAAAGAGAAACATTTGTAAAATCGCATTAAAAAAAAGGGAGAGAAATTTCCCAAGAATTATTTTCATGATCATTTGATGATATACCAGTCAAGTATGTGTATTTACTATTTACAATTTTACATTCGCATTTTAATGTTTCACTTTTAACTTCTTATTTCATTTTTTAATGGTGAACACCGAATACTCCTTATTCAATATAAAAGATGTTATAACTATTTAAATTTCAGCTCTCTAAAACAAATGATGTTTGATAGTTTTATTATACAATTGAAAAGGCAATTTGTTTATATATCATCCCTTGTTGGCCACTAGCCCTCCCCAAAATCTAGGCAAAGTTTTCACTGTCCCTAAAACATGTATACACGTGTCCTGATCTTGGAAACTCAAAGAAACATATTTATTAACGCTATTTATTAGAAAGAATGAAATCCAAGTTTGCTCATAAGAAGTAATAGTTTTTTTCTTTTTTTTTTAAGCGAAAGGCCATTAAGCCTGTATACATAAGAAGTAATAGTTATTAAATGTCCTAGAGATAAAGTTTTTCTGTTGATGGCTGCTGCTCCCTCCCATAGTTGCAGCCCTCCAAATCCTAAAAATGCTTCCTTGCTTGAAGAGGTTGAGTGCTATGCCCTTAACCTATAGTGTGTAGCTGACTTGTGGCTAGCATAACCTTTAATTAAGCTATATAATCAATCCTATAGTCTTATATAGGTAGTTAGGTTGGCTTGGGTGGCATCCATGGCATCATTATCGTATATATGGGAGGTAGTGGTTAGTTTATTATCATCAAATTGTGTATTCTTTTCTTATTGAAGACTATTGGAGCTAGGCCCCTCTTGAAGTGTCTTAGGAGGTTGCCTCCTTGAAGTGGCTTATAATTATCAAGTATTTGTAGCATATTTCCTATTATGTTATTATCTTGTGCAAGTAATTTCAATTTAGCTGGTATCATAGCATGATCTTGGCATCTGAAAGACAAGAATCAAGACAATTTTTTTCAATTTAAGTGGTCCAATTGTGAAGTGCATAGCTCTTTCATTTTGGTGATTGTTTTTTCTAAAATATGGAGGGTTGATCAAGGGTACATTGAAGCTACTGTAGTCCAGATTTGAGATCCTTTGAAGCAATTTTGAAAAAGTTATTGCAAGATTAGGGCTTTCACCAAATTTGCTCCCAAGGCTAAAAATCAACAAATTTCTTGGAGATTTTTCAAAACGAAGTTCTAGGTAGAGGTAAGTATAGTCAAAATTTTAGATTATTTTAATTTGTTTCGAGTAAATTACTGTGAAAACTGTTTTTGTGACATCATGGTTGGGGTTTCAACAAGAGACAAAGGAAGGAATCCTATCACACCTAGAAAATCTCTAAACAAGGATGATCAACTAATTTAGGAGATAGATTCCATAAATTTTGAAGCTATTATAAAGGAAGAAACCACCAAGATTAAGGAGGATACTTTGAAATTTAAGGAAGAGATGAAAGGGTTTGCTACAAAAGAAGATATCAATGCATCAGTGAAAAAATTTGTTTCTCTTGTGAGTTCTATGGACTCTAAGCAAATGAATTCACATCACAAGGTTTGGAAATAAAATGTGTCTTCTAAGGGGCACAATGCTTTTGGGTTTAACTTAGATCTAAAGATGGATCATCACCCGAATAATTTTATGGCAAGGCAATTCAAACCAAAGATGGATATTTGAAAATCTGATGGAAAGGATCCAAAAAATTGGCTCTACCAAATGGAGCAATTCTTTGATTTTCATCATGTTCCATGTCAACAAAAAGTTGTGAAGACATTGTTATATTTGTAACCATATCAATTCATTTGGTACCATTGCCTATGTGAAGAGAAGAAAAAGAAGGGCTGCATTGTTACACGGTCTACTTTTCAAAAGGAATTGATGACACATTATGGCAATAGTCTAAATGGATAATTGCTTAAGCCAAATCACCAAATTAAAGCAAATAGATGCTAGTGAAGAAGAAGAGGAAGAAATAGGAAAACAAAAACAAGAGGAAATGCCCAAGCCATTAATATCTTGCAACGCATTGTCTCCTTTTGAAGAGATGCAAAAGGATCTATCACCCAAAGGAGACCAAGATTAGACCATTCAACTATTACCCAAGAACCATCCACCATCTATCACCTCTTCTTTGAAGATACAACAAAAGGTTAAAGTAGTGGAATATCACATGCAACACTAGTAAGAGACACTCTCTAGTCTCAAGGAGAACAAAGCAAAGGCACATAATAAAATCAAGTTGCAAGTTGATCAATGCAAAATTTCAACATAGACAAAGTTACAAGAACTTGATGAGGAGGATGTCATCATTTTGGAACTTGAGGGAATCCTTCAAACACACACTAAGTGTTCGTGAATGAAGATGATTATAGAGTATTTGATCAAGTGGAAGAATCTAACCAACGAAGATGTGACATGGGAAGATGAAGTGTTTCTTCAAAATCATCTAGAGCTAGTCAAGATTGGAGATAATGTTGGTTTTAAAGGAAAGGGCATGTGATGCCCTTAATCTATAGTGTGCATGGTATGTGTGTAACCAACTTGTAGCTAGCATGACCCTTAATTAAGTTATATAATTATTTATATTGTCTTATATAAGTAGTAAGGTCAGCCTGGGTGGCTTCTATGGCATTATAGTATATATAGGAGGCATTGGTTAATTTATTATCATCATAGTGTATTTTATTCTTATTGACGACTATCGGAGGTTTCCCTCTTAAAGTGGCTTATTCTTATCAAGTATTTGCAGCATATTTCTTATTATACCATTCTCTTGTACAAGTAATTTCATTACATGGTTCTTGTCTACAAGTTCCAAGAAATCTACAATTGCTGATGATGATTTGTGGTTCCAATAACCCCAAGTTGAGTAAGTTTTGTTGGGGTAGTAGCTTCAAAACACAATGTATCAATTAGTGCTTTAGTCTTTTGTGATGAGTAGATTTTGACAACTAGTTTCCCTCGTAGCTAAAATCAGTTTGTTTCTTCTACCATTCTTGGATTTGTTGTCAAGAGGATTTCACTTAGTGGAAAAATCTCATCTATTGTTTCTTGTCCACATTCCTTTTGAGTTTATTTTTATTTCACGTGCAGCAAAATTGTCCCTCTCAATAGTCAATGTTGATGGTTGTGTTGCAATAGGAGCCAAGGACTATAGTGAAAGGGCATTTAGATCAAATTGTGGAAAACATTTTTCTTCTAAGTTTCTTTCCTCCTCTAAGAAATTTCAATTACAAAGGGCTTAGGGTATGCAATATCAAGATCTCTGGTTGCTACATTCTTGAGAGTTGAGGATCTCCTGGATTTATCAAGGTCTTTGAAGATTAAACCCTTGAAGTGTTTAGAGATAACCCCTCTTTTAATTTTTGGAGAGGAAGTTTAGAATGGGAGGCCTACTTCATTGAAGATGGTGTGGTTTGTAGATTTAACTACTTTTGGTCCAATGTCCCTGAAACACATAAACGGATGACTAGTAATTAGAGGCCTCTCATGGAGAGCAATGTAGAAATTCCCCCCTATGCACTAGGACTTTTCATTGCAATGTTTGAATCCACTAAGGATAGAGATTTTATCCTTAAGGATAGGATCTGGTTGTAGGGGAGGAATTATTTCCTTATGAAGCCACGGTATCCAAATTTCAACCTCTTGATGGAATCTTTCAAGGTGTTGCTGGTATGGTTTAGGCTACAGAACCTCCCTCTTCTCTTTTGGTTTGGATCTTGCTTGGAGGCCATTGGGAACTCTCTTGGGAGATTTCTGTGAACTGCTATGAAGATTTCTTCTTTCTCCCATACCTTTTTTGTTCATATTCAAGTTGAGTTGGATATTTCAAAAGATCTCTGAACTGATCCTTTGGTTAAAGTGGAGAAATTTATATGGAAACAACTAGATTATGAGAACCTTTCATTTTGATATATAATAGGTGCTTTGAAACAAACCATGTGGTATCTAACTGTTCGAGCCTAAAATGCAAATCTCTAGGCCAAGCTTCATGATGGAAAGAGACAAAAACTCATCATTTAATTGTTAAAGATTCCTCAAGTCAGTTGTCTCAACAACCCTGTGCACCTTCTAGATTGCTCCCAAGGCTCATGAGCCCGCTTCAAGAGTTTCATTAATTCTTTCTTTGATGCCTCCTAAGAAGATGGTTTTAGAGGTTTTAACTTCTTTCAATGGCTAAAGTTATTCCTTTAGCCTCTTGGATAAGTACTTTGGAAGTAGAATACCAGCCTGTAGTGAATGTAGTGCAAGTATTCATGGATCACCTGTCTTGGTTGAATAAAATTTCGGGAGAGGAGGTTCCCTCTTTACTGATCATGGAGTCATGACAGGATCATATGTTGCTTGTGCTGCAAGAGGTGGATATTTTAGAAGGGGTGGATTGGACTTTGGTTTCCAATTGTAAATCTCAGTCCCATAAGAAAATTTCCTCTCGAATGATACAAGTTCATGTGCCAAAAAGCCAATAGGTTAGCTGGGATCTTAGCTCAGATTTTAGTTGAGTGAAAGATGGTCTATCATCCAACTTTGTATTGTTTCAATGGCTTTTAGCCTTTTATTAGTGTTATCTTTGCAAGCATGGGCCCCTGTAGAACTCAAATCTAAACTATCAAGAACAAAAAACAAAAAAAGCACTATTCCAATATTTAAGTCAAATATTAGAGTCTCTAGCCCATCCTTTCATTCTATTTCTATTCAAATTGGGAAACTTAGTGTTTATATTCTAGGAATTGATGAAGAGAATGTGCTATGAATATGACATCTCATTTTAGAACTGCAGGTTGTCTGATATTTTTGGATTTGCTGAATTTTGTTCCAAGGGTCACGAAATATACTAGAAGCCTAGACAAAGCAGCTTTAAAAAATAACTGGAATGAATCATGACTAAATTCAAAATTGTTGAATGGAAATCTTATCAGAGTCAAAGAGTTTAGCATTTATGCATGTGTTTTCAATATTGCATTAGTGTTTAGCATTTCTGCATGTGTTTTCAAGACTGCATAGTTACTCGGAGGCTTGTGGACTGACCTCGGTGCTCATCTCCTATATTGGAAAGGTGTCCCCATTTTAAAGACACATAGGGAATGTCCCTAGACATTAGAAGACTTTAGTTGAAGTTGTTTCGTGTCTCTCTTGGAAGCATCCCTTGAAAATTCTTGAAAATTAGGAAACTTCCTAAATAGTATTTGCACGTATATCATATATGTTACATTGTTTTTCTTCAAGTGCTGATATTTGGTTGACAAGAACTAAAAACACTAAAGCAGCATACTTATAGACTTGCTATTTTCTAATTTTTTCATAAAAATAATTGAGTTATTTTATGGCAAAATATATTCTTATCAAAGCCCAAAGAAGTACTAGTATGAAGAGAAACAAACAATAAGGCTTAAGATGGTCATAAGCACTGATGTTTTAATGAGTGATTGAAACTATTGCCATCTATATGAGTACCCTTGTACCATGTTTTTAAAATAATGGCGTTCATGCTCTAGTCCTCGTCTACCATTTTCAGGTGATTATGATTTAAACTTTAATAGCTTGTCATAATGATGATTATAAAATGCCAACATAATTTATTTATAATTTCAGTGACATCTATTTCTACTTTAAATGATAGATTTTTAATTTTTAAGCAGTTTACATTCTTTCAAATTGCCATAACTTTAATATATATATATCTTCAAGTAACTATCTCCCAAATTAAAAAAAAAATGGTACCAGTACCCATCTCCTCTTGTACCAATATCAATCACTATCTCTTGGTAGCTATGCAAGAGCATAATAAGCTTTCCAACTATGAATGACACTCTTTCCAACACTATTGTTCCCCTTTAAATGGCAAATGAAGTTGATTACATCTTCATACTTATATGTCAAATTGGCAAATATAACATATACAAGACTTCAAATCAGAAATGCCAAACAATAAAAGTTTCAATGCATTTTACCAAAAATTCACACAATTAGTCTTGAAGAAGATGGAGGCAATTATGACAAACAAAAACAAATATATTTAATTACAATAGCTGCAAAACTAATTGTAATTTCAATAGAATGTTGAATGAAATTTTCATAAAAAGTTAGTTAACAAGCAAAGAGCAACAATACAAATGAGAATGCACATGGGTGCATGGTGTAATGGTATTTCTATTGGTTGTTTGGCAATAGATACCAAGTTTGACTCTCCTAGGGGATGTTATCATGTTGCATGAGTTGGTCCTTGGTGGATGGAGTGTTTCAATGTATGGGGATGAGGCCCCCCATTTGTGGCATCACCAAGTAGGGCTGGTTAATCCCTAGATTTACCAATTTAAAAATAACAAATGAAAAATCAAACAAAGAAAAAGAGTCTCCTAAGGAAATTAATCAATACAATAATTTTTAACAAAGATTAAACAATCTTGATTAAAATCTTATTGATCCTAACAAAATTATTGGATTGCGAGAAATTGTTAGTCAACTCTTTTAACATATACCAACAACAGTTTATCATCCTTGCTAGTAGGCAAAACTGTTAGTTTTAGATCAGAAATGTAAGCAATTAATAATGCAACACATAAGACAAATGAACACAGCAGTTTACCCTGGGAAAACCCTCCTTCTCAAGGGAGAAAAACCCAGCCAAAATATATCTCTTATATATTTAATGAAGAGAGCAGAAATCTGCTTACAATTGGGCCAAACTCTAGGCTGATCTGATATAATGAAACACAGGACCTCTCCTAGATGCGAATGCACAATTTCTATGAAGTCTCCTTGATATTGATCTGCTCTAAGCAAATGATGATCTACTGTAGATATGTGAACTCCTTGATAAGTGCCAATGACTTGAGAACGAATTAATTGATGATCAAATGGATGATCATTTCCTTCTATATATACAATGCAAGGTGACTCTTCACTTGGTCGGCCTCTTAAAGAAAATATTATATTAATTATAATAAGGCCGACTTGCCTTTACAATTATTTGTTTAATATTTAATATTCTCGAATTAGAGAAAGATATCTCCCACCGCTATTACATCAACAAAAACTAGTGACAACCTTGCCTCATTTGACAAAATCAAGAAGTAGAGCTGGATATATTGAATAGGATAGTTCCTGCTAATGCTATTGTAGCTGAGAAGGATCTATAATTTATTTCTGAGCATCATCCTTTATTGGTCTCTCTAATAAGCATGATAAATGAACAAATTGAGTTGTTGATTTTCATGTCATTTGGAAAATACCATACAAAACTGTGAACAAAGTTTTTCTACCTTCTCTAGACTCCAAGAAGGTTGGCATATGTATGGCATCAAGGAACTGAATTAGAGTGGAATATCCTTAGGTTGTAGACATACCTTCAATAAAACATGGGTTTGGCAAGTTCAGATGATATCATGCCATTTGCTATGCAATGATTACTAACTTACCATTATTGCAAGTATACAAATGTATAACTCAACTGTTCTCATTTGAGGTTTTGATTCTTAAGGAAATATAGACAGTTTTCTACATTAACTATAGTGTGAAATAATTCCACATTAACCAGTGATATCACTGATCTGTAAATTCTAGCAGCATTCTAGCATAAATTGCATATAAGAAGAAAGAAAGAAAGAACAAACACAAAAGACAGACTGATACACATTGGGGAAACCCTTTTGAGAAAAACTCAACCTCCAAAGTATTGAAACCAATGTATTTCTAACATCAAAATAGTTACAATACAATATTAGGCTCCAAGCCTTAAAATGAAAATCAACAATCTCAACCAAGAAGGAAACCATGCAAGATGTGATCACCTTTTGAAGTAGCGAGCAACCATTGTTGCTATCTCTATGAGACTGATCAGATAACAAATGAGAGCTACACGTCCCACTCCATGCTCCTAAAGATCTCCTCGACAAACAACTTAAGCACTGATTTGCTTACACCAAGCTCCACTCACTGCAAGTACAAGTGATCGATAACCTCCTACCCAAGCCTTCTATTTATAGCAGTGAGAGGAAGGCTTACTAGAAGCTGCATGCCAATGTGTGATTACTAGAAACTTCTTGTCAACTTGTGACTACTAGAAGTTTCTTGTCAACATGTCAGCCCAAGCATTAACTGCATTTTACAAACCTCAAATATATTAAATGCATTCTCCCAGTGAGCCCTATTGACCATGTGCTTACTAAACCATGACCCCTCCAATGTCTCCAATGTGCCACCCATAGTAAATACATTTTCAATGTCATATACAACTTCCCCTAAGAAAATATTGAGAATCCCAATCTGTGGAGTCCCACATAGACATGGACCACAACAATATGAAATATCAAATGTTTCTATATGCGAGGTGTCCTTGCAACAGATTCATTGTGTACCATGGAAGGAGTTCATTCTTTCACACATTTGGATACCTCTCAGCACATTTCAGATCCACGCTTAAGATGGATTTGTTCTACTGTTATTCCTTTATTCCTTTGAAATAGTTGTAAGATTTGGATATCTGGATTAGCAAGAACATAAATATTTAATCTTCACAGCAAAAAAATTACTAGACGAAGGGTAAAGTGGCAAAACATTTCTTTGGATTGACGTGACAAACCAAAAAAAAAGCTTTATTTCAATTAATTGGGAAACTTTTGGGAAATTAAGTTTTTTTTTTTTAAATTTCATGAAAATAGAGAAAAGAAAATGTTTGTTTATTTTAAATTTCATGATGAATGGGGATTAAAGAGTGACTTTTGCAGATAAAAATGGGATTTAACTGCAATTTTTTTGTGATTTTCTTTCACCTTGGGATTCATGTCCAAGTCTGCCAAACAATCTGTGATCCTTTTCAGATTGGATCACTGACTACTTCAAGCCATAAAAACTCGTGATTTTCCAGATATTTGCTACTGGGTAAAAGCATCTTTCAGCAGGGCATTAAATGGTGAATTGCATTTCTGAATGATAAAAATTTGAAGTAGGGAATGGTATATTTAGCATTTGAGGACGTTTTACACTCTAATGAAGGTTGCCTCACCCCTAACTAAAGTTATATTCCATGAGGTATTCCTATGTGTTAGGGACTGCATCAAAATTGGCACATTATAATTCCATTTGTTATCCAAATGAAGCATAGAAAATCATATATCGATTGTACCTCAACATCATATCATGCCATATCATTAATGTTAGTTATCCCCAATAAGATATAATTCTATTTGTTATCCAAATGAAGCATAGAAAATCATATATCGATTGTACCTCAACATCATATCATGCCATATCATTAATGTTAGTTATCCTCAATAAGATCTGAATCCGATTTTTCTTGGTTCTGAAATAGAAACAGAACAGTTTTAGTAACGATGAAAAGACCTACTTTTAATAACATTTTTGTCAGCAAACTTTTCAACAGTTTAACTTTTCTGACAATTTTAATAGAAAACAAAAAAAACGGATTTGTTTATTATTTTGTTATAAGATTTTTGTTGCAGAAACTTTAATGAAACTCCCTTGCCATTTCCATATCTTGCAGCAATGCTATCAAGTTTACACATGAAGGAAAAGTAGGTATAACATTACAGGTGACATCACAGCCATCCTTTGCAGAGAACCAGAAAGATAGAAAGGATTGTGGAGATTTTTCTTCGTATTCTGAAACAGATATGAACACACAGAAAAATGACACACCCTTGTCTCAAAATGGTGGTTTGGGTGGAGACAGGTCATCCAATGATGTGAGTTGTGGAATAGATTCTAAGCAGTGTAGAGAAACACCAAACCAAATGGTAAAATCAGAAACAAGACCATTGCCATCAATCGATGGAGATGAATACCTAGAAATTGATTCCAATGACCAGGAGAAAATTGTCTGGCTGCATTGTGATGTGTATGACTCTGGGATTGGAATTCCAGGTAATTGACTAAAAATGTTTTCACACTATAGTTTTTCAGCTATCCATGAAAGTATTTATGTTCTGGTTGAAAAGCATCCATTCTCTAAATGCATAAACTCTTATTCATCATACCTTACTTATTTCTGAGTCCAACCATTTTAGCTCTCTAAAGTATCTTGATTTTATTAGTTTCTTAATGAATCTTTTATATTTTATTCAGAGAAAGCATTGCCAGCCTTGTTTAAAAAGTACATGCAAGTAAGTACAGCGCATGCTCGAAAATATGGTGGAACTGGACTTGGTCTTGCAATTTGCAAACAACTGGTAAGTTACTGGTATCATTTTGTAATTTTCTCTTTCAGTTGTTTACATTATTCTGTTGCAATAAATTGTAACTCTTGTGCTGTTTAAATTGTAAATATTTTTTTTGAATTGACAAAGCTATGTATAATAAAGAGTGTATCACTAGCATATTTGATAATCATCTTAATCTCAAAATGAGCTCCAGACTAGTTATACTTGCTGATATGTTTTTGCATATGTACTAAGAGATACATCACGGAAGCTTTTGACAACTTGTCATATTGCTAGATATTCAGAATTTATCGAAGATAACCTCCTAGCTTAGCTTACAAGCTAGGGACTGAGAAATACAATTGCAAATGAATTGAAACAATACAAATTTGAGCAACTTGAAAGCAAGCATGCAAACTAAAATCCGTGACATCCTTTTGAACAAGTCAAAACGAAAATCATTATTGCACAATATGTAAATCACATGAATATCTCAGTGAAATTGATAGATGGACCCGGCTAAATATTCCCTAAGAACAACAAATTAGTAAGTTATGATGATGTAGAAAATGAAAGACCCTTTGAATTTCATAGTATATAATGATATTAGGCACAATTAGATAGGCATGGGAATCAAAACCTAATACATGAAACCTTAAATCAAGACAATGAATATTTCGTACTTCTAAAAACCTTAAAACATTAACAAATAAAGAAATATTTATTAAATTTTAAGAGATTCAGTCCATTGAATGGTAATAATCTATGTATAATGAGTACATTTTATCTTTATTATTTTTATAAACAAAATCTAAAGCTAAAAGCATACAGAAACAATATACTAAGGAATACAAATTTTAAGACTCGTACATGGTATTGTGTCTTTAATTTCACATATTTTAGTTTTTTTATGTTCTCCAAAAAGAAATTGATATCTTGTCACTAATTTAAGGCCATTTTAAATTTCAAGCATCAAAGGAAAGAAGTATAGTTTAGATTATTAAATTTGTAGCATTGCGGTCAATTGCAGTGTTTCTTGCATATCATTTATGCTTTATCTAGATTCTAGGATTTTGGAAAAATCATTGGATGTGGGAAGTCATTCCTCAAAATTGTAGACAGGTCCAAAAGCATCGTGTTATGAAGAGATCATAAAGTACTGAATAAAATCACACTGTGACCTATCAATTTATTATGGAAATAGTTGCCATAAAAATGTAGGTTTTCTGGAATGGTTCAGGAAATATGCTTGAGAGAGCATATACAACTTAGACTTCAATGCTAAGGTTGAAGGGTATTTATTCTGCCAATGTAGTCCCAGGCTTTTACCTAACTTCATTTATTTGTTTCACATCTTAGATGGGGCAGAACACTGTTGAAATGGAGCCCCAGGGGAGAGGACCTAGTATTATTTAGTGGTAACTTGTACCTCTTAAAATCTTACATGGTAAGTCAAATGACCCTCAAATTTTTGCACTGTCTTACTTGGAAAATAAATTCTTAAACCTCTTGTTTGGGATTCAACATCATCACAGATGGTGCCACATCAAACAATATTTTTGCTGGACTGTCATATAATACAAAAAAGGAGCGTCTATAACTTGTACATCAAATCATGTATTTTTGGTGCACCCTTGTGTCACCACATGATTTGTTGCTTTTCGATGTCACTTGTTGTAAGGAGTAATTTTTGTTAAGTACTAATAATAGAACTTACAATTAATAGCCTTTCCTTCACAAGTAAGAGATGATAATAAAATAAAAAAAGAAATGGTCCTTTAATGCCCAATGCACTCACAGCTATTGGATATTAAAATAATGTTTATTATTTATTTATTAATGCTCAATATTGTAATTTAGTGATAAGATCGTCTCCGATCTTATCTGGAGTTTCTTTTTAGAAACTTTCCATTTTTTGTAAATCTTGTAAACTATTTATTGAGCGTCTTGCTCATTGTTTAATACATCAAATGTTTTACCAATTACCTGTGTAATATGGTATCAGAGCTCAGGAAAACAATTTTTTTCGAAAAATTAATAATTTCTTTTTGAAATTATTTTGTTTACATTTTTTCGAAATAATTGATTTTGTTTTTAAATTTATAATTTTGAAAAATGGAATTTTTCCGAATTTTTTTGGGTACCTAAGTTTCAAAGATCTGTGCTTGAAGATTTTCGTGGTTCTACAAATACATTGTGGACTCAGCCGCAAGTTTTAAAGCTTCTAGTTTGGGCGCAATCTCTTTGGTTTTTTCGGTGCATTTCGAGGGTTTGTGATTTCTGTGTCTACATTTTTCGTGCAACATCGTGACCCTCCTTTGTGCAGAATCAACAACTTTTCTATTCGGCCGCATGTTTTACAACTTCGAGATTTGTTTCAGACGAGTTGGAAGGCCGTTTTTTTTATCGTGGTTTTTTATCACAGGATTTCCTGGCGAAAATTTCATCTTTGGTGGTCGTGTTTTGTGGACACGTTTTTTGTTTGTTTCCTGGCACGATTTACAGACGTCCAAGCACGTGTGTTGGCACGAATCTAAGGGTTACGAAGCTCGTTTTTTTCTGGTCTTTGTTAGTCATTCCGTGACGTGTGTGTCCCTTCGTCCGCGATTTGAACTTGCGTTTTCTTTACACCAGACATCCACCATTACTCTTGACGGCTCTTCATTCCAAGTTCTTTGCCTTTGCTTTTTGCAAATTTTCTGAAGCTTTCATGGGGGCTAGGGCATTCTGCAAATTCGACTAGGGTTTTCACCCTTCAGATCACGTCGAAATTTTTTTTTGATTAGAGATTCCTGGTGGGTTTTTTGAGAGCTCAACTGGGTTGGTCTCTAAATTTTCTGGGTGCATAGTTTTTTGTGCCTCAAATTTTGTGCCATCCGTACACTGTACTTTCTATAGTGTACCTGAATCTGCCTCTATTTTTTGCATTAGAATTCGTGCCTCGAGTTTCGTGCATCAGCCTCTTCTCAGTACCTCATTTTTTGTGCCTCGAAAAGCATGAAGATGGCAAGTTTAAGTAATTTAATGTTGGAGGTCAGTCAGCAATTTAATGGCAAAAATTACAACACCTGGAAGCAACGGATGCTGACAATTTTTGAATACCGCTGCCTTAATCAGATGATCCTCGGCAAAGCTACTCGTCCCGAAACAGTGGGTAAGGATCAGGAGAAGTTTGATGAGCAAAATCGTGAAGCCGTCATGCTTATTAAGCTTTCGGTTACTGATGATCAGATCCCTCAGATTCCACTTGGAAAATCAGCTAAGGAGATCTGGGATCACTTGAAGGGTTTGCATGAAACTTCCGACAAAAGCCATGCGTTTTTCTTGAAGAATATGTTGTTTTCTATCATGATGGATGAGAAGACAACTCTGCAAGCGCACCTGAATAAAATCCAGGAGATCAGAGATCAGTTGGAGGCGATTGGTCGGAAAATGGAGGAAGACATGGCCGTGATTACCCTGAAGAGTCTACCGAAGTCTTATGAACACTTCATAGAGACTCTCAACATTACGTCTGCTAATGTTGATCTCAAGTTTCCGAATTTGTGCACTATCCTGTTGTAGCAGGATCGCTGGAGACAATAGTTTGGTAGCAGTGAATCATCATCCTCCACAGAGCAGGCCTTTGCAGCTAAAACTCAGCCGAAGCATCAAGGGAAAGGTCAGCCTTCACAGCAGAAAGGCTCAAGTCAGACTTCCACCAGCCCGAAGAAGAAAAATGTTCAGTGTAACTACTATCATAAATTTGGCCACATCAAGAAAGATTGTCATGCTTGTTTGGCTTCTGAGCAAAAGAAGCAGGGAGGGTTTCAGCAGAAAGTGAATGTCGCCGAGCACTCTGAGCAGAAGGAATCCACCTTTTATGCACTCATGGCAAAGAGGCTCGCAGACCATGTCAAATCCTCTGCTTGGTACATAGATTCTGGTGCCTCACGTCATTTCTCACATAGGCGTGACTAGTTCACAGACTTTTCCCCTTGCACTGACTCTGTGATTTTTGGAGGTGAGGAATACACAGTTGTCAGCACAGGCACTGTTCAGGTTCAGTCTGGCGGGAGGGATCTCATATTCCTCAACGTGTATTATGTACCTGATATCGAGCTCAATCTTCTCTCAGTCAGTCAGATAATGCGACATTCTCCCTAGATGGATGTGGTGTTCAGCTCGCACAGATGTTCAATTGTAGATCACGAGTCTCGCACAACGGTGGCCGTTGGGATAGAGGATCATGGCCTTTACAGGCTTGTGGACACTGGTGATTCTCCGAAGTTAGCCTTGGCAGCCAAAAATTCAGCTATCACCGGTCTTTGGCACCAGCGGTACGAGCACTTGAACGTGCACTATCTCTCTCAGCTTGCTCGGGAGGGACTTGTAGATGGCTTACCTGACATTTAGACTCAGCATCAGGGCGTTTGTGGTGCTTGTCAGGCCGGGAAGCAGCATCGTACACCGTTCAAGGATGGCAACTCTTGGCGAGCTTCTAAGGTACTTCAATTAGTTCATGCTGATATTTGTGGCCCTATGTCTACTTCTTCTGTAACTGGTTGCAAGTACTTTCTACTTTTTGTTGATGATTATAGTAGGAAAATGTGGGTGTACTTTCTTAAACAGAAATCAGAGGTTTTTATTGTATTTCAGAAGTTTAGGGCCTTGGTTGAAAAAGAGTCCAGTTCTTGTATTATAACTCTTAGGTCAGATAATGGGGGGGAATTCTATTTTAGTGCATTCTCCAACTTTTGTGATACTCATGGAATAAAACGTCAGTTGACCACACCCTACACTCCTCAACAAAATGGTGTTGTAGAGTGGCGCAATCGTACGATTGTTGAGATGGCTCGCTTCATGTTGCAACACAGGAGTGTTCCTACCAAGTTTTGGGCAGAAGTAGTCAATACTTCAGTCTATCTCCTTAATAGGTCACCCACTCATGCTATTAAGGGGAAGACTCCTGAGGAAGTTTGGACTGGTCGCAAACCTAGGATCAGTCATTTGAAAGTTTTCGGCTCTCTTGTGTATGTTTGGATTCCAGAGGCTAAGCGCTCTAAGCTGGACTCCAAGAGCCAGAAACTTATGTTCACAGGGTACAGTGACAACCACAAGGCATACAGGTTGATTGATATAGACACTGATCGTCTTATCTTCGGTCGAGATGTTGTCTTTGATGAGGAATGAGGTCCATTTCACTCTCCTTCACCTGTTTAGCATTCAGAGGATCAACCTCTATAGGCTCCTGATGTGGGTGTCCGACTTCCATTAGGTTCACCTGATGGGAGGGATGACGAAGACCTAGTCTTTGATGATGCTCAACCTGAGTTTCCTCCAGATGATAATGAACATCCCCCTGTTGAACCTGTTCCAGAAGCACAACCAGATCCAGCTCCTCCTATTACATCTAATGTTGGCACCTCTACTCTCCGGCCGAAATGGTGGGCTAAGACTATCAGTGATCTTCGTGCTGATGAGCTCATTGAGGGTAGGTCATCTAGAAACAAGAGCACACAGCAGTCTACAGTGAATTTTGCTCTCATGGCCAACATTCACAGTGTTTATGAGCCTCAAACATATTCAGAGGCAAAAGGGATACCTGAGTGGGGAAAGGCAATGGAATCAGAATACCAGAGTCTTCAGAAGAATCACACTTGGGTCCTCTCCAATCTTCCTCCAGGGAAAAAGCCCATTAGTTGCAAATGGGTGTACAAGGTGAAGTACAAAGCTAATGGAACCCTTGACAAGTACAAAGCTCGTCTGGTTGCACGGGGGTTCTCATAGAAAGAAGGCATCGACTACGAGGAGACCTTTGCTCCTACAGCCAAAATGAGTACCATACGGCTCGTCCTTGCCTTAGCAGCCCAATTTGGTTGGAAGGTCCATCAGATGGATGTGAAGAGTGCTTTCCTCAACGGTGAGTTGAAGGAGGAAGTATACATGACGCAGCCTCCAAGTTTCAAAGTTGCTGGTCAAGAACAGAAGGTGTGCAGATTGGTCAAAGCACTCTATGGCCTGAAACAGGCTCCTCGAGCTTGGTACATTAAGATTGACACGTACCTCACAGATCACGGCTTTCAGAGGAGTCCATCTAACTCGAACTTGTATGTCAAGAATACTAGTAATGAGATTCTGCTTGTTGTTGTCTACGTGGATGACTTGATCATTACTGGCAATTCGGCACATTTGATCACTGAGATCAAACAGGACTTGTGCAAAACTTTTGACATGACAGACTTGGGCCTCCTGCATTATTGTTTAGGTGTTGAGGTTTGGCAGACAGAGAGCAACATTTTCATCTCCCAGTCCAAGTATGCTCGAAGTCTTTTGGATAAGTTTCGAATGCAGGATTGCAAACCTGCCTCTACACCCATGGAAAAATGGCTTAAGTTGTCAGCTAAGTCCGATTCACCTGTGGTAGATTAAACATTGTTTAGGCAACTAGTGGGCAGCCTTATCTATCTTGCTGCTACTAGACCTGACTTGAGTTTTGCAGTGAGCTACATATCACGCTTCATGACAGCCCCCAAGGCTGATCATTGGGTAGCAGCGAAGCGTGTGCTGTGTTATGTGAAGGGCACTACTAATTTTGGACTCTTGTACACTCGAAGTCACGATCCTAAACTCAGTGGGTTCACAGATTCAAATTGGGCAGGTTCAGTTGATGACAGGAAATCAACATCTGGGTATGTGTTCAGTTTGGGATCCGGTGCAGTCACATGGACTAGTAAGAAGCAGCAGGCAGTGGCTCTCTCCTCGACAGAAGCAGAGTATCGGGGAGCAGTAAAAGCAGCATGTGAGGCAGTTTGGCTTCGCCGGATGCTTGCAGATATGCAAATATCTCAAGCAGGTTCGACTCCCTTGTTCTGTGATAATCAAGGAGTTCTCAAACTTGCCAAGAATCCAGTCTTCCATGAGCGAACCAAGCATGTGGAAACTCACTATCATTTCATTCGAAAGCTGGTTGAAGATGGATCAGTTCAGTTGTTGTATGTTCCAACAGAGGATCAGACAGCAGATATTCTCACCAAGTCGCTCAGTACAGATAAATTTGTAAAATTTAGGGGGCATCTTGGTGTAGTATATAGATTGAGCATTAAGGGAGAGTATTAAAATAATGTTTATTATTTATTTATTAATGCTCAATATTGTAAATTATTGTAATTAAGTGATAAGATCGTCTCCGATCTTATCTGGAGTTTCTTTTTAGAAACTTTTCGTTTTTTGTAAATCTTGTAAACTATTTATTGAGCATCTTGCTTATTGTTTAATACATCGAATGTTTTACCAATTACCTGTGTAATATTGGAACCCACTCACCTATTGTATTTTCTCCCCTATTGCATTACAAGAAACTTGACCACTCATTGATGACCTAAGGCCTTAATGGTAGAATGTAGGTCATTCACTACATTTAATTTCAATAAAACAAATAAAATTTATTGATTCTAACTTGTAGCCAATGTAAGTTCATTCATAACTTGTGTGTTTCCACAGAGTTTGTAGTAATGATTTGGCACTTCCAACCATAGATTTTAAATTCAAAAAATACTTGCCAAACTAAAGCTATCAATGAGACAATGACCCAAAAAATTAAAAGTAAGGATCTGAGAATTGTAGATTACAATGTGCTATCATGCTTGCTTTATATTTCATTTTGCTTTTAGGCATTTCCAAACAACAATGTAATATCCCCTTCCTAGGCAGTTCAGGTGTTTGAAGGGTTAGCCTATCATTTTGACCCTCGTAGGCTGACAGATGTGATTAGAGGGTTGCTTTTGGCAGTTATCCTGAGTTTTGGGACATTGCTCCATCAGTTGATTCAGGTTTGGGCCTTTGCAGAGGCTTACAGAGTGATATTCAAGCACTTACTATTTATAGTAAGTCAGGCCAACAGGGGTTACTATTTCTGACAAGGCGCCTGGCTCAGTTGACTATCTCAGTTTCAACCCAGTTTGACAGTTTGATGAGCAAACGGAGAATATTGGAGCATTTGATAATAATTAAATGATTATTATTATGACTTTATATTATAAAGTCAATTAAATGAAATATTAAAGTATTAATTATTAATGGCAAATTATAAAGTATTTAATACTTTATAATAAAGGAGTAATATTATTAAATGAGTATTTATTACTCATGTTGAAAAGGGACGCCATTTATTAATTAAAGTGCTTAAGTCAAAAGGGGCGAATTAAATATCATTTAATTCTCATTTAATTGCTTTTTTGAGAAGGGGTCGAACTTTTGAGAGAGGTTATATATTTCATCAAAGACAAATTGAACTCATTATTGATTGATTATTCAAATTTTGTCTTTTCTCTCTGAGAACATTTGGAGTCGAAGAAACAAGGGTCTGCAATTAGGTTTTGGAGAATGTCAACTCTTCAGAATCAGGCATACTGAGACTGTGAAAGATCAGTTGAAGCTTGTCAATCAAAGTGGCTTCATTCAGGAGTCATTACAAAGCATATCGGTGAAGTTTCAAATTGGGGTCTGGGTTGATTTCTCTCCAAAGGGAAATCCTTTTCATTGGCCGTTATTTATCTATCATCTGGCATGCATATCAAGACTATACGGATTTGTTGATTGCTGGTTTGCTGGCTGTACCTTACAGCAGCAAGGCCGTACCTTCTCCACAGGCAAAACACCTTGCCTTTTTGGTCGATCTTTCTTCCAGAGGTTGTGCCTAGGTTTTCTGGAGCTTTGGCATTGATTTTGGGGTGGGAGATTGCTCTCCTTCATTTGGTTGTACCATCATAGGCTTCTCTTCAAGCGGCTGCAAGCTTCTCCAGGTTCTTCAATAAATAGCTTGCCTTTTAATTTACATGTTTGAATCTCACAATTGTAAGCATTTTGAAAGATCAATAAATCATCTATCTTCAGACTATAAGTTGTACTCTTTCATATTTAGTCTTCTAGTATTTTATTTATATTTTTTCAAGCATTTATTATCAAAATCGCACCAGTTCATCATATTGCAAAAATTACAAAAAAACTACAAACACATCAAACAAACAAAAATTTGCATTTCCGTCAGTGGTTGGGGTTGAGCGACACCGGGTCTCTTACAAACAGCCCACAGTTTTTTACTTCTTAATCATCTATTTTGTTCTCACGAAAGGCCTATATTTAGTTGGTAAAGGAGTGACTGGACAATCTTGTTGTCACTAATGAAAGTGTTAAAAACATTAATTTTAATGTTAATAGATACAATACAATTTTTTCCTTTCTGCGATTGACTATTGGTCTTTACAAACATTACTTGTAAATCTTCTTTGCAAAAGGAAAAACAAAAAAGAAGACTTCTATCCTGCACTTGTTATTGATATTTGTCATATACATACTAGAATTGAATCTTACATGTTACTAGAATTAAAGATTAAATATATCCTAGTGGCTAAAAATGTTGCATTCACAGGTGGAATTGATGGGGGGACGTCTGACTGTAACAAGTAAGGAACATTGTGGTTCAACATTCTCTTTTGTTGTACCTTGTAGAGTGCCGGAAAAGAGGGCCTTCAGTGATGAGATGGATAATGATCTGTTATATGACATGCCACTTTCTGAATCTGAAACAAGAAGCAACACTACAGCTGAAGATGATAAAAGAGCTTATTTTCAGTTTAAACCACGTACATTGGGTTCTTTATTCTCATCAGGTGATGCAGCTCCCAGGTCCAAAGTTTTATCTGCAGGTAAAATAGACTCAAATCACACCACTACGATGACTGACATACACACAGGCTACATGTTTTCCACTGGGGAATCCACTCCAAGTTCAAATCAAAATGTAAGTTTAAACCATAATGTTGACAAGCAACACTCAGAGCTTGGTACCAACTGTTTAACTGGAAAAGAAAATGTCAACAAAGCAGTCAATGATTGTCCATCAAATGATGATTATCACCATCTTCAAATTACACACTCACCAATGATAACTGAGAAAGACACTGCTCTGAGACACTCTCAGGAATCTCAGGATTTGACGCTTTCATATTTAGCACATGAGAGTCAGGGAAAGATGGAAAAGCCCAACCAAAAGCCACCAGAAAATATTTCAGATGCAAGGAAGATGCAATCTAGACCCAAGATTCTCCTTGTTGAAGATAATAAGGTTAATGTAATGGTTACACAGTCCATGATGAAGCGATTAGGTCATAGCCTTGATGTTGTTTCAAATGGAGAAGAAGCAGTACAAGCAGTGCAAACAAATAACTATGATCTTGTTTTGATGGTAAGCCTTCTTTTGATGTGATTATGTTCTTGTCGAGGATAGGTAAATATTTCACATCATGGCCAGCAACCTATTAGCTGCACTTGCTATTACTTTAAAATGACACACTATAAAGGAAAGATTATGAAAAGATATCATAGTCTGCCAACTGCTTTCTTATTTGTGTGCTTGTCTATTGCCATTCTTCAGCTAGATCTTATTTGCTTTGAGTGCTTTCAAAACAATAAGTTTACATTTTGTTTTCCTTTGTTGAAAGTCTGAGCCGCCATGTCCTTACTCTGCAATGTTTTGTCTTGAAAAAATGTCCTGAAGTGAGTTTTCTAGTGAAGAACCATGCCCCAAAAAGAGTGGGTTTTAATCAAAGAATACTTAGTGTCAGAGTGAATCATGTATTTGGATGCAGTAAGTAGTAATTCAATGCCATCAATAAAATAAGCAGATTTTGTGTTCTTATTGTATTGATTTTATGCCTTGAAAATAAAGAACACCAAGAATATTCTTTGCCTGGTAACTGTGTTGTTTGGTAATTGTGATGTCTGAAGTTGAAAGTGCCTTGATACAATGTATATAAATTATTTTATTTCAGATTTCTACTTTCTTCAGTATGTCATAGATTTTTTTTCTGTTAAATTTAAACCGAGGTATTAAAGTGTTGTATCTTAAAGATTGATCTCCTTGTGACACATGTTGAAATGTGAAAAAAATACAAATATACATATATGTCAATAGCATGATGGTATAGCCTACTCAAATCCTTCTCAACTTGTAGAGTGAAGATCAATTTATCGTTGTCACCAAGCCTATTATAGCTAGGCACCATTTGATATATGTTGCAAGCATCTTGATAAGGTTAAGATGGCCTTCTAAGGCTTTTCTTATAATCAATTGTAGGAACATCATATGGGCCCACTGATATCAGCTGAATTCCTAGTAGGGCCACTACATTGGCACCAAGGGTAATAAATTCCTTGTGGGATCATCATATCATTCAAAAGGCTACAGATGATTTCCTGAGCCAATTCTCAGTCAAGGACACATTTTGTCAACCATATTGATTTCTCTACAAATAATAGTGGTTCATACCAGAGGAAACAATAAACTAGAGTCAACCATACCAGAAGAATATATTTTCAAGGGAGTCATCATCCCACAATAATTGGACTTTTGAGGGGCACTAAAATTTTCATGTAAGGACATTACATGCTCAAATTTCATACATCCTCCCAGATATCAATGCATGCTATGCCTGGACTTATTTACTATTTACAAACATGAAATTTGAACTAGTAATATGAATTAGATATTCATAAAACTGAACCAATCATAATGTGAACAAATTAGATTATATTCTCTCTTACAGATCTGAAATAGATATGATTTTAGCCTTACCTAGAGAATAAAATAGCAAAATTGAAGCAAGGATAATATTTAAATGTGCCTTCAACTGATTTAACAAGAGAAGTTTACAGAAGGTAGGTTTATTTGGTTTGGATGCTTTGGTTCTCAAGCATTTTATGTGGCCCCCCATTGACTTCTATTGACAAGTTGTTATCCATCTTTATAGGTCATCTAGGGGTCCCTATCTTTTTCTTTGTGATCCCATTGGTTTCTCAACTTGTTAAGTATCACATCTAATGTGTTTCTATTGATCCAAACTCTGGTTCTTATTGTCTTCTTGGATCTATTATTTTCTTGGTTCAAATTGATAGTCTTTCAGTACTTTGGGATAAGGACACCTTTGTTTATCTTGAAGATGCAGGTGGCTCTTGTATGAAAGAACACTTGTGTATATTTTGGGCCATAACATTGTGTGCTTTCAACTGAAATATCATGTAAATGTAGGACCTTTAAACTAGCGGTTTTCTCATATCTTTTGAACTTACATATTTACCTAAATATATTCATCTTTAATTTGATGCCTAAATCTAGTGATGCCGAATTTGTGTAAAATATTTTATCATTTGTTAATGCTAGTAATCTTTAAAGTAATCTTTAAGTGATTATTGTCATTAACCACTTAGATTTTCTTCCTTACAATCTCTGATATATCCAAAAATGTCTGAATCCATGTTTGATACTGAATCCCACAGGATGTATGTATGCCTGTAATGGATGGCCTTGAAGCCACTCGTTTGATCCGCAAATGTGAGCTGAGTGGAAATTGGGATGCTTCTGAAGTAGCGAGAGTTGGTAAAGTTGATTGTTTGATGAATATTCATATGAATGGTCAAGAATCACCTTTTCCCAGGAAGAGAGTCCCAATAATAGCAGTAAGTAAAACTAGACCATTTCAATTTTCAATGAATTACTCTTATGGCAAATGTTACACCTTTATCTTTTTCAGTCCAACCACATCTACTTCCCAAAGTAAATTTGTTGCCATGTATTTATCAAGAGTTCATGCTACATGCCAGCTCAATTATTTTTCTTTTAACATGGTTGCAACTTTCGTTTTGCCATGGAATAGCTGTTTATCATTGATGAAATGAAAACAGAACTTTTATATTGATTATAAGTAGGCAGAAAAACAATTTGTTCGAATATTTTGAAGTTTAAAAGATGTTTCATAAAATTCAAGGATACTGAGACATGGAGGCACAGTACTGGTACAGTTACACCTTTTTTCAGAAAGAAGCGTTAAGGGGTATGCCAAATTACAAAATTATACACATACATGAATGTGTGTACATACATATATATTTTAATAAATATCAAAAATTGAAAATACTAAAAGACTCGTAAAGGACAACTTAAAAAATTTGATAGAAGCATTACTGATATAAAAGAAATAAAAGCTCCAAGAGCTTCAAAATCATATTCACATAGAGATTGTAGTATTGACAATTTAGAAGGAAGTAAAGGTTGCTATGCCATGAAATTGGTTTTGCAAAAAATAACTATGGTATACAATCAAATATCAATAAAGATTCTATTAAGTTTGGATTGGGCTCCCTCATCATTATCTGTTTAGTAACTAAGCTGTGTCCCGATTTGGATCTCATTAGAATCCAGTGGTCAACACCCTAAATTGTAGGAACTTAAATGTGTTATCAATGGAAGCAATTAATTACAATAATTATAGAATAGAGATAATTCTAGAACTCTAACCAGGTAAACCATAACTAAATGACAATAATGATATTGATAAACCCAAAGAGGCCAATATCAAAGGAACACAGAATACTCGTAGGGAATGATCTGTTGTTTTTTCAGATAATATTAGCTAGGTTTTCTATAGGGGCCCCACACTTGAAGAAATTCAGCTTACATGCATTACTTGCATAGAGTACCAATATAGCTATATGCTAAAACATACAATGAGAAAACAAAATAAAAAGGGACATATAAACTATCAAAGTGAAGACAGTATACTATAGGCTTACAGGCCAAAATGAACCACTATAGGACAACCAAAAGAGATAATGCCACCCTCAAACTATATCCATTTGTCACATCCAACAGCAGCATCCTCACATTCCACAAAAAATCCTTAGCACATACATACGAACCAAGAAGCCCACCAACAAGAGGGTTAACTTGAGCAGCACTTGGAAGAGGCAGGAATCTCAACTCTAGAGCCATATTGAAATATTCCGAGCCAATTTTTTCGTTTTTTCAATAACAGTTTACAAACAATATGCACCCGTTAAGGTTAGATTAAAACCAAAACGATGTTGAAGCAACTCTAACCAGAATGTACACCAGGATCCCGATGTGGGCAAGGTGTGAGCATTGGTCAGAGGATCTGAAAGCAGAAACAGAGCTGGAAGGAACTCTGACCAAGAATAGCGCCGATGATGGCGAGCATGTGGTCAGAGGATCTTCTACACTACGAATACTGAAAGGAACTCAACACCAAGTATGTGCTACCCAATCCAGAATGGAATTGAGGCGACCATATGGCGGAGTGCTAGGAATTACAATGCTTTGAAGGGAAATAAACTAGAATGCTGAAAGAACTCGACACCCAGAATGTGCTTTCTAACCCGAAGTGGGAAAGGAGCTACCATAGGGCGAAGATGTAAGCAATTACAGAATGGTAAAGATTGAACATTACAAATTGATAAAGCAAGATTTTGAACTACTGTCAGTACTACTACCAGCTTACAATATATTAGATAATGCCTTGCTATCAATGTGAATCAAGAGACAAATAAAGTTGCAACAATACATATGGAATTTCCTTCACTGAATGATAAAGCTTAGAACAAAAACTCAATCATTAGAGCCAACCTGACAATCTGATTTTTGACAGTCCTGTATTCCACGTGCAGGAACAGCAGCCCTGAAACTCACAAATTCATTCACAACTTGCTCCAAACTTAATCAAATCTCATGAGACGAATTGCATAATGATCCTAGTATGATGGCGACCAAGATAGGACACTGAAAGCTGATCAAAAGTCTCAATTTAATTTATGCACGAAAACCAATGCAAGTCTAGATGGTACGGCCCAGCAAGAGGGGCGATTTTACTTTAAAAATCACAGCCTTCAAAATAAAATCTATAACTTGGGGAAAAGGGTCGCCTCTTACAGACAGACAGAATAAGACAGTACCCAGAACGATCTTTTTTGTATTTTCGGATTTACGAATGAAAAGACAATCTGCTGTAATAAAAAATGCAATTCTAGAAACCCTCTAATATGCATAATCTGAACTAGAAAGCCATAAGCTGATTACAATGCACACATCCCAATGCAAGCTCACAAAGCTACACTATTTCACCACTAGTCGCTATCTTTCAAGTGAGAAGCAATGCCTAGCTAGGAGGCATAATTCCTCGAAGCAATTCCAAAGCCACTCCGGCAGCATAACATTCCTGTAGACAAAAGATAATCAAATGAAGAGAAGGAACCTCCTTTTATAGACAGAAGAGAAGACTCTGGAGGCTTCTAGAAAGTGCGCCCTAATTCCAAGCTGCTTTTAGGTTTAAACTTTGACCAAAAACCTTTCTTCAAAATGGCGTACCCTTCATGAGAGATAAAAATCCCTTTTTTTAAATAAAATATAAACTCCTCAAAGTCCCCTTCTTTAAAAACAACTTTTAAGTTATATTACTAGGCCAAGGGGTACTTTTAAAATAAAACATTTTGACTTAAAATAATTTATTTCTCCAAAATGAACCCTTTAAGCCAAAAATGAGAATTACCCAATGAACTGCCAGAAGAGGAAAGTTGACTGAGCTGATGCTGACTGGACCACTGCTAAAAATAGAATTTACTAAAAATAGTAAATTCAAGAAGTTGCTCAGAATGCAATGCATGCGACACCATTGTGAAGCTTTTTGAAAACCCAGAAAGAATCCGCAATACAAAATCCCAAACTCCGAGATGCAGCTGTCATAACTTACTAAAAATAGTAAGTCCGGAAAGTTTGCCCGATGCAGTTGCATGTCATATCTCTGCAAAGCTTTCTAAAAACTCAGAAAGAATCCAAAATCCAAACAGCCAAAATTTGACAAGAAAAACCCTGAATCTTCAAGAGAACCCACCAAACAGTCGGAAACCCTAATTCTGCCTCTGACTAGCCAACAGCACCCCGGGGATAGGCCATCAATCACTGAAAATTGCAGTGCTAAAAATGGGGACATTACACATATCTATACAGTGCCTTACCTTGTGTAGAGAGAAGCCACAAAAGATGGGTATGGAGAAATCATTGTCAACTTCCACAACCCTATAATAGTGTATTATTCATAGAGAATCCAATACCTTACATGTCATAATAGAAACAGCACCACTATCAAGGGATCCCCTTCCATTATCACTCGCTAATAATTAAGAGAAACAATAGCTCCTGGCCCAGCTAGTAGTGCCTCCCACACAACCTCATTCGCTTATTGCCAAAGAAAAGGAAACCTCCATATAAGAAATTGCCTGTGTTGTCTTGCAATAGTATACCTCCTCCTATGCTTCCTAGGTTTCCTTTGGGAGCCCCATCAAAATCAACTTTCACAAACCTTCCTAGGGAGGGGATTATATCTCTTTGCCTTTCAAGCATACAATCCTTCTACCTTCTTCTTGTAGGTTACCTAACTGCTTTTCTCTTATCCCTTGAACAAGGGGAAGGATTTGTTGTTTTCACCAAGAAGTGAAGAATTTGCTGTAGAGTCAAACTCATTATAAATATACTATATGCTGGTTTCAAAATTTTGGGAATTGTTGTACATTTTTGTTTTGCATTTTTGAAGTCTTGGAAATGTTGTCTAGAATAGTTGACATCCCTAAACTAAAAGGAATAACTTAGAAAATCCCAAGCTTACTAACACTTTACCATTTTAGATTTTGAACATTGATTAAGAAATTGCAAACCCAACGGTGATTTGTCATGTCCCCATTTTTGACGAAGCATCGAGTTCGTAAGTTTGGCCTATCGTGAGACCCTCGTGGTGATAGAGAGTGGTTAGAGGGTCGTTTCGAGCTTGGCTCAGTCGAGATTGGCAGTTGTGATCAATTGGCTTTCGTTTGGGCTCGATCGGAGACTTTTTGCAAATTGCTATTTTTAGCAGTTCCTGGCAGTAAAGCGTGGGGACCCCTGCTATTTTAGCAGTATGGACTTATGGCATTCAGAATCACTTCCGTTGTCGTCAGCATCAGACGGCTCGAGCATCGGGTTAATAATGAGCGAGATATTAATATTTAATTGTATTAATTAAATATTAATTATTTAATGATTATAATGTAAAGTTATAATATTAAATTATAACTTAAGTGATTTGTCTTGAGGGGTGCGCCCATCATCAGAAAGGGGCCAATTAATAATTATAATTTATTATAATTATTTGACGGAGAACTATTGAAAAATTAAAAGAATTAAAAAGTCAAATATTTAAAATTCCCTATCTTTAAGGAAATCGCACTTTTGAGCAATAAAGAGGTTTTGCCTTGGGAATTGAGCCATTATGACATTTATGAATTAAAAATTGATCAGTCTTTGCCAGAGAACGGAGACCTTAGGGTTTGAGTTCGAAATTCGTTGGAGAACGAGCCATCTCCATCGAAGCAGTTCAGAGGATGTGAAATAACATCTGATTTATTGCCAGTTGAGAAATTTCTTCATCCAGGAGGAATTACAGAGCATCACAGTTGTTTCAAACATCAGAGGTTTATTTATTCACAGAGCTTCAGCATCTATTTTCATACAGAAGACCTTCTATTCATCAAAGGCGCACATTTTTAGAGATCTGGAGAGTTTCAAAGAAAGGCCGTACAAATCATTAATTGCTGCTTGCAGCCGTACTTTGTACAGCAGGGCCGTACCTTCACCAAAGTTGCAGTTTCACAGTCAAAACCCATTCATCTTCAGAGGTTATACAGTGACAGTCTTTCAGCAGAGATCCATCCCTTTTCAAGCGCCTATTTCAGTGATAGCTGGAGACTCCAGTCAAAGGCCGTACATTTATTAAATGTTGTTTCTGACATCAGGCCGTACCTGTACCAGGCCGTACCACTTGTATTGAGCCGTCTTTTGCTTAGAGGAGAAACGCCTTTCATCTTTGTCTGCATTCATCAGCATTTGAGGCGCCTTGGAGTCTGGGTCAATTCGCCACCATAGAACAGAGGGAGAAGGGAGATTTTAGAGCAGCCGTACTATTTCAAGGCATCTACCAGCAAGCTGCAAATACCAGGTTTCATTAAATAACATTGCCTTTTTGCTTTGCATGCGATAAGATCTTCATTGTAATCATTGCAAAAGAATAATATATGAACTGGCTTCAGTATTTGTGCTAGGGTTTGATATTTACAGAGTTGAATTATTTTTTATAGAATTTATTTGTAATCCCTTTCAAAATCGCCATCTTTATTATTCATGCAAAAACATCAAAAACAAGCAAAAACCCAAAAACATCAGGAAAGACACAGAAAACTGTCAGATTCGGAGAATAGGGGAAACTAGGGTTTCTACATGATTATCTTAATAGAAGATGCTATTTTAAGGGGAAGAGTCCACCTTAAGAAGATATTCTCTTAATGGTTGGTTCCTATCCTAAGAAGAGGTGCACATCTTAAGGGGGTTATGACCTAAATCATCACATTGATTAGGGTTCAAACTTGGAATGTGATGAATCCCATTGCTTTTGCTTTTGCTTTTTGATGAATATAAGAACTTAATAGTGCCAAAGTGATTTATTTCCACTCAAGTGGAATAAGCCATCCAATATTAATTTTTACTTGTAGCGTATATATCTAAGTAGGAATGCTAGCAAATCAGCATGTAGAATAAATGTGATTGCACTTCCCACATAATTATCTATGAAGATTTTATCAATGAATAGAGTCGTGACCCATTCTACCATAATAATTATGTGAAAAGATGAAACATATGCCTTCTATGGTCTTGAGTAATATGCATGTGCTAGTGTTAAATACGTTCTTCAATTGTTACAATTTGTTAGAGTTTTGGGGATGGGGGGATGTGAGAATCTATTTTAGGGATGAAATTATTTTTCATGATTGTGGGGATGGCAAAGGGATGCGTATTGAAACAATATATAAAAAATAGTATTTTAATTTTAAAATACAATAAATTAAAAATATCTTAATCAAATGCACAATTACACCAAGCACCCATGCGTCAAATATATAAAATACCGATTAGTAACAACTATCATTACCCATGTGTAATATACTGACTTAATCTTGGCAAAGAACATGCACTAGATACAAAAAAATTCAAACAATCAAACAAACAAGTAAGAGTGAAAAACAAAACAGTTTAGATGCAAGATAAATATTAGCTAAAATCACAACTAAATTAAGATATATCTATGTTCATTGCATTTTTTCAAAGCCAAAAACAAGCAAACTTTAAACCATAGTTATTTTTAAGTTGTGTTTAAAACTACAGGCCATTAGGGATGCTTATGCTAGAGTATCCTACAGCATATAGTATATTTATAATGAGTTTTTTCTACTGTTGCTTTATTGACTACATCTAAAGCAGCCTTAAATTTCAGTGGCATCCTTAGTTTCTTCAAACTCAAAAAGATTACATAGAAAAACCTTCCCTATGGAGTAGGAAGGATATATAGATCAAGAATTTTACTGTCATCTCTTCTTTGGCAACATTGAAGCCCTCTTCAAGAGGGGAGGACTTTTCTAGATGGAGTAACTGAAGGACATCCAGAGAACGGTGATAAATAATTTTTTCTTTGTCCACCAAGAGAAACTTTTGTATAGTCACTACCTCCCAAATGAGGGTTTCAAACCTCTTCTCCATGCACCTAATTGTATTGACCGGCGCCAGCCCACAAAATTTATAACCAATTACTACGAGAGGGGAGTTTTTTTACTGTTGCTTTATTGACTACCTCTAAACCAGCCCTAAATTTTTCCTCAATGAAGTATCTCCCTAAAGCTTTGGTGGCCTCCTTATCTCCAATTAACCAAAGAACATTACCCATGAACATTGATGAAATTTCAAAGTTGACACGTTGCCTTGAAGCCCCTTCAAATGAAATCTCTACCAAGTATCTTGTCTATGTCTTCTAAAACTTCTTCCTCTTGAAAGATGCCATGTCCCGTTCCAGTTGACATCTCTCAGAGCTGATGATTAGCCTATTATGCGACCCTCGTAGGCTGATAGGATGCATAGAGGGTCTTGACGGAGCTTGGCTTGGCTTCGGTTGTCAGAATTTTATCAGTTGGCTTTCGTTCAGGCTCATTCGGACACCATTTGCCTGAATTGCTATTTTTAGCAGTATTTGGCACTCAGTGAGGCACCCCTGCTATTTTTAGCAGTATGGTTTGGTCATGTGCAGAATCACTCACTTATTCGCCAGCTTCAGACAGTTCGTGAATCAAATATATTTTGAGGGAGATATTAATATTTAATTGATTAATTAAATATTAATTATTCGGAGCTTATGTTATAAAGTTATAATATTTTAAATATTATAACTTAAGTGATTTTGCTGAAGGGGGTCGACCATCATTGAAGGGGCCATTTTTAATTATAATTTATAATTAAAAATGAGATCGGAAACTATTGAAAAATTAAAAGAGAAAAGTTCGAATTTATTTAAATGATGCTTTTGTGTGAAAAGTCGAAATTTTGAGGATATAAGGTTTTTTCATTGGGATTCGAGCCATTATGTTGAATATTGAAATTTTGATCAAGTCTTCTTCGGAGAACGAAGCCTAGGGTTTCAGTTGTCTACAGGCATTGGAGAACGAGCCATCTTCAGTGTTGCGATTCAGAGGCTGTGAAATATCAACTAATCTATTGCTTTCAGAGAGATATCTTCATTCAGGAGTTATCACAGAACGTTCACAAAGCATTCATCTTCAGAGTTTGTTTGGGTTTTAGCCAGAAAGCATTCTTCAAACCTAGGCGCATATTATTCTAAGATCTAGACATTAATTTCAAAGAGCCGTACAAATTGTATTTGCTGCTCTGACAGAGCCGTACCATTGCTGCAGGCCGTACTTCTTCAGTATTAGGCCGTACTTTTGTCTTGGGAAAATCGCCCATTCTTTTGGTCTTTTGTCTTCATTCTTTGTGGCGCCTAAACCTCTGGACCATTTCCTGAGCATCAGACGGAGGGAGAAGTAGATTTATATTGAAGCCATACCATTTCATGTACTCTTTCAGCTTGCTGCAATAATCAGGTTTTCATCGAAATATAAATATCGTTGCCTTTTTAATTGCATGTTATTGGATCTTATTTGTAATCATTCCAGAAGATAAATAAATAGTCTGGCATCAGCATTTTCAATAGATTCTATCATTTCCAGAGTTGTATGATTTTATTTGAATTTTATATCAAATTCTTGCAAAATCGCATTATATCATTTATGCACAAAAAAACTCAAAAAAACCAAAATACACAAACACAATAAAAAACAGTCAGTTTTCAGAAGTTAGCGGAAACAGGGGTTTCTACAGTGGTATCAGAGCTAAATCCTGCCATCCTGAGGGTTTAGCAATCTTATGCAGCCACAAGAGGTTGGGTCTCACAGGTATTATACTCACAGGAGAGCCTTGATTGACAGGCAACAGGGTTTGATCAGGCAGCCGGGAAACATGGCTGACAGAACAGATATTCCTAGAAATGATATTCCTCAAAACCCTAGGGATCAGGACGATGCAAAGGTTTTAGACACTCTCAGAGACTTACGAGCAGGTCAACGGCAGTCTAACGATGTGCTACAGCAGTTGGCAGTGGCAATCCAGAGGTTAGGGACGCCAAGGAGACCGTCACCACATCGTGACGGGGACAGGAGTGATGCAGGATCCCGGAGAGCACCTAGGACTGTTCACGGACGGCAGGCCCACTAGGCCTACTTTTGTGAGACAGGAGCCCGATGAGGCTATGCAGGTGAGGAGCATGAGGAGTTGTTCGCAGATACACTTATGGCAGCGAACGAGGAGTGGGATTTAATACCACCTGATGTCAGAGAGAGGATCACTTTTGACCGATTCATCACACAGAGGAGAGAACATCACAGAGGTCGACAGGATTGGAGACCTAGACATCAGAACAATGATCTGAAACATGCAACAAACAGACTCAATCTAGCGATGTTCGATGGTAGTGGTAAGGTTACAGCTCAGGCCTGGATCAGTAAGCTAGACACTTTCCTCACATTGCGTCTGATGGCTGAGAGAGATGCTATCAGGTATGCGACATTGCATCTTGAGGGGGTAGCTTACAACTGGTGACACCACGGGATGGTGACACTTCAGCATGATCGAATCACCTCATATCAGGAGTTCGTTGATAGGTTGGTGGAACGATTTGACAGTAAGGATCCAGAATCCTATTTCAGAGATTTGGCTCAATTGCGACAGAGTGGCAGTTTGGAGTCTTACATTGGTGACTTCCAGAGATTGTCGGTTATGGTTCCTAATATTTCAGAGAGGCGACTTGTAGTGCTTTTCATGGAGGGACTGACGGAGCCATTGAGAGGTTGGATCAAAGCTTTTGATCCTCCTTCGTTACAGGAAGCCATGAAGAAGGCGCGTAGCATGGAGTTGGCAGCACCATCCAGCAGATTTAACTCCAGAAACACTTCTTCATTCAGGGACAATAAGGGCTTCAACAAAAACAAAGAAAAATCAGATTTTAAGAATGATTCAAAGGGCAAATCAGCAGCACCACCTTTGGATCGAGAGGCTCTTAATGATCTACGCAGGAAGAAGCTTTGCTTCTACTACAAAGGTCCCTATGATGCCAACCATGATTGTCCTTTGCGGCCTAAGGGCAAGGCCAATCGAGTGATGTGGGCTTATTACGAGGATTCGGAATCAGAGAATTCCGAACAGCAGGAGAGTTTTGAGGAGTCAGAGTCAGAGGCTTCAGAGCCTAAGGCAGAGGCAGAGTCAGAGCTTCAGATTCAGGAGGCACGCCTATCTAGCATTCAACAAGAAGGTTCATTCCGACTTCGTGGAGTTTTGGCAGGACAAAGGGTCATTACCCTTCTTGATACAGGAGCCACCCACAATTTTATTGATGCTAGATTTGTGGAGAAGCGCGGACTCATAACTGAGGAGTTCGAAGGCATTAGAGTTAAGGTGGCAGACGGTTACACTCTCAGGTGTGATCGAATGATTAAGGATCTTCCCTTGCGCTTGAACAACTATGAGTTCAAGGCTGATTATTACGTGGTGAACATGGGGGATATCGATTTAGTCTTGGGCATGAAGTGGCTTCATTCCCTTGAGGAAGTCACTCTTCGTCTCAAAGACATGGAGATTCGTTTTGATGTCGATGGGAAGACACATATCCTGAAGGCCATTCGGGACAGCAATGTAAAGACTATTTCCTTTCATCGGATGGAGAGGCTCATGCGACATGACATGGTAGAGTGGGTTGCCGAGTGCACATTGGCACCTATACAGGAGGGACAGCATAAGACAGAGTATCATCCTGACATTCAGCAGTTGAGAGTCAAGCATGAGAAAGTATTCAGTGATATTCCACCAGGGAGACCTCCAGACAGGGGCATTGAGCACATTATAGAGCTTGAGGAGGGCGCTAAGCCCGTCATGATTACTCCTTACAGGCATCCTAAGAGGTTGAAGGATGAGATAGAGAAGACGATCAAGGAGTTGCTTGCTAAGGGTCACATTCGACCTAGTAAATCACCATTCGCTTCTTCAGTTGTTTTAGTGAAGGACGGTACCCTATGCATGTGCATAGATTACAAAGTCCTGAATAAGAGGACTATCAAAAACAGGTACCCAATACCTCGTATAGATGAGCTTATTGATGAGCTCCATGGTGCATGCTACTTCACGAAGATAGACTTGAGATCAGGTTATCACCAGATCAGAGTTCGTGAGCAAGATTTTGAGAAGACTGCATTCCGTTGTCATTGTGGACACTTTGAGTTTGTGGTGATGCCATTTGGGCTCACCAACGCGCCAGCAACATTTCAGTCCACCATGAACAGGGTCTTCCATACATAGCTGAGGAGATATGTCCATGTCTTCTTCGATGACATTCTTATTTACAGCAGGACTTGGCAGGAGCATTTGGCTCACCTGGAGACTATGCTCAGTATTTTGGAGAGGGAGTCATTGTACGCCAAGGAGTCCAAATGTGATTTGGTGATGACCGAGTTGCTCTACTTAGGTCATATCATCAGTGCAGAGGGAGTGCGGATGGATCCTGAGAAGATCTGCGCTATTATAGACTGGCCTACTCAGGCGAACCTTACACAGCTACGAGGATTTCTTGGTTTGTGTGGGTTTTACCGCAGATTCGTGAATGGTTATTCACGTCATGCAGCACCTATGACGGATTTGTTGAAAAAAGATGCATTATGTTGGACTCCTGAGGCACAGGAGTGTTTTGTGAGGTTCAAGGAGCTGATGACTACGTGTCCAGTGTTGGCACTACCAGATTTTACGAAGCCTTTTGAGTTTCAGTGCGATGCTTCTAGTGAGGGCATTGGAGCGGTGCTTATGCAGGACAAGCACCCTATTGTGTATGAGAGCCGTAAACTCAGAGGGCCAGAGAGGCTCTACAGTATTTATGATAAGAAGATGCTAGCTATAATGCATGCCTTGGCAAAATTTAGGCAGTATCTTGTGGGCAGTAAGTTTTGCATTAAAACTGACCACAACAGTTTGAGGCATTTCCTGGGGCAGTGAGATCTCAATGATCGTCAGCAGAAGTGGGTGAGTAAATTGCAGGCATATGACTTTGATCTCTTACATCAAAGGCACCCAGAATGTAGTGGCTGATGCCCTCTCACACAGGCCTTATCTGAGCTCTATGGTTCACATTGCAGAGGACTGGAGGCATTTGATTGTGGCAGAGTATGCTAAAGACACTTGGGCATCCAGTATTGTTGAGGGATCGATGGTTGACACCAGATACACGCTAGTGAATGACTTGATCATTTACAAGAACAAGATTTATTTGATCCTAGGATTAGAGACGAAGAACATTATCATGCGAGCCTTTCATGATGTACCTATAGCAAGACATCCCGGGTACTTCAAAACGTATAGACAGATTCGGGAGAGATTCACATGGAAAGGACTTAAGGCAGATGTTCTTCAGTATGTGCGTGAGTGCCTTGTTTGTCAGCAGAACAAGCAGGAGAACACATATCCGGCAGGATTATTGCAGCTACTTCCAATTCCTAACAGGAAGTGGGAATGCCTGTCGATGGATTTCATTATGGGCTTGCCTAAAGCCCAAGGACGGGATTGCATATATGTAGTTGTGGATCGGCTAACGAAGTATGCCCACTTCTTTCCAATTACCACCACTTACACAGCTACACAGGTAGCAAAGGTCTTCTTCCGTGAGGTATTCAGACTACATGGGTTGCCTCGGAGCATAGTGAGCGACAGGGATAGTCGGTTCTTGAGTCACTTCTGGCAGGAGGTGTTCAGACTTTGTGGGACCGAGCTTACACCGCGCACCAGTTACCACCTGCAGACCGATGGTCAAACGAAGATAGTGAATAAATGGGTGGAAGGTTACCTCCGGAACTATATTGCATGGCAGCAAAAGGCATGGGTCAAGTGGATTCATTTGTGCGAGTATTGCTACAACACGACATTCCATATGACCATTCAGATGTCCCCCTTCATGGCGTTGTACGGTTATGAGGCGCCTAGTTTTCTGGATTTGCTACTGAGTGACAGTAGAGTGCCGAGTGTTGGAGACTTGTTGCAGGAGAGTCAGGACACTATGAGGGCTCTCAAGGAGAATATTGCTAAGGCACAGAATCAGCAGAAGCAGTACGCAGATCAGAAGAGGACAGAGAGGTCTTTCGAGGTGGGTGACATGGTTTATCTTATGTTGCAGCCCTACCGTCAGTCTACTCTTAGGAAGAGTGGTTCGGAGAAGCTTAACCCATGATATTATGGTCCTTTCAGGATCCTGAGGCGTGTTGGAGAGGTGGCTTACAAGCTAGAGCTTCCAGCGAGAGCAAGGTCCACAATGTTTTTCACGTGTCACGTCTCAAGAAGGCATTGGGACACCGTGTGGTACCTTCGGCAGTTTTACCTCCCTTAGATGATGAGGGAAAGTTGATTCTAGTACCTGGTCTATCCTGGAGTACAGAGAGAGACAGTTGCGTAGGAGGACTATTAGGGAATATTTGGTGAAATGGAGAGATTTTCCAGTGGAGGATGCTACGTGGGAGAGCGAGGATATTCTGCAGCATCCGGAGTTGAGATTGCTTGAGGACAAGCAATTTCAGAGGGGCGGACTGTCATGTCCCCTTCCAGTTGACATCTCGAGTGATGATTAGCCTATTATGCACCCTCGTAGGCTGATAGGATGGATAGAGGGTCTTGACGGAGCTTGGCTTTGGTTGTCAGAATTTTATCGATTGTCTTTCGTTCGGGCTCATTCGACACCATTTGCCTAAATTGCTATTTTTAGCAGTATTTGGCACTCAGCGAGGCACCCCTGCTATTTTTAGCAGTATGGTTTGGTCATGTGCAGAATCACTCACTTATTCGCCAGCTTCAGACGGTTCGTGAATCGGATATATTTTGAGGGAGATATTAATATTTAATGAATTAATTAAATATTAATTATTCGGAGCTTATGTTATAAAGTTATAATATTTTAAATATTATAACTTAAGTGATTTTGCTAAAGGGGGTTGACCATCATTGAAGGGGCCATTTTTAAATGAGATCGGAAACTATTGAAAAATTAAAAGAGAAAAGTTCGAATTTATTTAAATGATGCTTTTGTGTGAAAAGTCGAACTTTTGAGGATATAAGGGTTTTTCATTGGGATTCGAGCCATTATGTTGAATATTGAAATTTTGATCAAGTCTTCTTCCGGAGAACGAAGCCTAGGGTTTCAGTTGTCTACAGGCATTGGAGAACGTGCCATCTTCAGTGTTGCGATTCAGAGGCTGTGAAATATCAACTGATCTATTGCTTTCAGAGAGAGATCTTCATTCAGGAGTTATCACAGAACGTTCACAGAGCATTCATCTTCAGAGTTTTTGTTTGGGTTTTAGCCAGAAAGCATTCTTCAAACCTAGGCACATATTATTCTAAGATCTGGACATTGATTTCAAAGAGCCGTACAAATTGTACTTGCTGCTATGACAGAGCCGTACCATTGCTGCAGGTTGTACTTCTTCAGTATTAGGCTGTACTTTTGTCTTGGGAAAATCGCCCATTCTTTTGGTCTTCTGTCTTCATTCTTTGTGGCGCCTAAACCTCTGGACCATTTCCTGAGCATCAGACGGAGGGAGAAGTAGATTTATATTGAAGTCGTACCATTTCATGTACTCTTTCAGCTTGCTGCAATAATCAGGTTTTCATCAAAATATCGTTGCCTTTTTAATTGCATGTTATTGGATCTTATTTGTAATCATTCCAAAAGATAAATAAATAGTCTGGCATTAGCATTTTCAATAGATTCTATCATTTCCAGAGTTGTATGATTTTATTTGAATTTTATATCAAATTCTTGCAAAATCGCATTATATCATTTATGCACAAAAAAACTCAAAAAAACCAAAATACACAAACACAATAAAAAAAAGTCAGTTTTCAGAAGTTAGTGGAAACAGGGGTTTCTACAAAAGAAGAGGTTCTCCTTATTTGAGTTGTCATTATTTCACTAATAAAGCCATTTATCTCATAGTAGAACCCAACTGCAACCATGGCTCCATAACACACAACAAACAAGAGAGATGAAAATTTTTGGAATGTGGATGAATGAGGCCTCCCATCATTTCATATCGAAGATCAAACAAGCGAAAATAAGTGGGAGCACTTCCCAATCTAAGCAATAATGATCAAATTATCGTCACCTACATGAATCAATTAAAGGTTTGCTTTGAAATATTTATGCATAATTGTTTGGAGATATGACCACCATGTGATGTTTTCATCAACAGTTAAAGCATCTAACTGATCTATACCTTGGTTTGATAAATAATCTGCCATCATATTTCCTTCTTTGTAACAATAATTGATGTGGTAGGTTGGTAGGTTATCCAATATTTTGCAGGCCTCCTTTAAGATCTTCATTATCTTCCAATTAGTCAAGGAATGATTCCAAATGTAGAGGGAGACGACCATCGAGTCACCATTGATAATACTATTAGAGGTTACACGATTTAACTAATTGTAAACCAAGCACTAATGCTTTAGCCTAAACTTCATTATTAGTTCCCAATTCCAATTATTTGCTGCCAATTTGATCAAGCTTCCCAAAGAATCTTGAATGCCTACACCAAAGGGACCCAAATTTCCTCGAGGTGTGCCATTGAAATTTAATTTCCATGAGTCTTCCAAAGGAGAAATCCACTTAACCCTCAAGCGATCAATTGGTGATATAAAATGATTGGAGATCCCATGAACAAAAATCCTTAATTTCTTCTTAGATTGTCACAAAATTGATTAATAAACCATGTTTTCCTCTATTTTAATAAATACATCATGGCATGAAATTTCTTCTCTTTCATCTCTTTAATTTTTTCTTGTAGTATGAAAAGATCATGTTGAATTTCATTGCAAGTTACATCTTTTTCAGTGTGTCCTTAGTGAAGGTTCCACATAGCTCGGGTGCATATTTCCTTTGCTCAATGTAATCCTCCAATGGCAAGGTTTCTAAATTCGAAAAGATTCTTGTGTATTTATATAATCTTCTCCACTATTGAGACTAAGGTTGTTCCACAATCACTAATTCACATCTCTTAGATGTCGATTTCCATCAAATATTGGTTTGTCTTGTTCAAGGGTGTCAATGCATATTTATGTCATGGATTTGTTTCTTTTGATATTTTAATGACATATAATGGCCACAAGATACCTATTAAATTTATGTAATTCCTAATGCCATTTCTAGGCAGTAGAAAACTTGCTATGATGTATTAACTTGGATTTGATAGGAACAAGACAATAAATGGTTGGAACTTAGATATGTTATAAGTGGAAGCAATTAATAATAGTAGTTGTACCATGGATATAATTTCTAGAATTGTAACTAAATGAACCATGACAATTAAAATATACACTAAACAACATTGGAATAATGGAACTAAGATGAGATGTTAATCTTCAAAAAAATTCTCTTGCTATCTTTAATTTCAAGTTAGAGAGGATGACTACAAACCTCCCTATACGCGCCCTTTAATATGTGCAACTATATGCATGTCTTCATGGGGAAAAAGAAGATGAAGTGATTCATGTATAGAATTTGAAGAACCATGTAGAGAAGTAATTCATCTTGAGAATTCAAAAAACTTTGACAATTGTCATCCAAGAAGTGGAACTTATTAAAATACAATCTTTCAATTTCTCAACAATTTTAGGATCTTTAATGCATTTTTGTATTTTGCTGTTTTGGGGATTTTCAGTCTTTTTTCCCAAAAAAAAAATAACATAGAAAAGTGGAAATGAATAACTTGAAAAAATATTTGTTAGCTTTCCAACCCATTATTTGGATTTTGAGCAATTGTAAAGATTCAATTTCAACAAGCAAATCTTCTCAAGGGAAGGTACTCATTTTAAGGGAATAAGCCCAGCTTATGAGGATTCCATCTCAATCTGCTACTTGGATCATGTATTCACAATCTAGTACATTGACAAAGATGGAGATTCCTTTTAAGCTTTTTGACATGGGAGACAAGTTCCAATGGCGGGGGTGTGGGGAGGGGCAGGGGGTTGAGGGGAAGGGGGGTGTGGCCTTAGGGGTTTGTCCATACCATAAATCTATGATAAAATATAATATCACAAGTCTTTGTTATATGAAGTATTAAGGAAGTGAACTAGAAATATTTGTATTTCTATATTGAAAATGTTGGGGGGTGGAGGGGAGGTGGGGGGGGTGGAGGGGAGGTGGCCTTAAGGAAGTGAACTAGAAATATTTGTATTTCTATATTGAAAATGTTGGAGTTTGTCATCCTGTATAAGGAAATTATATTTTAGGCTAATTGCCATATTTAAGTCAACCTTCTTTGAATATGTTCCCAGTTGGCACCCTTTAGATGTGTATATATACACATCCAAACCCATTGTTTAGTAATGCACTTCATTTGTTTTCAAAGTGTTAGTTGCCTACAGGCACCATCACGTGTTTTTGTCTCCTTTTCACATTGTTCTAGTCTTGCTAAAGCTTAGTCTTTTCATTCCTTAGGGTTTATACTTGTTAATTTTTACATGGTATTAGAGAAAGTAGGACTCTCTCAAGGCATTTGAGTAGCGTTTTCCAAGGAAACCCTAATTTTCAAGATTAGTGCACATCTTGCAGAATACTACAAACTTTTAAGGTGATTTTTTCAAAAAATTTGGGGATCAACATAAGGGATCTACAATCCAAATTTCAGCTTTTTGTGATTTATTTTGATCAAGTTATTTCCCATTTAGGGTCTTTCATATATTCACTCTATAGGCCACAATTTTTGGAATTTATTTGATTCCTTAACTTTTTCAAAAAGCTCAAGAAAACTTATTTGGGTTATGTTCTTTGAATTTTTGGAATCAAGGCCAACCTCATTCTAAAATATTCTAGTCAATGTTTGGTCAAAGGAAACATACATGCATACTCCCACATGCCATTTCCCCAATATTGCAAATAAGATCATCAAAAGTTTGAAGTCCCAAGGCCAAATCACCTAAAGAAGAAACACAAATGGAAGAGGAAAACATCAAGTTCAAGGTAGTTACTGACAAGAGAAGAAACAAGATGTGTCTCATTTTTGTTTTGGAAAAGTGTGATTATAATATATTATAGAAGATTTGACCATAAGCTCATAGATTGCCATTCTAAAAAATTGTCATTCTCAAATTCAAGATCTTGAAAACACTATAGGGAAACAATAGGGAATAAGTTATTTACTTCCCACAATGGTTATGTTGCTTCCCATCTTGCTCTTTGTGCTTCTTCTCCTTCTTGATCCATTGCTTTGTTTGCTAAGGGAGGTGGTACAATACTCTTTGGCATCAATAATTGGGTCACACCAACTATAGGACAATACACCACATGGTAAATAAAAGATTGGTCTATGACCTTCCCCATATAAACCCTCCTAGCAATGTATATGTGAAACATCATCAAGAGGGGTTTTTGAAAAAAAGCTAGTTAATGTGGATCATGGCCTTTGGAGCTCATTCATATAGGTCCTATAAGAAGCCATCTTTAGGTGTGTCAAAATACTATGTCGCTATCCTTGATGATTTTTTGAGAGATATATGGATCTTTTGCATCAAGCACAAGGATTAATCCTTCCTCGAGTTTAAGGAACTCAAAGTGAACAATGCCCACGAATATAACCAACAGATCAAGTGTCTTCATTTGTATCAAGGAGCTGAATATATTATCAAAGAATTCCAAAAGTAAGTAGTAGATTATGTCATCTTCAAGCAGCCAAGAATATCCATTGATACCTCAAATGATCTCTTGTCTTTGGTCTTTGATTAGCCTTAAAGAGTCCCCTTTAAAGGGGGAGCATTTCACAATAGTCCTAGTGATCCGATTCCCTAGTCAAGCTTAAGGGTGAATGTTGCAATTTGTAATCTTGTCTAAGGACCTTCAATTTAGATCCCAAGAGATCTTGGGGATAAACCAGTCTTTAGTGAAAGATGGGTTTATAGATTATGCATAGGAAAATAAAAATCAAAGTAATCCAACATTCTACTTCCATTCAAGCATAAATGAACAAGGTACAATTGGATGTTATAGATAACAAGGCTAGAAATGAAAATTCTTGCTATCAAAAGGGGTGAACACATTGAACTGGTTTGCTTAGAATCTTTAGTTATCTAAACATCGACATGAAGGATCAAATGTCTGTATAGACAATATAGTTACAAAGTAAGCTAAGAAGTCGAAATAGTTTGTCCCAAATCACTTGACCTTCCAACTACTTGGTGATTGTGTTCCCTAATGGTTGATGCTCCAATCCCATGTTCTGAAAAAGAAATCTCACATGGATGCCATGTGTGTAGGACTGTTGACTATGCAATGATTGCCAAGTGACACATGAAAGTACATTGAATCATCTATGGTGGTGTGGAATGACATAATGACTTGCAACAAGGTGCACATGATGATGTTGGAGCTTTCATGCTAGTGCAAAGTGCTTCTAAGTCATGTGTTAACACAAAATGTTGATGAGGCACACACAAGGTTCTCTAAGAATTGTGTGGTTTTACTCGTAAATATCCTTTCTTGAAAAATGATGGCCCCCATCATGTTTTCAATGAGCTATGGAAACTAAATGCAAAGCTACTAAAGATTGTACTAATTTGCTTGATCTGCATGCTACCTTGCCTTAGCCACTCTAAAAAAATGGTGTTAACCTTGGTAGGATGGGTGTTATGGTTGTGTATATGTTCTCATCTCATGCAACTGTGCATAGGTGCCCAAGATCCAAGTTTGAAAGGTATTGAATTGACATTGGCTTAAGAAGAGAAGGAAAGTATGGCTTGAAGAGATCAACATTAAATATTAGATGCAAACCTAGGTATTGTGAAAGATTGAGAACAAAGGCATTCTCACTAGTTGCATGTAGAATGGTGTACAGACCATACAGTAGGTCATCTTTTGGTGTGGACCTTTCAAGCACTCCTTCTAAAGATGCAACTAGACTTTGTTGTCGACCTTGAATTAGTAAGGTGTGTAATGCATGTCATAGAAATCTTTGTATTTCTATTGTTAGCACGAGAATTTTTTAAACCTATTGATGAACACACTAAATGTGCTGCAAAAAATTCTGCACTTTATTTGCCTTTCATTCCAATGTGTGCAACTTTTCATGAGGTGGAGTGCAATAGGATATGTCAAAGGGTGTTGCCAGTTGAAACCTAGGATGTTTATCGAAAGGACTATGCCATATAGAACTATGTAGAACTCTATTCTAGGCATGTGGATGTAGAGAAGATTGGCATCCCAATTGTGTGGTTCTATATGGTTTTAGATCCACAAATGATGCAATAATGTGCAGTTGACCACCTCCATCTGGTTGGCTGACTGCAAATGAAAGGTTGTGGACTGATCCAAATATGTATTAAATCTTTTCCACAAGGATTGCCAAAATGTGCTAACAAACCTTGGGTTGCAATTAGACTCAAAGGATATAGGTAACACAAACATCATTGAAGAAAAGACACATGTTTTCCTACGTGAGACTATTTTTCTTGCAAGCAATCATGATGACCCATAGTTGCCAGGAGATTAGTACTAGCACTAGCATGGGAGACAAGTACTAAAACTGGTACGAGAGATGGGTATTGGCACTAGTACCTCATTTTTTGAAAAAAGGAGACGGGTACTTGGAGATGCCAATTTTATATATATATATATATTGAAACTATGAATATACCTCAAGTTTAACGAGAAGAAAACTGAAAAGATTATTTTTTTGCTATTTTAATTTATTTGACAATCAGTACCATGACATTTAATTTTCAAGTTTAAACACACAAAGACTATAATATTATAGATTAAATATAGTAAATGGAATTCATAAACAACAAAAGTTTAAGAGGACTGTAGATGGAATTCATACCAATGCCTACCTATATGAGAATAGAATAATTTTGCAAGGTTAAATCACGTCTATATTATTAAACATGTGTCTTTGGTCATGGGCACAGATGGTTGAAGTAGAAATTTGAAGGATAGATCATGGGGCATTCCCTAACTCTTGCAATATTGATTTTTTAAAGTTTATGAAATGCATACACAGTCACATGTGCCTATCAAGGGCATAAAAACATAGTTTATTTACAAAAATCGTAGCCATACAAAGCTGCTCATGTGAGTGCTAGGATAGGAATACAAAAAAAAATTGTTGTTCAATCATAGTAGTAGGTGCACACATTGTAAAATAATATCACACAATGTAAGTGTAAAGTTGTAGTGCAAATAGTGACAAAAATAATGTTGTGCAACACTTCTTAGGGTTTTATTTTCATTTTTATAATTTTATGCATTTTTTGGGGCCGATGTACCACAATTTAGGGATTTTCTAAAGGGAGACAAAAGGAAATGTAGGCGAGATGTTTCCTTCATTTCGAGACATCCAATACGAGAAATTTGCCCAAGTCCCTGAGATGCATCCTAAGGGATTGGAGATGCATCTCCTTGTAATATTGTGGTGACCATTTTTTAAAATGTGTCTACCACAACTAACACAAAGTCATTTTGATGTTTCATAATTAGTCCATTCATGAAATATATGTTGACAGATTCCTAGTGCTTTTGTAGTACCACCAAAGGTGTGTAAAGCCCAAGCTTCATGGTTGTGGACTTGCTAATGCAACAAGGAGTGTAGGACTCGATATGGCCTTCAATGTCTGCACACATGTGAGGCCAAATGAAATGTTTTAATAGTGCTACTAGTAATTTGGTAGCACCAAAGTGTCTAGTTGGATCGGTGTAGTGTGCCTCCTAAATGAGTCTTTGGTGAGGTGCGCCTTCTAGAACATAGATATGCCCAAGCTTGAAGATAATTTTGTCAAACAAAGGAAATTTGCTAGGCTATTTAGCTTGGGCAAGCATGGTGTAGGTGTGCATGAAGTTTGGATTTACTTAGTAGAGTCCCATTGTCCCAATTAGAGAGTTGTGCCCCTTGTGCTTGATTACCAAATGGAACTACTATATGTCATCCACTTCATGTGGTGTGCAGCTAGTTTACTTTGTGTGTGCAAAAATTGAAGTGGCTTATGATCAAAATGAATGATTATCTCCTTATCCAAAATGTAGTGACACCACTACTTGATAGCGTGAATGATGGTGTACAATTCTTTCTAATAAGTGTAGTAGTACTAAACTGTGTCATTGAATGTATCTAAGTGATAGGTGACCAAATGCCCATGCTATGTGAGTACCATGTTGAGTGTATAGTCAAATGCATCAGCTTGAATATCAAAGGGGTGTGCAATGTCAAGCATTGCGTAGAAGCACTGCTTGAGCTCCCTAGAGGTGCGATGTTGCATCAATGTCTAAATGAATGCCCCTTTGATATGCATGATTTGGTTGAGTGGCCAAGACATGTGCAAGAATCCGAGAACAAACTAGAAATAGAAATTCGCACGTCCAAAAAAGTTGCACAGTTTGATGCTATTGTGCAAAGTTAGCCAATTTTAAATCACCTTGTTTTCTCTAGATCGACATGGATGCATACACAACCAATGATGTAGCCCAAATATTGAACTTGTGTGTTGTTGAAATTATACTTGTTGAAGTTAGCCTACAACTTATGTTGGCACCAAGTGTCCAAGATGCACAAGACATGCTCCACATGTTCCTCCCATGTCTTGCTAAGATGAGTATGTCATCCAAGTAGACAATTACAAAAGAGTTGATGAAGGGATGCAAGATGTCATTCATTAGATGCATGAATGTTGTTGGCACATTGCTCAATTCAAAAAGGCATATGCATTCATACAATCCCTTCCTGGCCTTAAAAATTGTTTTCCATATTTTCAAGAAGGATTGGTACATTGTGATATCCTAGTTTGAGGTCAATCTTAGTGAAGTGTTGCACACTATGGAGTTGGTCCAAGAGGTCATCGATACACGGTAGGGGATATCTATTTTTCACTATGGTACAACGGGCTATTTGGAAGAGCAACTTCAATAACCAAATCAATTGTGTGTTGCATTGTGTAGTGTGGGAATATCTTTGTACCATTGTAATACCTTGTTGAGTTGTTTCTAATGCAACAGTGTTCATGCAACCACTATGCGCATACTTTATTGCATACATGCCTCTGGATGAACCCTAAGAAGCACAAACTTTTGCATGTATAAAATGATCTTGTGGCATTGTTTGGCAAAGACCAAGGCAGTGGTTGTTGGTGTGTTTTTTCCACCTTTGTGGCTTCACTTGATAGACACCATCTCTATCATACATGTATGGTCTCCCACATGCTATGTTGTAGACATCCACCGACACAATGTCACAAGTGATTGTCTTACATGGGTTTAACTACATACTTGGCAGTACATCAGTTTTTTACCTCAATGTCACCTTCTAGAAACCATCCCTAAGAGAATGGTCTCAAGTGTTGCTTGAATACATTGTTGATGATGACTCTCACTAATTGTATGTTGATCCAACACTTTGTATGGAAGAGATGCTCACATTCCTCCACAATGTAAATAACCATGGTGCTAGTGTTGAGATCATGTGCCTCCTAATCAGTCTCTTTGGCCTTTGTGAGATTCAATGTGGCTTGCACAACTAGGGATTTCTACACACAACATTTAGCATCATTGTGGGAATTGTTGCAATAGTGAGGCACCATTTATCACCTTGCTGCATTTTCTTTCCCTTGTCCATGATGTGGATGCTTTGGCATTACACATAGATGATGTTGAATTTTGTTGTTTTTTACGCATTACGCATAGATGATATAGAATTCTATGCAAGGAGTTTTGGAATTGAAATATGCCTTGGATTGTTCTTGGGCGAGGAAGGCTTTTTTTGAGCTTGGCCTTCACTTCAATTTTGGATGTGTTTTGCAAAATGCTTGTCTCAACATCTTTGCAGTTAGGAACTCCATTCAGAGTGAATGTAAGGTGATAAGTCACTTACATATTTGAGCTTTTTGAGCTGCTCAGGAGTGTCCTCGTGCAAGGGCATAAAGTAGTCATGGAATTCAGTAGTGTACTTCTCTACAATTCGCTCCTTTCGTTGGTGCAATTGTTGGAACTTTATGTACTTATCCTCATACTACCTAAGGGAGAAAGATTCCTCTTGCAACACACTAACAAAGGAATTCCAAGTCTGAATTGGATTGTGGTCCCTTTTATGTTGTGTGCTAAGTATTTGCCAACAATGGGACATTGAAATGGACATCTTCAATGCTACAAAAGAAATCTGTAATGTCCCCTTTTTCAGCGTGATCTTGTTTTGCGATTGTTAGCCCTTTATTGTACCCTTGTGGGCTAGCCAGATTGGTTAGAGGGTCAGTGGTACTTTCTGGAGAGTTTGATCGTTCTGGTTTTCAGAGCTCAGTGACTGGTTCACAGCAGGCGTTGGCATTTCAGGAGTCCACAGCTTCTGACGGCACAGGATTATCCTAAATTTTGAGCGAGTTATGGAATTTTAAGTGATTAAGTTAATTATTTAACTTAATGTGTTTTATTAAAGTCACATCGACTTTAATATATTTAATATCACTTAAAAAATGTTCAAAAGGAGATTTAATATTTTAATGACATAAAATATTAAAAAGGTGCGCTCAAGTATTAAATGAAACTATGGAAAAGATTTAATACAATATTAAAAGATTTTAATGAGTGAAAAGCCGTACTTTTCTTGAAATGCGTGCCAATTGGGTATAAAGCATTTCCCTGGCAAATGAAACTCATCTTTTGACTATTTCACTTTGCCTTGAGCATTTTGCCTGTGCATTCTCCTATGATCAGGGTTTGAACAACTGCCATTGAAGAACGTTACCTCTTCAGTGTGAGCACTCTTGAGATTGTGAAAGACCAATCGAATCAGTGCATGTTGAGAGCTTCAGCCAGAGGTTCTACAGATACATACAGAGTTTATTTATTTTGAGATTGCTTATTGTTTTCAATAATTGAGGGTTTCTACTGGTGGCGCATCCTTCTTCACAGACAGAGGTTTCCAGCATAGTTTCCTTCCTTTCTTTTCATAACCGTACGGCCTTCATTGGGAATTGTGCCTTGAAAGAGGCGTGTGAAGAATAAAGTTGAAACGCCTCCCTTTGGCTTGGTTTTGGTCTTCCATCATGGGCGTCCAGTATTTCTAGAGCATTGTGTCCAGTTTCTGAGCAGGAGAAATGAGTTCTGGAGATTTGGCGTGCCTTTATGCTTGATTTCATCATTTCCAGCTATAGATCTGGCAACTCTTTATTTAAAATAACTGGAGATTTTCTGGTATGTCTGTAATTCATAATCTTATTGTTTCAGTATAATAACAACTTCTGCATTTCCATTCTATGAGAAATTGTTATATATTTCAATTTACAAGCAAAAATATGCTGCGCCCCTTCTCTTCTGTCTATTAAGATTTCTCTAAAAACTTAAAATACACCTAAAGACTTAAGAAATTTGGGGTTTGAGGTTGAGAGCCAGCAGGGCTCATCACAAAATCTTCTCTATGTCACTCAAATTGTTGATAGAGAAATATGCTTCCAATTATTGAACCCAATTATTCAATGTTGTGGCATCAATCCTGCCTTCAAACATGTATGTTTGCAAAATGCTACAATATCAATCTGAGTTACAATATCAATCTGAATCAACATGTGAGTTTATGGAACTATCCAAAGAGCTCTCGGCATTGTCTTGAGAGAATTATTAATCATCTTTTGAGTGTTTGGAGACACGTCTAACGATCACTTCAATGCACCATCCATTTTACTTTTGTTGTGATGTTGTTCTAGATGCTTGGATGTTGAATCAAGAGGGAATATTTCTTACATTATTGTGCTTGCATTTTTACAAGCATGTGCTTAACATTGCTCTAATACCAATAATCTAGATCCCAAGAGATTTGGGGGATAAACCAATCTTAGGATGGGCTTATAGATTATGCATAGAAAACAATAAACATTGCTCTAATACCAATGATCTAGATCCCAAGAGATTTGGGGGGATAAACCAATCTTAGGATGGGTTTATAGATTATGCATAGAAAACAAGAATCAAATGAATCCATGTAATGTCCCCTTCTGGCTGACATCAATTATCAAAGGAGATTAGCCTATAATTCTAACCCTCGTAGGCTAATGAGAATGGTTAGGGGGTCTTCTGGGGGTTGTATCGTCTCCAGTGTTCAGAAACTAGCAGCTTTGGCTTTCGTTTGAAGTCTCCAGAACTCTGTATGCTCAACTTACTATTTATAGTAAGTCAAGAATGGACAGAGAGGGACCCTTACTATTTTTAGTAAGGTGTGTGGCCGTATGTTGCTCCATCAACTCAGCTCCCGATTCAAATGACGCTCAAAGATAATGAGTATTCATGGAGATATTAATATTTATTTGGCTTAAATAAACATTAATTATTTAAAAGAGAAAAAAAAAAGATTATAATATTAAGTTATAACTTAACTTAATATTGAGATATTGAGGGTCAAGACGTCATAAGAAGGGATCATTTATTTAATTAATTTTTGGGCACTCAACCCAAGGTGGTGACTATGGAAAATTAAAAGAAATATTATAATTTCATTTTAATGTTTAATGTTGATTTTTTGAAAGAAATCGACCTTCCCTCTTGAAGAGTTATAAATATTCATTGAAGAAGAGAATTAGGCATGAAATTGAGCATTGTTGTTGTTGAGTTTTGCCTGAGAGAGGAAGCCAAGGGTTTTTTAAACAAGTTAGCCATTGGAAAACGACAACTTTTCATTGTTGCAGCCATTTGAGGTGGTGAAATATCCACTGAATTTGGTATTTGGGGAGAGCTTCATACAGAGGTTTTGTTTGTGCTTAGAAGTGAGAAATTTCATCTAGGGTTTGAAGGATTGGAAGGAATATCAACAACAGACCTAGAGATTCTTTCTTGGCGGCCATTCTATACAAGATTTTAAATGTTTGATTGCTGCTATAGTAATGCGTGAACAGTAATGCGTGTGCAAATTGGTGAAGATTTATAGAGGATTTGTGTATCATTTTATTCACAGGTTATTGAATAAGATCAAGAAGCCAATACAGCTGAGTTAGAGGGTGGCAATCAGTTTTTTTAGAAGAGATACAGCCAGGGTTTTATCCTAGCATCTGCTGCAGCAAGAGGTGCACCACTCCAGGAGGGACAATTTTTGGTTTTGAGGGCACAGAAAATTCTGATAAAATTATATAAGGGGCATCCACCCTTGAGAGAGCCAGTGCATGATATCTAGGAAAAAAGGCACTGCTGTGTGGGAGAATCGAACCTAACTGGAGGCTGCTTTTTACCAGCAAAATGCAAACCAGCAGCTGCAAATTTGAAGGTTCCTTCGGGTATGGATTGTATTGAAGCATTTCGCTTAGATCATTGAATAAATTGAATAAATAATTGAAGAACTGCAAAGCTATTCCAGTCTATTGTTTTATCTTTATGTTTTTGCTTGTTTCATTATATGCAAAAATTACAAAAAATCAGAAAACCCTTAAAACACAAAAAATAAAAAAAATCAAACAAGGAAAGACAAACAAACTAGGGCACGGAGTGTTACTACAATCCAATAGACAATTGAGAGAGAGAGAGAGAGGCTTTGGAAATATGTTCTAATTCTATTCAAACTGAAATGAATAGGGTAGAATTGGATGTTCTAGCCCCAAATTTTGACAAAGAAACATCATGTAGATGCCACCCATGTAGGACTTTGACTATGCTATGACCAATAGATGGTATGCAAAGGTGTGTTGGGTCTTGTGTAGTGGTGCCTAATGACACAATGACCTATGCATAAAGCTATTGTTGGAGCTTGTGTACTAGCACAAAGTGCTACTAAATCATGCACAGTAATGCAAAATGCTAATGAGACATATGCAAGGCAGTTGCACTCTGGTCAATCTTATAATGAATTTTAGGCTAATTTAGGTCAGCCTCCATTGGATATATGTTGATGCATATATATACACATTCAAACACACTGTTTAATAACTAAGTTACTGGTTCATCCCTTGCATTGCTTGGAACAAGTTCTAGTTCGTACCTAGTTGGATTCTAATCTAATTCGGGTGGGGACTCTACTAGGGCATGGGAATAAGACTATGGGTTCATCCCAAGCGAACATGTCACTAACCCAAAAGAATTCATTGGTACCCAAGGTAAATCTGCTTAGAAAAACATGTTTTTAAAAAAAAGAATAGACTTTAACTTCAACTATGAAAGAGAAAAAATGGAGCCCTAACGTTGTTTCTCTATTAACATCCAAAGTTTCTCTTTTAATGTTAGGGGAGCGGCACCAAAATTCTGACCTACAATTGTTTTTTCAGAGTTTATTTGTGAGATGCATCCACCCAAAATATTTAATGTCCATTGATAAAAAGAAACAATTTTTATTACTTGAGCCAATCAAGGTCTAAATGTGGGGGCCAACATAGAATGAAAACATTGAAAATTGCTGAAATCATTTTTATCATAATGTTGAGTGATTGATAAGGATTTATCGAGTATTTTCCTCTGTACATTTACCTAAATCTTTATTTCCCCAATTTTCCTAATCCTCAATATTATTTAATATTACCATGTAATGGCGAGATACTCAAATTTATTTCCCTACTCTTTAATATATAATTAATCCACTTAATTTATAATCTTTAACATATTTATAATTTTTAGTCAGTATATATATAATTCAGAGACATTACATTTTTATACATGGCTAAAATATATCTATTTATGATTTCTATATGTTTTTGTATGGACAAACCCAACCCCAATTTTTTTTTTGGGCCAAACCAGCAAACCCAAGCTAGAACTGATAACTTAGTTTAATAATCCAATTCATTTGCTTATAAAGTGTTATTACCACACTTGGTCTCTTTGTTTCTAAGGGTTGGCACCTACTAATTTCTACAAAAAAGACTTCAAGCATGATTAGTCTCTTATAGGCACACCAAACTCTTGTTTGTTTTGTACTTTCTTAATGTCCTTTTGATTATTTTCTTAACCTTCTTCACTAAAGTAGATTCTAAACATAGAATCAAATTCTCAAAATCTTCTTTCTTTTGGTACACCATAAAAAAACATTAGTACTAGATTACTAGGTTTATATTGCATTGCTTGATTCCCCATTCTTGAGGCCGAAACAAGCTCTCCCATATTTTAGATCTTTACATCAGATCATATACCCCAATATTAGAAAAAAGTAAAGTTGCTCTTGATTGTAAGATAGTTAAATCACTAATAACTTTAATTTATGCTATTCCTTTTCTTTAATTTTAAGTTGTAGGAAACTCTAGAGGGGTTTGTTTTCACCTGCAGAAACAGAATCACACAGAAAATGCACCTGGAATCACCATAAACTCTTTCTTTGCAGTTTCTCGTATTCAAACTCCATCAAAAACATGTTTGAACGTTTTTAGCACATTTTTGTGAAATGACTGATTGTTTTTTCTATTTTATAGCAAAACTAGTATTATCCGGAGGTTGTGTGGCTTTGAAATGGATACCCCATACATCCAAACTAAGTAGAATGTTATGGAAATCTGAATTTCATAAAAGGAGATATAAATTACTCAGGCATAAAGCAAAGAACATTGAGATAGCTGACATTCAAAATAAAATCATACTAAAACAGCACTTCAAACCATGTAGAGGATAAGAAAGAACTCTCTTGAGAAGGTAAGTGCACCAGCTCAAGTCTAAAAAGAATCAGGTAGCGGTATCAATTTTGCTCTTGTACAAGGACTAATCTTTGATGGGCTATCTACATAAAGCTATTCCCAAAAAAACACTATAAAAATCACGTTCAATTCTAAGGCTTAAAGCCTTAAAGGTATATTTATAGTTGCCTTTCTCTGTTCCTCCAATTTTCTTTTGCATGTGTGAAATAAATTTTACATGTTAACCTCATTCTATTATGTTTTTACCCTAATATCATTTTTTATGCTTTCAAATTCTAATTATAACGTCTAGTCTCTTAATTCCTGCTGTGGCTTTTCTAATACAGAAGAGCCTTTCCCACTTCAACTTATTGCTTATTCATTGACAGCTCTTCTTGGCTAGAAATGATATGTTTTTCAGATGAAATAATTTATTCTTCAATGTATGTAATAGTTACCTTTTTGAATGGGCCCATTCAATTTTTTTAAAGAAGTTCTAAGTAAGTCTTCTGTTTTGTTGCAGATGACAGCAAATGCTTTGGCTGAAGGTGTTGATGAATGCTTAGCAAATGGCATGGATTCCTTCATTGCAAAACCTGTCAAATTTGAGAAACTGAAGGAGACTCTCTATCAATATATCCCTGGATAGCTTCAGTACTGAAAGCAGCCTATAAGAATATACTAAGTGCTTGCATATATTCAGTGAAAAGTCTTTATGCAGAAGAGAAAAATTGTCTCCTTTTTTGTATGTATTTCAACCTTCATGTGGCATAAAAAGTTGTCACATTGTACCATGATTGTCCATGTAAAAAGCTCAAGTGTAGTCCATTTTTTCCATCACACCAGAGTGTACCTTGTTCCAATTCAAGCATTCTTTCTCAACAATATGTGGAATAGCAATCAGAAGATTAAGATGTGTCAAATACCAATCATCAACCTAACCATTAGAGTGCAGTGTCCTCTAATAAGGTTTCTGTATATAATTTTTCCAAATTCAGGAGAGTATCAAATGATAATGTGAGGCAAGTATGAGAAGTACCTTTTCTGTTTTGGCCCCTGTAGTTCTGTGTAGCATATTTTGGACACAGTGGATAGATATCTTTATCAAAAAGTGAAAAAAGATAAGTGAATATTGGAAAGGCTATGTGTGGAAATCATTAGAACATCTGTATGGATACATAGCATTTAATGAGGATCAAAATAATATCTCATATAAGGCAGAAAGATACCCCAAGATAAAAGAAGAAATATGTTAATAAGCAAAATCAAAATTGCAGATTGTAACCCGAGGCCAAGTCATAAGAAATTTAACTAAGAACTATAAGAATCCTCAAAAAATGGCCTAGCCTACAGCAGAATCCAACTTCACTTGCAAAATCATCTTTAATGGAAAAAAGAATAAATGGCTCAACAATGCATTTTACTTTCTGAAATTCTATCATGAAATAAAATCCACAAGAAGATACCGAAAGATACCGAAAGTCTTAGTGTGTGCCAAAGTATATTGCTCACATCATATATGATGTTTATATAACATTGGTGTGTTCATACAATTTCATTTCGTCCTTATAGTCTGCTTGTTCTTATCAGAGGAAGAAAGGAGGTGGTGAATGAAATTATATATTGAAGCCACAAATGACAGAAGTAGGTCAATGGAACTCACGTTTACATATGAAAATTATATGACATTATCACGGTAATAAAATCACATTACATGCTGCTTGTGGCTCTGATTAGTTTTAAGTTTTAAACAGAGGAAATAAAAGAAATTATGATAATTGTCATAAATGATCTTGGGACCTGAAAAGTACATTCTGTTATCTTAGAGAAGCACCATGATCAAAAATCCCAAGGTTGAGAAAATTGATGTAAGCATCAAATACTAGAGAAAAATAGGCATAACAAGATGTAAACCTAAAGCAGTCAAACCTGAACCATCAAAACTAGCCACAAGTACAAATAACCCTGTGAGGAGGACCTTTCAATGAAGCAATGAACTAATGAAGATAAAAGCAGGAGACAAAAAAAGGATACCATTGGTATCAATGCTTGGACTGGAAGAACCAATGGTGTCTTCACCTATCATCAAGGAATGGGCATGCAGGATTTGAGAATGTTCATAGAGAAAAGTTCAAGGCTGAGGTGTCCAGGCTGGAAAACTATAATATAAGTCCGGGAACTCTCTCTAGAACATTTCCTGACATCTAATGGTCAATAAATCTCTGGTGACAGAAATAAAACTAATATGAAGCACCCGCTTCAATGACCCGAGCTGCAAACAAGGAGAAGGAAGAGACATACTTGAATAGTCCTAACATCGGTGGCAATTATGTTGCACGCTTTTATCTCTGCATTACTGGAAATGTGCATCCAAATATTCCAGTTCATTTCCAAGCACCTCTTAAAAGGACGGTACCACTACACATCCAGGAATTCTAGTTCATGTCTACTTACATCCAAGGTTGGCAGACCAGGCCAGACCAGACCAGATCAGGCCAGTCAATTATAGGAGAAAGCCAGGAGCTTGCTCTAGAATGTTTCCTGACATCTAATAACCAAGGAACCTCTCGTGCCAAGAAAGAGATGTACTTGAGTTGTCCTACGATCGACCGCAACTATGTTGGATACTTTCATTTCTGCATGACTGGAAATGCACATCCAAATATGCTAGTTCATTTCTACCTTACCTCTTAAAGGATGATATCATTTCACTTTCAAGAACGTTTGCTTCTTGCTTTACTAACTCCAAAACCAAGGCTACTTAGAAAATTAATAAAAACTGTAGGCGAAATACCTCATTCGTTAAAGAAACTTTGGGCAGCGGATCCTCGGGTGTAAACACTACTAGTGGGAGAGGGCAGCAAAGAACCAAAGGGTTTTTCAAAGACGTATCTTCTATGTTTTCAGCTGTTTTAACAAAGTAGAACAAAAATATAGCACTTGCTGGATTTTTCTTACAATTCATACCTCATTATAGAGGCTTCCAAGCGGATAATGGACCATTGCTAAAAAACATACTAACCTCACTATAAAGGAACTCAGAAAATTTTAAATATTGTCTAAGCCTTTTATGAACAAAAAGTAAAGAAGTTCTTGAAGCTTTACGATCTAATGTCAGATAATTTTGAAAGCTAACCTCTTAAGATAACCTCTGAAGCTTCTCAATCTCCCAGTTCCTATACCATTCGGAAATGCGTTTTTCTCTTGTCACAAAATCATTAGTTAAAATCTGAAATTATAGCTGGTCAATGACAGAATTAAGAAAATTTTCTCTCATAACTTAAGTCAATGATTTCGAACAGATTTTCTTAAGCAAACATCTGAAATCATAACTGGGCATTGAAAGAACTAGAAAAAAATATTTCAGAACAAAATACAAGTAACATACTGTTAACTAGAAATTACCAATAAAGTAACTGGAGCTCCTAGCAGTCCATAACAATTCACAGTCATGGAATCATCTCTCCAACCATTTTGCTCTCAGAAGATATGATAGCTTTCTAGTTGTCTGACATTTTTTACCATTTTTGGAATCTCCCATGAGTTGTCCATAACAGATCCCATGACTTATAAAACATAACAGAAACAAGTTGTAAATTGGTGCTACAACCCATAATTTCTCCATTGGAAGATGTGATCTCCGTCTTGGGATTGGTTAATATGGCTTTAAAATAAGGCATAAAGTAATGGTCTCTGCTAGAGGTTAGTATGGGAATTAATGTAGTGTCTGTGAATCCATGCCTGGAAAAGATACGTTCCTCTAATTGGTCCGAGATTTTGGTGGTTGTCACCATTTTTACTGGTGTGAAATCTCTTGTTCACTGTTCTGTTTTGAAATTTTTGCTGCTCACTAGTCCGCGCCTATAAAAAATTCTCAACCGGCCAAAGTTTGGTGAAAATCTTGATTTATATTTATATTTATCTGTGTCTATTCATGAGCTCGTGATGTGTGGTCTCTATCAAGCATCATCCCTTCACGACCGACCGTATGGGCATACAAACAGATGATATTATAAGTCATCAGCAAAGATACACGCGGACGCATCCCCAGGTTACTTTTGTCCCCATCCCCATAACTATCGGATATGGAAATTCTCTGATAATTAAAAATTAAATTAAGTTCTAATATTTTTAGGATAACCTCTACTAAAGAAATAGACTATCATTTTAATTTTCAAGCAAGAATAGAAGGGTTATCTATGTCTCTACTCAAGACAAGAGAATTTTATAACTTTTCTTAAAAATTAACATCTACAATGGTTTACATATTGTTTTTTTTTTTTTTCTAGTTAAAAGTATATAATTTTTTCTAGTTAAAAGTATAAGCATAGATTAGAAAATATGAGTACAACACAAAACTTGATTCAGAAACAATACAAGTAATTTGATGTCAAACGAAGGAATATACATATGAAATTGCAATCACCTATTTCAATGAAACTTTTATTCTAAGTTGCAAATTTCAATAAAGTAAATTTGGTTTACTCGATTAGTTGATATATAAGATTAGACAAAAAAAGTTGAATAACAATCACAATGGCCAATAGACATGAAAATTAACATTGACTTCAAAATCTAAGTGATAAACATTTACAATATTGTGTATGCATAAATAAATAAAATTTATATTATAATTCTTATGCAATGATTTGTTTGTACACAAATCAAATTTAAAATATGAAATCATCACAATATACATTGTAAGACAATAAATTTTGAAATAGACCTTGACTTAATTCTACATTAGAGTTGGCTATGAAAATAGCTACCCAAGATCGAGAGGCCAAATGAAAAGCACAAAGAGATCAATACGCAATGCTCAAGATTGCAATGGAATTGAATCTCCAAGAATTTATTTACAAATGAGAACCTCTTGGTTATATAACCAAGGCAAGACATAGGATTAGACAAGATCATGACAAGTGTCTTAATCCTATGATATGAGACAACTAACTTGACATAAAAGTCATAAAGATAAGATCTTGACATAACAATTAAGTCTTCTAGATGGAATCTTAGGACCTAAGTAAACTTAACATGTGAATAAGTCCCCTAGTAGGAATTAGATAGGTACAAGATTTTATTCACACCAACAACCCCCCTTATGTGCAACTTAGGGAGTAGATTATTATGCAAATGATGTAAAGATGCAAGGATGGGTCCCAACTACGAGGCCATGTTAGGTACCCATGTAAAAGGAGAAAAATCAGTGGGATAAAACTCCTCCCCAAAAGAGAGATGAAAACAAAAATGGTCTCAATGAAGAATGAGAAAGACAAAACCTCATATGAGGAAAAAGAAATTGGCATAAGAGAGAAAAAAATAGACCATGTAGCCTCCCCTCAATGGTGAGTCTCCTGCAACAATGGAAGCTCAATATTGAATGTTGAAGATGATCCAATCTCATCAAACAACATTCCTCCCCTTAGGAAGAAACAAAAAAAAGATGATATGCAAGATATCTTCACATTCCTGAAAGAAAGATGTGGGGAGAAGAATGATATGCGATGTCTCTGAACTACACTCAAATGTCTCCATGTTGATGTCAAAAGCTAACACACTCCAAACAAACGTTCTAGGCCACACAATTGAAGATATCAATCCAAAATTTCCTAGAGGTGGATGTAGAACAGACTCCAAAAACAAGTATACCTCCTCTAAAGACAAAGAAGCCTCCTCCAAATGTTGTCCAAAAGTATCCACACTCATGTCAAACTATGAAGAATGATCGTGTAGAGAATCAACAAGAGGGTCAGAGTATTCCCTCACAACAATTGAACGACCATCGCCCTCAAAAAGATGTATGCAATCAATGGTGTCTCTCAAATATAAAATGTGAGACTCAACAAACAACCCACCAATGTTTTTCAAGTAGGCATCCCAAGTAGATGTAGCTGGAAGACAAAGTAGATCATGTTGCACTGAATCATAAGAGGCCAACACTATGTTGTACATGAGCATCATCAAATACAAAAAAAGATGGAGGAGATGAAATGCAAGGCCTGAATTATGGGATCTATTGTGAGAATCCTCAAGTTCAAGAAGCCAAATGTCTCCTCTAAATCATGGTTCACACTAGAAGTGTGATCAATAGCCAAAGGAACAAGGTCATCAACAAAAATAAAATCTACAAAGGTGTCCAACTAAGATGAATGATCAACCATCCCAATAGCAAGAACCTCTCTACTCTCCAAGTCTCTAATGATAACTGAATCATGAGTGAATTACATAGTCCTCCCATCTCCACCATGTGTAATCTGATAGATGGAAAGAAGATTGGCAGATCTAATTGATTGAGTTTCACCCGCGGGATCAAAGTCAGTATCATGACCAGGTCGGGGAAAGAACCAAACTAGTTTAGTTATTCCCCCTCTATCCCATGGCGAGGCAACACCTGTCCTAATTAATTCCTATTCAGCGCATTGTGTACTTACTCAGTTAAGTGAACCTATTTGGTGCCCAGAGGTGCCCCGAGATAGTCATTGTCCCGATGTAGAGGTTAGGTTTCTGATGCAACCACTTGTATAGTTGATAGCCTACACACTTGAAATGATGGAAGTAGATCCCATTGAAGCAACACCCCCAGCATCCTTGCCATATATCTGTCCAATAACTAGTGTTGTAGCTGGATCAAGGTAAACAGGCTATCGAAAAGGAAGGTCTAAGTGGATATTTTATCTACACGGATGCAACCTATGCACATGTATCCACGCCTGGAAAAGATGGAACTACATCTTGATCCAGAAGGTACGCTAGGTGAAGCGTTGGTGGGGAAGTTGCTTCTTTGACCAGATCAAATGCAACTGTGGGTGATGCCCTTGGTTATTACTATAAAACTAGAAGGGATGCAGGAACAAGCACTCGAACGAGCTATCAATCCGGAATTGTTCCATTCACTGGTTATAGAACAAAAATTCAATCTCCATTTTGCTCTGGTACTTAAGCTCTTTGGTGCTTTTGGTTCTAGGTCAACAAGTATCGAATCCTTCACTAGTTATGGGTCAATAGATTCAACTGCACAGTGAGGTACACACAAATTTTCATTGAAAGTACCCTCCCCAATATCAATAAATCTCTTCCCAATTACATTCATGTATATATTGTTCCCCGTCAAAATAGGAGGCATAGTACAAGGCTAAAAAAAAGAGAATACTAATTGTGAAGATGTCATATGATGATATGCTCTTGAAAATAGAAGTCATCTCCCTAATCCAAGACCTGTAGAAGCACAAAGAGTTTTCCCCTTATTACCTGATGCAGTAATCAAACAAGCATGAACTTTGTCAGGTTATTAGACTATTTTAAAGAAGAAGTTGACTCAAGCATTCTAGAAGGTAGATCAATATGATTCTTCTTATAAATATGTTTCAATTCATCACTATCCTTCTTATAATAAGAATGTTCATCATGTCCAAGCTTCTTGCAATATGAAAAAGTTGTCTTCTCCTTCTTAGATGATTTATTTTTGGAAGAGCATTTATTCTTTGGTTGATTTGAATGTGGATTATTCTTTGATTTCTTTTGTTTCTCATCAATATGTTTTGATCCTTTCACCTAACTAGCCAACAATGCCTGAGATTTAGATGACTTGATGAGACACATCGAGATAAGCTTTTGTTGCTCATGTATTAGCATCTCATAAAATGATGCAAATGAAGATGTAGTATATGCAAACCCCATATTCAACCTATGGAGTATGAAAGCTAGAAACAAAAGAAGCATAATTAGGACCAAGTTTGCTCAGTGTATTGTAGACCAATTGAACATCCTTCTTATCAATTCCACATGCTTTACATTGCTCTCTTAGATCATTAACCTTAGTGATGTAGTCCTGGATGTTGTCAAAGTTCTTAGGATTAAGTCTCATTGGTTCATTATCAATTTGATAGCCTCTTCATTTGTAGTACCATAAAATATTTTTAATTTTCTCCAAGCTTCATGAGAATTCTTACATGATTCAATCTGAAACAACAAATCTTGAGAAACTAGGCTACAAAGACATCCAAGAGTTTTAGTATGTTCAATCATCCATTTTATCTTTTTATCATCATCTTTACGTTCAGATAGCTTATTCTCAACATATAGAGAGTGACCTTGAGTCATTAGTGCACTCCATGCATATTGATGCCACTTTGAATAGTTGTATGATGTTAGCAAAGGAACCTTAGAATGATCCATGAAAAAGAAGAGAACAAGCAAACAAATCAAAACAATACACCAAGAGACCCCTCACAAATCACTCAACCTAGAATTCCCCTAGAAATATATGATTGGACACTTTATATTTAGTGTGTTTATAGATGACACTTACCAAAACAACAAAGTGGACTTAATATTAGTGCATACAGATGGAAAATTGGCCACAAGTTCAAAGAAAATTGTTCACACAAAATGAGATCAATCTTATCACACCACTGAAAAGTACATGAAAAATTATTCGCTATAAAAAAAACCCAAAAATGTTATCGTAGGAGCAAGAACAGAGCCTTGAAATTTCTCAAAATGAGAATGACTCATTAACACCTGTGAGAATCTGTATTTTCTAAAAAAAAGGCACCAAAATAAAAAAACCAATTGTACCACTACAAAGAGCATGAAATTGTACCCCAAATAAAAAAATTGCTCGAAAAAAGAGGTCCTAAGCTAAAGTTATGTGAGTTTGAAAATCACCCTTCAAAAGCAAAATACAAATGGAGAGGGGGCCAAAAATTCTTTAAAAGTTGGAAACATCATGTTGACACAATGATGACATCAACACTTTGTTGGATTAAATTAACGTCCTCTTGCCTTTCACATTAGAATATTCCTTTGGCTCGTGAAATATGCTTTTGAATGAAATATTCGAAAGAATATTCTAAGTAAGAAAAACTATTGGAGAGAGGAATATTTGGTGATAATGATGAAATATGATTTCAAATGATTGGTGGAATCTTTGAGAATTGTCAGAATATTCTGCTCTTCCCAATGTTTCATGTGGTTGTGAGGCCTATGTGATCCATGTGGCTCGTCAACAGGGGGCCACATGGTGCTTTTGTAGGCACCAATGGTTTCCTATGGTGTCAACAATACAGACAAGTATGTGGACCTATATAGTTTGTAGACTGTAATTTATAACCTTTTTTATTTTAAAATTAAATTTTAGAAAAAACTTTATTAAAAAATCTAAAATTTTATTTTAAAAAATTACCTCAACATATTTTTTATTCGACCAAATGAATTTTTATGACACTTGCAATAATGATGGTTGTACAATCATATTGACAATAAAGGAGGGCAATTGTTTCCTCAAGATTTGGGCGAAAGTATCTGATTTTAGCGAATTGAAAGTCGATCTTGGGGTTTTAGGGCCTTTTGGACATGATGGCAACGTCAATTTTGACCCAAAATGCTTGAAATTTGCAACTACCTCTCAGATATGGCAATCACTCTTCATCTTCAAACCCTCATTGATCTGGCCTAATATGTTTGATTTGGACAAAACAAAAGGAAAATTTGACTTTCTTGAACACCTTGAACTCAATGGTGAGCTCAAACAAGCTTCAAAATAAACCTACAATACAAAGCCATAGAAAGGAACCCTCCAAAATCCAATATTGCTATCAAGTTTTTTTTTATTTTCTAGATCACCACACGATGCAAGAGAAGAGCATACTCAAAATTTTAAGATCTATCAAGATCTCTCAAAAAATGACTAACCAAAGGCACCTGACTTGCTTTGATACTATGTTAGAGTTGGCTATGAAAATAGTTATCCAAGATTTAGAGGCCAAATGGAAAGCACAAAGAGATCAATATGCAATGCTTAAGATTGTAATGGAATTGAATATTCAAAAATTTATTTACAAATGAGAACCCCTTGGTTATATAGCCAATGTGAGACATAGGATTTGACAAGATCATGACAAGTGTCTTAATCCTATGACATGAAATAACTAACTTGACATAAAAGTAAAAAAGATAAGATCTAGACATGATAACTAAGTCTTTTATGAGGAATCTTAGAACCTAAGTAAACTTAACATGTGAATAAGTCCCCTAGTAGGAATTAGCTAAGTACAAGACTTTTATTCACACCAAAAAATACATCATGTCCTAAGATAAATATTTTAGATCATTTAAGAATCATGATCTTCTTAAAAATGATATCAACTAAAAATAATAGGATCTTAAAATAATCAATCTAAGTTAAACTCGAAGTTGAGTTAGGTGTAACAAAGCAATGTAAGTTAAAGCTTACTATTAACAAGCATTTCATTGTAAATTCAATCAAGATGTTTTACCTCTTGATATTTTTGATGTAGTGTTTGATAGCATTTATATACATGAGAAATGCAATCTTCTCTAGAAGAGTTAACTAATATTAGTTGGTAAAATTGGGAAAGCACCACCTCATCCACTCTTGCGAAGGTATCCAAATTTTCTTTCATTAGTGATTCTTAAGAAAATAGAGTAAATAAATGCTAGTAAGAAGTTTGTTTTGTTTATTTGAGAGAAAAGAAAAAGAATATATTTAATGCGTTACTTTTCTTATGATGCAAAAAGAAAAAAATATGTTGCAACAATTTAATGAAGTATTTGAAAAACTTAAAGGGTTACCATTGCGGTTCATATCTTTTAAGTAGGCCTAACATAAACATTTAAAAGATTAATATAAAATATAAATTCTATAATATGAATATGTTTTTTAGCATATTTCGAAAGATAATTAATTAATAAATATATAAAAAATTCTTTAATATTAATTAATTTATTAAATGATATTAATTTTTTTAATGAAAAAGTTTTGGAAACTTTTCAAAAGGGTCTAATCAAAATGCGCTCTTCATAGATAAATATGTATGTTTTCTTAATAATGATGTTTTCTAAGGTTTTTTCACCTTGTTATTTTCCTCGCCCTAAATTGTATCTTTATATAATTGCATTAATTATTTTATAATTTATGTTTGTTCAATTATTATAAAATTTACACACCTAAAGAATTAAAGACTTACTCAAAGAGTCATTGAACACAAAATACACTTTTGCTACAAAATAGTCATATCTTGACCACTAGATTTTATTACCAATTGTTGAAAATGGAGGTAATTATGTAGCTTAAAACTTGTAAAACTATTAGATTGTAGATCTAATTAAGTGTTCTTTGTCACAATTCTTTGTGTATGATTAATCTGTTTAGATCAATTTTACCAATTGTAGAAAGAGACAAAATATTATAGAAGAATGAGATAAGAAGATAGAAGTGACATAGCATATACGTGGAGAAACCCTTTCAGGAAAAAACTCCACCAGAATCAATAGTGCTTGTATTTATATACATGAGAAATGCAATCTTCTCTAGAATGCTAGAAGAGTCAACTAGCATTCAACTCAAACTAACTACATGCAACTAAAGATAACTAAACCGTAACTGAACTGAACTCCACTCATGTAAATATCAATCCCTAACTTGTAGGATCTAAAACATGCATTATTGAAGTGTTATCAATCCTCCAAACAGTTAACTTAACCAAGGTGGGTTCCACCTTCCATGTGGGCGCCCCATGTGCTCCTATTTTGTAGGAACTTTTCTTAGGCGTCCCCACATGTTCCTATCATTTAGGAATAATTACAAATGTCAATTTACATGTTCATTTCTTTCATATTTAATCTCTTTCTAATCCTAGTGTTGGGGAACACTTTCCAAGGACTTAGGAGATACATGATATATATGTTTAGGATTATAATTAAATGGCATCACATTCCCAACACCAATCACTATTGAAATCCAACCAAGTAAATAATAATTAACAATCTTTAATAGAATAAGGTGTAATCCATCCTATTACTTCACCATGTGGTTCTCCTATTCTTTTAGTTATTAAAATAAAACTTAATTATTTTATTAAAATTGATTGAAATCCAAGACTCTGCACATAATTATAGGTGTACTAGAATAATATTTTATATTTTCAAATATACTAAAAATTGAACAATTATCTAGAAGGTGAATTAAATAGACATTTAATTTTGATAAATACATATATTGTTTCACATTTTAATTAATGAATGAATAATTAAGAGCTTCATTGAATACTTTTATGTTATTTATTTTTCCATTCATTTCATTTTGTCACTTTCCTTTCTTTATATTTCATTCTTCAAATGGAAAGAAAATAATAGAAAAGATATTACTTGAATCATTCAAAATATTTATTGGTAGAAGAAGTATAGTGGAAGAAATACAAATTTATATTTTAAATTATTCATTCTTATTTTGGATGTTCATTCTTTCTATAAAGATGTACATGTGCGATTTCTAATTTTACAGTGAAAGAAAGCATATTGCCAAGTAAACATCTATTCCAATTTATAAGTTAACAAGTGTGAGTACTTGTGTTTGTAATATTGTAATTATAGTTTTGTAGGGTTGAAAAAAATTGAATGTAAGTTTTATTAATGTGAATAAAATTAAATATAAGTTTTGTTTATTATAGCATTTTAATTTTGTTAATTAGTTCTTTATGTGTCTATATTGTAGGATATTGCATATGGAACACAAATGTAGCTACATGATGACGTTTTATAATTATAATTATTTAATATAATATAAAAGTTAAAACATGCAACTATAATTATTTTTAATAATTTAACTTATAAAACATATCAATGAATGTCAATTTTATTATACTTTTATTTAGTGAAGTTCATAATTTATTATTTTATTTACCAAATAGTATAATATTGATTTTATAATTGTATGTTTAATATTTACAAAATAATATAATTTAAAATATTATAAAACATTTAATAAATGATTTTATAAATTGTGATTAAAATAATTTTACTATAAAAATTTTATTTTTTTATTTTTTAATTTGTATATTAATAATATTAATAAAAACATAAATCCTTCCTAAAGATTATTTTTATAAAGAGAAAATTAATATTAATAATATATAAATAACAAATCAAAACACAAAGGGTGGATAACCTAGCTCAATTGGCTAAAGCATCTTGTTACAGGCAAGAGGTCAGAAGGTCTAGTGTCCCCTTTGTCCCTAAATATGTAAATTATGTAAATAATATATTAATCATTATAATATAAATTTTAGGATATTGCATTTAATGAAAAAAATAGTTGCATGCCTATAATAATAATAGGGGTAGAGGACCTACCTCAATTGGCTAAAGAATCTTGTTGTAGGCAAGAGGTCATGAGGTCTAGTCTCCCCTTCATCCCATGCTATCAGAGGGCATGTCATACCAACAATAAGGTGATTCATAATAGTGACAAGATATAAATATAAATTTTTATTTTTTCAAATTAAGATTAAATTAATAATTTTTTGTCAAACATTCTCAACTATTATTTTTTACTAAAAAAATTATTAATATAATTTAATTTATCTATAATTTAGGTATTTGTAGCTTAATTTATAAAAGATAATGTATATCGAAGCAAGGAAAAAATCATTCCTAAAAAAATGGGCAAAATAATAGTTCACCTTTATACTTCCTAAAAGTTCGCCCATAACACAAATCTTTTTAGCCAATCATGTTCAAGAGAAAATATTTCTAAAATTTAAAAGTTAAATATTTTGCATGTTCACTTTAGAGAGATTAAATTTTATTTCAAGATGATAATTTTTTTGTTTCTAATTGACTCAAAAATAATTTATTAATAACTGGTTAAACAAAAAAACAAAACTCATTGCAATTGGGGAGAGGGCTCAATAGTGGAGCGGGGTTCAATAGTGGGGACAAAAGTTGTCCTCAATGGGCCCCACAGTGGAGCACCTTAATAGCCAATTGTAAAAAAAATTTATCCATGAAGAAAACAAAGTCTATCTAATCATTGTAAGGATAAAAATTGTTTTATAAATGGTTTATATTTGTCCTAAAAATAAATAATTGTTCACAGTCTTACATGTCAGAGAATATTCAAAACCCATATGTCATCACCAACATACAATCCAAGTTGCTCTTCTATGGTCTGCAGCATGAAAACATGTAGCCAAAATATAAAAATAGTATAACTCACACTCCATTGACATATCACCCATTGTATTACATCACCATCAATATTTTGATGTAACTGATGTCAGGTGAACATCTAGAACCAAGACTATCCCATCGCCAAATCCAATTGAACCCACTCCCCTATCCCACTTTCACATCAACATAATACTTAAGGAAAATCGATCATTTAGATATGTCCCATCAGTCAAATTCCACTACACAACTATTAGTGCCTTCTTATTTGCCACCTGCAACCACCAAAAAATTATGTAAGGCCACCAAAATTACCTAGGAAGCAAATGAGAATTGCATGTCATAAATACATACAAACTTTATAATTGAAGGCACCGAAACAAATTTTTGAATTTGAAAAAGTAGGAAAAAAATTAAAGACTCCATACCAACCAACATTGAACAAATAAAGTTTACAAATTCAAAAATGCATCACTCAATTTTTTCCAATTTCCATTTAACATGTCTCACTTTGGTACTCACATCTATATTTTCTTGGAGGCAATGGTAGAAAAAACATAAGTAGTAGCACCATCACACTACAAAGTTTCAGGTATTCTACTGCTATTAATTTTTTAGGCCTACAAATGCTAATTTGTTGTGTGCTATGCAAATGTTTTTCACAAACCTATAACTCAATATCTAGGATTTTAACTTGATAATGTTTGCATTGGGTTTTCATTTATATTATTTATGCCTAAGAATGTCAATCTATTATATGCGATGTAAATGTTCATCACATTGGCCTGCAACTCAATATCTAGGGATTCAACTGAAAATGTTTATCAATGCCAATGCATTTATGTTGAATATAATGTGATAGTTACATCTGATCTGCTCTAAGTGCATAACATCAAGTGTTTTCAGTTCAATTCCTAGGTTTTTATTTATATTATTTATGCTTGGGAATGCCAATCTGTTGTATGCAATATAAATGTTTGTCACATAACCTGTAACTCAATATTTTGGGTTTCAACTTATATTGTTCATGAATGTCAATCCATATATGTTGTATACAATATGATTGTTTCACCCAATCTTCTCAAAGTGCATAAGGTCATGTGCTTTCAATTCAAGTCTTATTGTCTACCAATGCTTATTTGTTTTATGCCTACCAATGCCAATTTGTTGTATGAAATGTAAATGTGTCACCCACTCATCTATAACTCAATATCTAGGGTTTCAACTTATACTATTTATGATTGTCAATGCATTTCTATTGTATACAATGTGATTGTTGCACACAATCTACTCTAAATGCATAAGATCAAGTGATTGTGTCACCCACTCCACTGTAAGTGCTCAACCTATTGGGTTTTCATTTATATTCTTTATTCCTAGGAATACCAATTTGTTGTATGCAATGTAAATGTTTGTCACACTCACTTGTAACACAATATTTGGGCTTTCAACTTATACTATTTATGAATGTCAATGCATTTCTATTGTATACAATATGATTGTTACACCTAATCTGCTCTAAGTGCATAATACCAAGTGCTTTTAGTTCAATTCAAGTTGTTATTAATGTTTGCATTATAAACAAAGTAAAAGGACCAAATAAAAACAAATTGTCAGCAACTTTTACATTATAAACTATCAACATGCAAACTAAAGAAAAATAATATATTCATGCATCACTCTGACTTTAACAGTGTTCATTAATGGTTGTAATAATTGTATAAAACATGTTTAATAATGTTTATAAGTGCAATATAAAGCTTAAATGAGGACCAGGCCAATGAAGAAGAGAGCCACAACAAGGTTACGTACACATAAAAGAGGGGTTACACTCCCCCTTGAAGAACCTAATATACAAGCGGATAGAAATCCTCAACTTGTTGAGGCATTTTTGGATATAGGTGTTCTTGCAAGCAAGTCGAGAATAACAACACAAGAATGGGAATGAGAGATGGATGAAGTCATACACACATTGCAATGTGCAAATGAATGTCAAGTGCAGTAAGGTGTAGAAAATATCAGACACAATAGTGTTACTCATTTAATTTCAAATCAACAATCTAATGACATGGTGGAAAACTAGTCTGAGGAACTTAATGATGATCTAAGTCTTCCCTCGGCCCTAGCCAACCATCTTGGTTAGCAGAGGGAGCTATGAATCTGGGTATTAACTTACATTGCAAAAAAGAGCAAGGAAAATTTTCATTCCCATCTACACCTACCACATTTCCCATACCTGAAATGGTACATTATTAAGTAGATTTCAACAAGAAAACTTGAGATATTGGCAAGGAAGAGGAGGAGAGCATTGAATCCCAAATGACTGAAACAATTAAATCCCAATATGTTTTGACAATCAATAAATTGTTGAAGAAAAGAGAGCAACTCAAATAGTTAGAAAAGAAGGAAAGAGAGTAGAAGAGGGAGCAAGAGAGGGTTCAAAAGGAACAAGATAGAAGGGGAAGAGAGATCAAGGTGGCCCATAGTGAATTGCAGCAAGAAATATAGTTAAGTAGTCATGTGAACCCATTACCGAAGAATCATGCTTTGTTTAAGGAATTATTAAACATATACATCCCTCATTTTTTTGTTGGTAATGTCAATTTGAATCTCAACCCATCAAATGTAAGTTGCACTCAATTTTTTGTTGGGATTAATTCTTCAACACTCATCTTGTCACATATAAGTTGTCATCAATTTACAAATACAAATACAAATCATGTAATGACAACTCAAAATGCAGCGACACAAGACAAGAACATGTCTCTAGATGCTTTTCTTGGCATGTTTGATTGAGGTTGGGAGGGACCAACCCTACAAGTCCACCAATTATTAGCTTTTTTTGTGTATGTTCGAGACTGCAAGATAATGTTTCAGGTTGGGAAGGATGAATCATACAACTCCATCCTTTGTTGGCTACTTTTATTGAGAACTGTAATATCATGTTATAAATATAAGTTTACATTTTATTTCTACTATTTGGTAGCAAGTATGTTCAATTTTTGGTTGTTTACTTTTATTGTTGGGGATTGCAATATATTTTTATAAACAAACAAAAATTCCTACCACGTCACCCAACTCATCGTGGACTCGACAATATTATTTTTTTCCATTTCGGCTAATATTGCATGTGTCACACTCCAATTGGTCCACATTGTTCCTAACGGGGCCCATTTTTGGGTCTAACTGATCATCAATCGATTCCACCTTTAGTGGCTATGTGAAGGGGAGTTGGTGGCAAGTTGGATGGACACCTGACAGTCAAACACCTTGCCACCTTGAACGTACAATTTAGAGAATTTATTGTGTGTTTCCCCCTTTGTTAGCTCCATTCAACAACATGCCTTACACATCCTTTCCCATTTACTCCGCCTGATTGGAAAATTATTTGAAGGAAAAAGTTCATTCAATGCTCCAAATTCTTACATATCCCGCTCATTGTCATTCCTTTCCTTTGTGTTTGTTTTGGAGTCTTTATTTGGTTAGGCATTGAGACATGTTCAACTCTACACTTTGCAATTGAGTAATGCATTGAGGAGGCTTCATTTCACCAAAAGCATTTTTAGTGTTAAACCATGTTGCATATACTGTTAATTCAATTTGAAAAGTATAATGAAACATAGTTTCACACCAAAATGCTTCTACAAAAAATAGGTCTCTTCAACACTACAACCTCAAACGATACTACAGTTTTCTATCCTATATTATGTAAATTTTGTTGTTAGCATTATGCACATTCCTATATGATTATATGTTTTTAAATGGATATGTTTATTGGTTTCCTCGAAATTTGTTTGGGTGTACTTAGCTATATGATGTACATGTTGTTTGTAGTGTAGTGCAATTTCTAATACAATGTAAGTGTACTTAATTATAGTGAAACTTTGTTTATGTGATTGATGGATTAGTATGGGCCGATTACGCTTGATCCATGAAGAATCGAAGCATAACGAAGCCACTAACGTCAATCTTCAACAAGATCAATCAAATTGAAGTTAAACTAGATATTCATTAAAACAAAGCATTCTAAACTATGAAAGCATTAAAATGTCTACTCTAATCCATTTGTAACTTATCCCATTGCGGGAGTGGTGTTGTGTTGACATGGAATGATGACCCTTTCCCAATCTCGTGAATAAATGAGCTTGCCCCAATCAATTTTATTGAAGAAAACTGATGGAATGATTGTGATATGTGTATGAAAACATGGTTTTAATCTAAATGAGCATTATGCAAGCTAGTTTAATATAATTTTGTGCTAAAAATGATCTAGATATGCAAAAGCTAAGCTAATCTCATGGATTCTATGCTAAAAGATTCAAACCCCAATTAATAAAAAATCTAAGTGGAGCATTATGTGATCATGGAAGCCATTAATGGAAGCTAAAGCTAACTAATGTAATTAAAATGAACTAAAAGATGCTAAATGTGTGCTAAATGTGCGTGTGAGTGTGAACGATTTCAACAACATAAGTTTGATGTTAAAAGATGGATCCATTTGTCTCCAAATAGTGATCTATTTATAGGAGAGCAAATGAGAAATGGAGGGTTGAGATCAAAAAGGCTAATCAACAGTCAAGAATGGAGGAAATTGGAGGCATGGATCATGGATTCTCATCAATAGGTGAGAATGCAAGATGATATTTAATCAAGGGTTCTCATTCTTTCCAAACAAGCATACTTTTGACTTGTACAAGAGGTCAAAAGTTAACTTGCACAAGAAGTTTCAAGTTAACTTGCACATGAAGCCAAGTGAGAATATTCCCTTTTTTAAATGATTGGAGGAAAGAGAATATTCTTTGGAATATTCTCATGGGTGAGGGAAAAAGATATTTTACAAATTAAAACAAAGTTTAATTGTGTAAAAGGGGAAAGAATATTCCATGGGAATATTCCCCTTTGGGAGGAATGTGCAAAGGAGGAATATTCCCTTGCAAGTGGGAGGGAAATTAGATTAGTTAATAATTGTTAATTAAACAATGTTAATCACACAATTAGGAGGATTAGAAGAAATAAAATGATATTCATTAATTTAAATGATTTAATGAAAAGGGGAAAAGGTGATATTTAATTAAATAACTTAAGGTTATTTAATTAAATAAGAATATTTTAGGGATTTAAATTAAATAACTTCATTTATTTAATTTAATGAGATGAAATGTTAGCATGAAAAGGGGTGAATTAACCTGATTAAATTAATGAGATTAATAGATGCAAATGAGTCAATTAATTAAATAGCTAGGATAATTTAATCAATTAAGCGAAAAGAGGATGAGTTTCTAGATGAAATGATGTTAGTATACTTGATTCGGGTGCATGATATCATTCAGGACATTTTTAAGTGTCTACATTTTTCCCCTCTTTGAAGCAATGTACTTGTTGCATTGGTTCAAAGATTGATGTTGATTTTGATGTTGATGATGATGTAGAAACAAATATCGATGATCTCTTTGAGATGTTGATAGCCAAGCTAAAGTTGATTGATCTGATTGATTGATTGATAACATTGTTGAGGATTCACAACAATGCAAGGATTGTGTTGATTAACATGAGGATTTATAGGGGACGTTATATCCCAATGATGGTTGATTTGATAGATTGATCAAGATTTGCTAGCAGGGATAGGAACAAAATTCATTAGATGATTTAATATTGATATGATCAAAAGATGGTTGGTTTCCCCCTCGAGAGATCGATTAGAGAATAAAGTGTTTTGTTCAGGCTCACAATAAGTGAAAATCAAACTTATGCTTGAGATGCTTGAGATTTTAGGTTGCTTTTGAATCAAAGAGCTGAAAATTTTCAATTTTTTTGAGCTGAAGATGATATAGATTCCCCATTGTGCCCCAACGGAAGAGGGATTGTTATCTTGATAGCTTAGGTATTGATGTAGATAGATTTCAGGATGTATAGACAGTCTTTGACTATGGGTAGCCTCATGTATATTTTGATATATCACACATATTTGATATTTGGATAGAATTGTTAGTAAAGATAGAAGAATAAGAAGAATAAGATGAATAGATTGACCATTGATTTTGAGATTGATTCAAAGAGTCCAACAATTCCATGATCCATCAATACTTTATTAGAGATGGTGATGAGAAATGCATGATGAGGATGAATGCATGATGATGATTTTCTCATATCTTGGGATTGGGATTTTTGGCATTCCTTATTGTTTGATATAACACATAGACATGATGCATCAAGGTATCGATAACTAGGATGACATTGTATCTAGTGTAATGGAATTCAACTCTGCAAACAAATATGATAGTTCTTGTTCACATCTTGACATATAGAAACCTCATTGGAATGTAAGTTAGAAGTTTAGAATATATTGGACCAAAGCATACACAATAGTCAACAATGTACTCCAGAAAAATTCCCTACACACAACTAACCAAGTATGCACCAAGATTATTTTACAATAGCATCCACAAGCACAAAAAATAAAAGATAATGATTGATTCCCCATTCCTTTCTCTCTAAATCATTTTGATAGACATCATCGGGAGGTCCTAGGAATGGGTCATTAAGATAAATCATAAGAAAATATCAAAGACAAACAAGCAGTCTTATCCATATCTCTTGCCAGTTTAATTTTAGCTAAGGTGATTTCTGATAGTGATGTCCATCATAGGAAGGATACATCCTAGGAAATGTTGATTAGGGGTTTTATGTAGGATGAGATGATGAGCTTTATGATAATCCGTTGATATAAACTTCACTGACACATTTACCTATGATTTAGACTTTAGATTTTGACACTTAGGTTCTCACTTTACAACTTGTTCTACTTGTTTTCTATTCATTTCACCAAAGGTTGAATGTGACAATTGATTTATTATGGGTGAAGGTTATTGCGGGTGAAAGCGAAATGGGACGGGATGAATGGTTTTGGATTTTTTGGAATATTTCAATGTTTTGGTGTTTTGAAAATGTTTTCAGGTTGTTTTTGATCTTTTTGAAATTTTATGTGAATGTTTTGGTTTTCAAATTATTTGAGGATTTTTAGGGTTTTCTCTGAGATATTTGAGGCTTTTCGGGTCTTTTGAATGTTTTCTAATGTTTTTGTGTTTTCTGAGTTTTCAAATGTTTTTGAATTTTTTGATATTTGAATGTTTAGGAGTTTTATGGGATTTTGAATGTTTAGGGGTTTTCTGAATTTCAACCAAGAACCTAACCTAAAAGACCTATCCTAAGGGCCTCAGGGGTTGATCAAAGATTAGCCTTGCCTACGTTATACACACAAAGACCACATAGTTTAACTGACTCGCCTTATTGAAAGATGAAATATTAACAGTTGATGGAATGCCAGTTTATTATGACAGACTACTAAAGGACTAACCTAGGGTGTCTCGGGGGCACATCAATGATGGCCTTGCCTAAGTTCAAGCTAAGAGACGATGTAGTTCGACAAGGTACTATTTTTGAATTTTTGATGTTCGACCTTTTTAGGGATTTTTGATGTGTTTTGGATGTTTTGGATTTTGCCATTACAATTTTTGGAATGTTTTTGGATTTTAGCTATATAGGATTTTGCAAATGTTTTTTGGATTTTATGATGATTTTTTTACAAATGTTTTTGGTATTTTTGATGATATTTTGAGGCAAATGATACCTAAATCATGATGTCGATGTCATATTGTGAGATAGAAGACATGGATCAAGAATTATTTGAAAACAAGAGTGCAATAACCTGCCCCTAGTGGCTAGCAATGTTCCATAGATCAATGAACAAATCAAGATAGGTAATGCATATGCGAAGAGTTTGACAGAGTTTTATCATGCTAGATATGGGCTATGGGACTTCATGAGATAAAGTGGTAAAAAGACTATCAAAAGTTTTCCATGATTAGACTTGAAGTATACGCCAAATCTTTGTCAAGATCAAGATAAACAAGAGTATTTGGATAAATGTGGATTGGATGGATGGAGGGAACATTGGATTTATCATGACAAGGATGAGATTCTCTTGTATGAGAAGGACCATATAGACACTCAATTCTACTCATGATGTCTATTTTCTAGGTTTTCATCATGGTACTTTCCCAAAGTGCCACTGTCGTGGTTTTCACTAGAGGACAATTTTTATTTTTACTATTTTCTTGATTTTTTTATTTTTTTGAGTTATTAGAAGTTTTACCCTCATGTTGAACCACCTGGAAGAACAAATGTAGAGGCCATTGTCATAACGTGCCAACGATATCCTACTTGAAGAAGTTTTTTTGCTAATATATGAGCACATTAATGCAACCTTGAAGAAATTTGATCTGCCTTGTAGATACCAAAATTAACCTTGTCTATGTGCACACATCATGATAAATTTCCTTTAGAATCCTTGTGATGAAGAGTACCTACCACCACACGGTCAATGTGAGAATCAAATACTATGAATGGAGTGTATGGTAACATATACAAAGGAATATGAAATGGATTGTTTGATAGTTTGGAACCTTTGACTCTCCAAACTTGGGAAGATGAGTGATGATGGGTGGGGATAGAGGTTTTTGTGGAATTAGGACCAACCACTGGATATACTTTGTTCCTTGCTTGAGAAGCTTGCTTTTGTATTTGAGGATTCTTTTTATGGATACATTTCCCTTTTTGATTTTTCCCCATAGTTTCTTTGACTAATGGAGTTTTTGAGGGATGATTTTCTTTATTTTTCTTTGGTATCCATTTGTATTTGATGTGTCCTTTTTTCTTTATTACTTCATTTTATTTGATGATCTTCGCCTTGATTTGCTAGGAATTCTTCTTTTTATGTTGGTCCCAATTAGCGTATGAGATGATGGGTGAATGTCAACTCATGATATGGCTAGTTGTAGCATTGACAATATTTTCATCATAAGGATTCTTTATGCCCCATATGTTGATGTTTGTTGTAGAAAATATTTCCCCTGACATTGTGAAGGTATTATCAATACTTAATCCTTTGCTTTGATATTTTATCCTCTAATCCATAGCCACTGAATAGCACTTGTCATGAACACATGATATTGCTATGGGTTCCTGTTGTTCAAGAATATGAACTGTTTTCTTTGGTTTTATGACATCGTTATCTGTTGATACTGCTTCAAAAGATGTGTATGTTGACTCAAAAGATTTCAATGATGCACAATCACTAGAAGAATCAAGAATCTCAATCGTTGCTTGCTCTTGTGTAGGAATATCAAGAGTGGGAGACTCTTGTTTTGGATGAAGAACATCTATATGTTCGTCAGAAAGAAACATCTCAGGGGTGATATCAGGGACATCTTTGGAGTTTAAAATTGTTTGGAAGATATCGCTTAGCTCTTGGTGAAACTATGGGGATAGGGGTTCTTGATCTTGAATTGATTCAGAGTATCTTTCATTATCCTCAAGAGCATCCTTTTAACATGATCCTTGGGTGGATGATATATCATCGAAAAAAGACTCTTCGCAATAGTTTGTGGGTATGGGTGTAACAAGGGATATTTCTGGCTCATTTGGAATTTTTTCAACATGCCCAATCATTGAGTCATATGTGGGAGAGATATCATAATCTGATATCCACTTGATGTCATTACAGTATAGAATATTGCCAAACACTATTGATGGTTTTGGACTTTGTTTTAAAATAGTATCTTGATGCATATTTGATTCATCAGGCTGTGATAAATAAATATGTCCCAGTGTGGTATCATGTGTATGGTTTACGTTTTTTGAGGTTGATGTCTTTCCTGAATCTTTTGCTTTTGTATGATCAAGCATAGGGTTTGTGTAAATTTTTATATTTTCATTCCTAGATTTTTTATCGACATGAATGTCTCCTTGTTCAATAAGAACTTCTATTAGATGTTTGAGTTTAAAACAATTTTGTGTGTTATGACCTTTAAATCGGTGAAATTCACAAAAATTATCTTCTTTATAGCTGCAAGGTTTGACTTGTGGCTCTTGATAGTTCGAGAAATCTAGGAGCGTGATAAGATTAGATGATATCAACTGCTTCAACACATCCTCCATAGGTTCCCCTAAGGGAGTGAATTTTCATTTAGGAGCACTATTTGTTTTTTGTGGTCCCCATTGAGTTCTTGTAGCATTGATCATTGGTTGGTTGTTTGAAGGTGACATGTATAGTTGTTGTATGTTCATGGTTTGGGTGTTTGCTTGCCTAGAAGTAGTTAAGACCACCTTTGCATCAACAACACCATCACTAGTGACATTTTTATTCTTGGTCCAATAGCGGGGCTTGTCATTAGAACTAGTGGATGGGTAGTTGTCTCTATACACTTGTGTGTTTCCCTATGAGATTAGGGTTTTCTCGATGTTAAGAGCTCTAGGGACAAGCTCATCGTAAGAGGTAATGCACTCCATTTTTAAGTGGAGGGATAGATCTAGATCAAAATTTGCTATGATAATGCCCACTTGTTGTTCATCAGGAAGTGGCCACTTGCTTTTACTAGCTCTTTTCCTCCATCATTGCAAGAAATTGGTGAATGATTCTCCTTTGTTTTGTTTGAGATTATACAACTCTTCTAAGCTCACATCCATGTCAAGATTGAAGGAGAAGTGATCTTTGAATCTATCAATGATTTATTGGAAGGTTTTGATGCTTGGAGGTAACTGTGAAAACCAATCCATGGAAGGACCTGTTAAACTTCATGGGAAGAGGCGCATTAAGTAGGAATCATTATAGGCCACCTCCATGCACATGACATTGAATTCCTTGACATGGTCCACAAGATTTCCTCTCCCTTTGTATCTATCAAATTTAGGGACCTCAAATCTGAGAGGAAAAGGTACCATTATAATGTTTCAATCAAATGGATAAGGACATAGGTTTTGTTGTGTATAGGGCTTCTTCATCTTTCCCATTTGAAAATCCTGCATTTCTTGTGATAACGCCTTAAGTTGCGATGCTATATTGTCTTGTGGGTTTGGTGGAGGAACATATGTTGTGTATTACGGGATGGTGGATGGGTTGTACATGGGATTATGATGTGATGTGGTGTTGTATGTTATGTATGGTGGTGTAGGATATTGTGTTCCCAACGTGTTTAGGTTGACGATGTTTTGTTGAGGGTTATAGTATAATCCTTGTTGTTGTTGTTGTGTGAGAATTTGTTATTGTTGGGCATATTTTTGAGTAAGCAATGCTTGTTGTTGGGCTTGTTGTTATTGAGCTTGTTATTGCATGGCTAAGATGGCTTGTTGGGCTTGTTGTCATTGTTGCACTACTAAGGTGACTTGTTGGACTTCTTCTTGTTGTGTTGCTAAGGTGGCTTGTTGAGCTTGCTATTGTTGTTGTGTTGCTAAGGCTACTTGTTGTTGTTGATGTTGTTGTTGTGATGCTAAGGCTTCTTGCTATTTTTTTTAATTGTTGGATTGCTTGTTGATAAGCTTGTTGTGCTTGTTGTAAAGCTAGGAAATGTGCTTGCAATGTAGGATGAGTTGGTTGTTGGGACATATGCAATGAGTTTTGGGTGTTTATTTTTTTATTTGGTTATGGGTTGTTGATGAGACATTGGGGGTTCCCTTGGTTTAAAATTCCTTGTAGGATAGTGGATTGAGGTGCATGAATGTAAGGTTGAGGTCCCATTTGATTTTGCATGACATGGGGGACCAAGGGGAAAGGTGATGTTGGTGCCATTGGGTATGGCGATGTTAAGGGAACATTAGGACCTTGAGTCCATTAATTGAAAGTGTGAACGTGGAAAAATACTTGTTAGAAAATGAGCAACAAACAAAAGAGTGCAAACAACTAATATAAACACCCTACAGCTCAAGATTGGCCTAGTTGGATTCAAAAAAAAAGTAAAGATAACAAATGGAGTTGATTCACCTTGTCTTGAATCGATCCTTTGGTTGGCCCTTCGATATTTGATGTTGTATGCTCCTTCAATGGAAAAAGATGCAAGTTGTGAGATGCAATGGGGATGGAAAATAGGTGAAAATGGATGCAAATGCAAGAATTTGGCTAAGTATGGCTCAAGAGAAAATTTTGCAAGAGTTTGGCTAGCATAAATGATCTCCCCCAAAATGAGAGAAAATAGAGGGTATTTATAGAGAATTTTGGATTCTTTAGGAAAATAAACGGTTGAGATTGAGCTATCAAAATCAAGATGTAGGGATAAGGTGAGTTGAGAACTCACAAGCCCTCATATCTTGACATGTGGCATGTGAAGTGGCTTGAAAAAAATGATGTGTAGATGAGTTGGAAAAAAAGTACATGACATGGAGGTACTAAATAGTACCTTAGGATTTGGACAAGATCTCCTCATAAATGAGGTCCTTTTCCCCATGTGGGTGAGAGGACATGTGAGGAATTAAAAATTCCTCAAATATCCACATGGGAATGAGAGAAGAAATTTAAAATTCCTTGGAATGCATTGGGGGATTAAATGTGAATTAAAAATTCACATAGGGAAAGGGGTGCCTTTTCCAAAAGGAGAAAACTTTTAATAGGGTTGACTTAGGACACATAACATGGAGATTAGGTTGACCTAATTAAGTGATTAAGGTTGTGCAAGTACCTGATTAGACAGGTTAATGACATATTAGAGGCAAGTGGGAAATTGTGGAGGATGTGACCCTAATGATGATTGGGGGTGTGCACATCCTAATCATAAATTAATTATGATTAGAAGAGGGTTAGATTTCACATGTGACTTGATGTGACAAGTCAAATATCACATGGGGAATAGAAAAAGGAATTTAATATTCCTTGGAAGGATAAAAAGAATTAAAAATTCTTTGAGAGGTTGATTAGGCTAGTTAATGAGGGATTAGAGGAGGGTTAGGTGGCTAAGAGAGATTAGAGGCAAACTTGCAAAAGCTGGAGGATGTGACACATCCTAATTAAGGATTAGGCATGTGCACATCCCTAATGATGAGATTAGAAGATGAATTAGGATTAGATAAAGATGATGGAGGATGTGACATATGAGGAATTAAATGTCATATTTATTTAATTCATTTGATGAAGAGGAGGATTAAAGAGAAGGTATTTATTTATTAATTAAATGCCTTAGGAATTTGGCAGAATTTAGGATATTAATTAAATAACAGTGATATTACTTAATTAATGTAAATAAGGGGTTGCTTAGATGAAACATGATAAATTTGGATAAATTAAGTGTCCAAATTTAGGTGTTTATAGAAAGGATTCTCTTGATCGATGCTTTAGGGATTTCCTTGTGCTTGGGATGCGGTCAAGGTATTTCCTTGGTTGATGGGGTTTGTAACCAAGGTGTTGTTTTGATTTGGATCAATGATAGATTGGTTTGATGTGGATGGTGGATTGACTTGAGTAGCATGCATAACCACTTGTTTTGATGTGTCAATGGGGTTGTTGGAACCACCTGTCAAGGGTTGACTATGCATGAGAGTGTTAAATTTCCCTTGTTGTCCTATTTGAGGCACTTGGTTCACATTACTTTGTGCACTACTATATTTAACTCCAAATTTTGACTAATGTTTGTTGAAATATTGACAAACTATTGTCGAAATACCAATGAAACACTCATAAATTTCGTAGCTATTTTTTTGTTGCTTTTTTGACAAACTTTTAAACATCAAAACCATGACCCAACATCGTTGGTCATCACCACGAAAAATGGAACTAGTGTTTGTCAGAAAATCAACACAAACTTTGTCCATCTAGCGACAAAAAATAACCACAACACAATGTGAACTGTATCTTTGAAAGTGTCAAAATAACATCAAATATTCTTTGAAATTTCAATGAACATCTTGCGATGAACTATAAAAATTCTAACAAAATTGTTGTACATGCGACAGAAATATCATCGAAAGTGCAATAAAAATATCGTCGCATGTATACCAACTTCATCAAAAGGTTTATGGTTCGTTGCAAGGTGTTCATCAAAATTTTGACGAATGTCTGCAGTTTTTTTTTTAAAATTATTCGTTCAAATGTATGCTATTACATACTTTTGAACAAATTTTGTAATTCCTATTATTGACCTATTATTCATGTAGATTTTTGTGCTATGTTGTTGTATTTAAGGACATTCTTTATTCATTTGAAAATGATGAAGAGGATATAAGAATCATTAGAAGAGTATTTATATGAGAGCATTACAATAAGATCCTAATTGTATTGTTATCATGCATCATCATCATAAACATACTATATGTTTGTTTGTCTTTGATCTTGGTTCATTATCACTTGTAGAAATGGAACGTTGGCTATATTGTTGTTATGGAAGCGGGCCAACTTGTAGAAATGGGTACACATGAGGAGTTATTAATTGCCAATGGCTTGTATGCTCATTTGAGCAAGGTAGGACCTCTTCTCATAGGATTTATGAGATGATATTTTGGCCACCTGCAAGCATTAATCAAGAGGGAAATACTTTGGGTAGTGTGTAAGGAAATATTGAATTTAAGAATGATCCTACTTTAGAAGTTCTTCTAGATGGTGAGAATATCAAAAGCCTTAAAATTGAATGGTTAAGAAGCCAAATTGAATAGGTAACACAAGAACCTACTCTACTGAGCTTGAGCATTAAGGAGAACATTATTTATGGATGATCTGCAACTTTCAATAAAATTGAAGAGGCAAAAAAGTTTGCACATACCCACACATTTATCATTTCACTTCCTAAAGGATATTAAACCCAAGATGGTAGCAATGGATTGGCCCTAATAGAAGAGTAAAAGATAAGCTTGAAATCACAAGGGTTGTGCTTTGCAATACATTCCACTAAACAAAAACTTTGTTGTTGTACAAGAAATACTACAACATGCATTTGGATAGTACAACTATTTTTGTACTTTTCACACTACAATAGATTGAACCCTTTTTTGGGCAAGTTGCAGCTCTTGACTTGTGCCATACTCAAGAATTGGCATATTAGATTTACCATAAATTTGAGAGTTTTATGACCATTTAATGGACTTGAAGGTGGTTGTATTCCATGGTGGATGTCCATGAGATTTTAAAAATGACCCCTCATGATAAGCAAGTCATGATGTTCTCAACCACTTTGAGCAAGGTGATACGACTTGTTTGCAAGAGATTCATGCAAGATAATGAAGTTTCCTTACAGGTAATGCAAAGCTACATTTTCTATGGTGGTTAACTTACATTCATTGCACATAGTAGAGACTTTGGGTTTATTTCTTTCCAACTCATGATGCAGCTGTGGAATGTGTAAATGGTTTGAGCAATAGTGAGCTTGGAGAAGTGAACAATAAGGTGAAGGAAGGACTATCTAAGCCTCATTGGAAAGGAAGATTAATGAAACATGGTGTTAGAGGAGACTAAGTTTGCACAAACACTAGGACCAACATTATTTCATCTAAAAATTCTTGGAGTGCATATCTTTTTCAAAGTGTCTTAGATTCATTGACCACATAAGGGGTTTCTCCATACCCGAGTTTGCCTAGATTAGCACATAATTTAGGGTAGTGACTAGTAGAGAATCTAATATGGTCTTCTATTACTTTAGATTAGGTTGTTGCCTTATAGTTCTTCATGTCCCTGAAATCATGACACTAAAAATAACAAAATACATATTGATAATATTATCCATTCAATATAATTACAATTTTCAAAGACAATATTATAATTATAATTATTATATTATAAATATTAAAATGCAAATACTAACCGTTTAATATCATTATTATAATAATATAACACTTTGAATATCAAATGTATATATATAAAGCATAAATACATCAAAAAACATTAATATAAAACACAAAACATAAAATAATATTACAATAATAGTTATCACATTATAAATACTAGAATATAATTATTACTTAGAGCTCTATCACAATTGATGCATGTTCAAACTTCATTATGGTGTGAAGAGCTTTAAGTTATGCAGGTAAGGAAAGTCAATAAATGACTTAGATTAAGGAATCACTTTTCTGAAAATGAATATTACTAAACCAGGGTTGAATTAATTAGCACCCAGGTCAAGAGAATTTACCATCATTTATTTAATGACAAGCAGTTCACATAAGAAAAACAGGGAGAATATAATAGCAGGTATTAAGGATTAGTACTCATTGGTGAAGACACCACCCAATATAAGGAAACATAACCTCTTGAAAGGAAGTCGTGGCATTTGTGGTATCACAACTTACTAACCTTGACTATCACATAGCTGACATGGAGAGTGGAGTAGTCTGGAGTCATCGGGTTCATGGTGTGTGTATGTTCCCATATTGCAACCTATTTGGAGTCAAACATCAAGCTTTGGTAAAGAAAAAATAGTTTATAATACAATAGTATCAGGAGTCAATAATAGAACCGGTTGCTATTTAGGAACATTTCTTAACTTCATATAGAAAATTTGATAAAATCAACTGCTCTATCTACTGATTCAACATGGATAGATGAAAGTGAAGCATATGTTGGGATAAAGTGGATATATAATTCTCGGTGTGAAGTTGGTAGATTTAGCTCAAATTAACTATCACTTTTATGAGAGAAATTTTCAAATCCCATTGGAGAAAAAATAAGATCAAAGGAGAAAAGATTGTCACTTGAAGGGCAGCAACACTGATAGATGTTACATGATATGAATTGAAGCCTACATGATAATCCAAACAATTCAGACATCCAAAAAAGGCTACATAGAATCAAAATTATGACTTCATTGTAATTTCTTACCAACAACTTCAAAAAATTTGTTGGCATAAAACATGAGAGCATTGATTCCACACAATTGTCGGAACACCATCAAGCCAACCCCAACCTATACATGTATTGACAATAATACAAATAATTTAATAAATGAATACTTTGTCATGACTCATAAATTCAGAAAATCACATTGTTCATTAAGAATGTGCTCACTATCACAAGATGTACATATTTGCGTTGAAATAAGTCCAATACTCTACCCTTTGGAAGGGTTTCTAACTCATCCACATATTCCTGAACAAGATAGATCCATTCTTTAGTAACATTCCAAATCAAATTCAACAAAATTAGATTATAAAATTCTTCCTAGATCTCACTAACTTTTATAAAATCAATCAATATGTAAGTTTTCTCCAAGGACAGTTGGTTGAACTCAAGATTTAGTATTTTTGTTTTCATGATTTTCTCTGCTCATAGATAAATAGAACTCATATATGTATGATCCAAGGTAGAAATAAAGACCTTGATTTCAGCTACCTCAGCAGAAACACCACAATCTTTTCCTTGAAGGGCTTGCAATGCTACTTTAAACTCTTTCTCATGTCCTACCTTTGCTTGCAAGTGAATTATTGGGAATGTAAAATGGATATTGTAAATTAAACCCATCAACTAGAATTGAGCTTTGTTTGGATTAGGTTCCCATAATTTCACTCACTCTTTTAATTTCCTACATATTATAGCGTTTCGAGCTAATAAGCATGTAACATATCTAAAATATAATCTTTTACATTGCTCTCTGCTTCTAGAATTACTGCCAATGTACATTAACCACAAAACATGATGAAATTACCATTGAAAAAGCTACTCACCAACCACCTCGGGGACTCTAGAATTAAGAAGAGACCCAAGACCAAAATAGAACAGGGGATAAGTCTTGCAAAGACCATTCATGCCAGATATAAGTGGACCAATGTTGAGTTTCCTCACATGAAAAAATATAATTTCAATGTATTCATGATACTAAACCTATATGTATTGTGATTTTTACTAGACTTCAATCCAGATGGAGAACATTCATTGCTTATTATGATGTTTTATTTGATGAAAACATGTCAAGTGGTATCTTAATGGTTTTATTACCTATAATAGTGAGTTCATGCCATGTCACCAACATTCCAAGAAGGTATACTATTAGTATACCAATAGTTATTGACAACTATTAGAGGAGTCAACAATGAAACTCAGATTTGCAGATAGGAGTACTTTCTTTTGAGCATAATGAAGTGCAATGATGCTTCTTCTAACTTTTAACTGATATAATTCTATCTATTTTAATCATGTTCTTACCTATCTACTGACAAAAGGATAAGGCAGATTAAAGAGTATGACTTGATTTGTATTTGTGAGTTCTCCTCTCAAGTTCTTGGGAGTTATTTCAGCTATGTAGATAGGAACCTATCCAGGTATTTAAAAATAAGGGAATTAAAAGCAATGCCAAAAATCAAGCATAATCAACCTTTTTCAGACCTCAAAATGCTATATATATGCTATAAAAATGAGTCATGGTTAACTATATTATATAAATACTGACGTTGATTCACCCATATATTCAAAGGATAAACATTAGCCCTAAAATATTATATAGAAAGGAGACATATTGTATAGGAAGTAAGGCCAATCCCATATCCCACAAACAATCTTCCAATATCTAGTGGTAATGCAACCTGCACAAGATAAAAATATTGTTTTTACAAACTATTTATGAGTATCAAAGACATACCAAATTTAACTTATGATCTACTCTTTAAGATGTCTATATTCTACCTATAAAGTAATTTAAGATCTATTTTCTTTTATTAGTTAGGATACCTTTGTGATTTAGAGCATGAAAAATCAAGAATGTATAATTAAGAATATCTTGAACCTTGGAGATGACTATGATAAGCCATCCAATGATATAAGAGACTGAAGCCACTCTCGGTGCTTGCATTAAGTGAAGATAGGTATTTTAGTTTCAGGGTCTCATGCCATAGAACACTAGTGAATCTTTTTACACTGTTGAGTAGACCTCACTTCAATCAATATACTATCTTATACTTATAGTGCATCTCTTAATGTTTGATTTTTAGTACATAATATTGATGTTGAGGACTCATCACAAAGCAAAGAACTTACCCCTTTTCTTCCCATGGAATTTGCAACATGTCCACTTGTTATTGCACCAATCATGGCACCTATGGTTAATAGGGAACCAAAGGTAGAATAATGCACAAGAACATTAACGAAATGAATTTAGACCTAAATATATAAATTTTGGAGTATCTTCAGAACCCAACAGATCTGCATGGATCGGCCACAAGTGCTAGAATAGACTAGCAATCACACCTTGGGGTGCAATGGGTACACTGAAGACAATATAGTGAATTTTGTGTTAATTTTATTTATTTAAAAATGGGAAAATTGATTTACAGCTGTAAAGTAGAAATAGTTTTTTTACTTAATTTCTAAAAAAGATGAAGTTTGAAAATTAGGTTTGTGGCCATGAAGTATCTTGTCCCACATTCTGTCTGCAAATCTAGCAGAGCCCAGAGCATGAGAAAACTGAATTTAATATTGATGCATAACTTTTTGGAGTAACATAAAATCCGCACCATTGCCCCCAAATAGTGTCTACCCTAACAATCTATGAACATAATTAAACATTTCCTAATAAAATGCTTCAATGTTAACATAATACCTCCATGCTAATAATCCATTCAGGACAATATACTCCATAAATCCCACAACGTCCTCCCTAAAGAGTGAAAGATTGAAATAATAATACTAGAGATCATATATCATGCATTTTACCGTATTGTATATAAAGAGGAAAATAAAAAATATAGGTAAGGAAAGACAGAAGGATTGATTGATATATCCAATAAAAAACCTTTTTGTATGTAAAGGTATGGGAACATCATTTGGATACCTAATGTTTAGACTTGTGTCGCATACAATTTATCTACCACAATATGAAGTTCAAACATTGTGGATTGATAGTTCAAAAACTCATGGAAAAAATCACTGAATCACAAGTACTCATGAGGAAAAACCCCTTGGCAAGTTTTTGGTGAGGCCCCTGTTTTGATTTTAAAAATTGAAAAATTAAATTTGTTTTAGACCCATGGTTTCAATGAATGGAACTTGTAAAGATAATTATACAGATTTGTAATTTATAATCATTTTACTCTTTGATGTAAAAGTGCATTAAACTCATTTTTCCTTGACTCCACCGCACCACAAACAACCTTAATTCTTTAATCTAACTATAATCTAAGCAAAATCTTCTTCCATTATGCTTCGATGAATGTTCATACCCTGTTCCAAAGCTCCCATTTTGGCACAGGCAGGGTGAAGGTTGTGGAATTTGGCTTTACATTTGCCAATTGCATTTGCTTGAAAGTTTCTAAAGCCTTTTCAATAAATCCATTTTGTACACAAGCTGCAATCATTGCAGTCAACAATGCACGTGCCTTGTGAATGCTTCCATTTTTTGCATGCATGTCTACTAGGGTAGTTGCCACTATAATATCTGACAAAGTTCCTCCATCCTTTATGCTTTGATGGATTTCCATACTATTCCAAAGCTCCCATTTTGGGCCTGGGCAGGGAGGATGCTAGCAAAGGTTGCGGAATTTGGCTTTAAACCTGACAATTGCATTTGCTTGGAAATTTCTACAGCCTTTTCAACAATTCCATTTGTGCATATCTTGCAATCATTGCAGTCCACGAGACCGTATCTCTTTGAGGCACCGTAGTCTAGAGGTTGCCTAGCTCCAATTCAGTGACTCTAATTTCCTCAGACCCTAGGCTGTTTATTGAGAAACATGTTTTCAATCAAATCAAAGAAATTGTTAATTTCTTGAGGCATTGTCCAATGTTTATCTCAAAATTGAGAATAGGGCTCCTAAAATGTGGAATGTTAAATTTCCTTGCCTTAATCTGGGCATATCTCCTCGGTGCAACAACTCTGCAAAGGAAGTTGCAACTGATAATGCAAATGGATGGCAAAGCAGATAGGAACTAGTTGACACTTTAAAAGAACCTTAGAATGTATGGGGGGCAATAATCACCCATTGTTGGGTGTAGGTATAGCTGCATGTGCATGAAATCACCTATCACTACCAAGCTATATAGATTTTTTTGCTTCTTAGACTTTCAGTATTCAGTAATTGTTAACGCTCGTCCTTGATGTATTATGACATTTTTTTAATTTTCAAAAAGTCTGATTTGTAAAGCATAATTTTTGTCTCCTCAGATTTCGCACCCTTTGAGTAAGGTCCATGCATTCATACTGGCCTTGGTTCTAATCAATAGCATATATAATACCAATTTCCAAAAAAGAGGCTTCTAATGTATCATAGCTTGCAATATGAAAGTTGATGCTTTCTAGTATGGTTCTTATTAGGTTTCTTTGCTATATCATAGTGCAAGTTTTGTTCAGGTTAACTGTTAAAAGGTAAGACTAAGGACACCATAGTGTTTATATATAACAGGATTTTGATTATGGTTTGAATTAAAAAATCAAATATGAATTTTCTGAAGCCTGACAGAAAAAATGCCAACTAATACTTGCATATTCATGGTACAGACGTTCATGTATTAGTTGTTTCCCAAAATTTCAGGAAGAAAATCCCATAAAAAGAGCCACATAACATAATCTATTTCAATGCATACTTGAAATTCTTACCTCCAAATATTTTTTGGATATATGTAGGAAATGATTTGCAAACAACAAAAGCTTCCATATGCAATTCAAAAGTATTCTGCTTACCATAATTTCAAAATAATCATGAAATCAACTCTGTTGTTCAGATATTGTAGCTGACCATATTATGAGAAAGAATCTGTTGAGAGTATCAGGGAGGTGTGTGACTAGTGCTTTAGTGTTCAAGAATGAGAAGTGATGGCTTTGGAGAGTGCACAAGTATGACCCACAATAGCAAAGCTAAGAGAAATTTGAGAAAACATTGTTCTAGCATTAATGGACAGATACCCAAAGAGCTGAAGAAGGAGAGGAATCTTGACTTCATATACAGGACTGAAAGAAGAATTAGGAAGAGACATAAGCTTCTTGATGAAATTGTCTGTTGATTGCAATGATTTTCATTTTAGGGAAGCTATTTTCAATTGGATGCTATAGAAAGTGAGTCTAACAAGCACATACTTTCCAAAAAAAAGTGATGAAAGTTATTGTGTAACAATCTCTTTTACTTTTTCATGTCTAAAAATCCTATGGTTCTGACTATTTGGTTGATGAATTTATCAACCTAACTTTGGAAGTACCTCTTGATGTTGTTTGATGATGATACTGTGTGAATGTTCAATGTACTCTAAACAGTAATAATTGATTATAATGGAAAGTGTTCGGTGCTTAAGAATTACAAGTTTTCTATGTAAAAAAACTTAATTAATCAAATCTTTTACTATAGTCAATGGCATAGGAATGAAGACCAAAGGTATTTTTAGCAATTTTTATTGTTATAGTTTATTTTTTATAATATACCACAATCCACTTGATGGTGCAATGTTTGTTGTTTCCCGTGTCAAAGCTCTGTATATTAGCAGTGCTATTCTCAGGGCACTTGCACCAGCAAAACACACCACAATCCGCTTGATGGTGTAGTGTTTGTTGTTTCCTATGATGATTGGTGCAAGGTTAGTTGTTTCTTATGATGATCCCTAGTGTCACAGAGCAGTGTTTGTTGTTTCTTGTGATGATCCCTACTATCATGGTGTAGGGTTTGCTATCTCTTATGATGATCCCTACTATCACGGTCCAGGGTTTGTTGTTTCTTCTAATGCTCCCTATTGTCAAGTAGACAACATAATACATTGCACACTACTCAAATGTTACAACAACACTAGAGGCCCCAATGCTTTTGTAATATACACCCTACTTATTTTTGTTTTTCTGAGTTTGTATATGAGTTTTGGTGGTAAATAATGAACAAAATTCACAGAGAAATACTTGCAGCAATACCTATTGAGATAAACACATTTATTTTTAAAATTCACAGAGAAATATTTGCTGCAATATCATCAAGTGCTACACAATCATCTCATGATTAGACTTCACATTTGACATCAAAATGAGAGGAATTAAAGAAGACACTTGCACAAGTAACTAATGGTCTTACAAGGATTAAGAACATAATCAATTTTTTTTAGAATAGAGGGTTACATCATCAAAGACCTTGTAGACAATAGAACACTACGCTAAACAATGGGGATGTACCTAAGCCAATTTGATAATGAAAATTAGGCATTACAGAGCCGCCACAAAATTGTGATTTATTTTTCCCCTACTAAAAAGAGATTGGTTCCAACACTAAAGTTGTTGTAATTGAGCTTTGTGCTCCTCTAAAAGGTCGATTGGTGCTTCTTGTAAGATTGGAAATTTCCTACTTTGCAATCTCCACCTTACATTTCTACACTCATTTTAGTGTCCACTCCCAAAGATGTGTTCCAAGATTCATTTGTGACTTTTCTAGTCCTTTTACGTGACATTGGACTGATTTAAAATCACTTCTAAGCCTTTCCAAACCCATAAAAATGACCCCAAGATTTTTAGATCTAAACCCAGAAAGATGCCTATGCCCTCCAAACACTTGTTTCCTCAACACTTATGCACTCTGAACACTAGTGTTTGGGTTAAGTTGGGAATTTGAAATTTTACACAAAGCTATAACCCTAATCTCTAAGTTGCCCTAACATGCTTTCAAATGGTTATTTAGACTTGGGTCATGATGTAAAGCTATCAAAATTTTGCTCCCAATATAATTTTTTTCATTTATTCTCTCGTGCTATAGGGTTTCTAAAGCTACTACATTGAACATATCTGTAGAAGGATCCCTACTTGCATTTCCTTTGATCCTCCATTGCCAATTTCTTCTTCATCATAGCTAGATCCTCCTTGTCATCCTATCTCCATTGTGTCATTTACTATTCATCTATTGTATTCCTAATTTCCTTTCCAATAGCCTCTTATAATCTCTATTCCTTTGCATTCTTATCTTCATTATTGTCTATTGGTGCAAGGGAAAGTGACAAAATGATGAAGGCACTATGCTTGAAAGACAAAATGGTGTAGGCACTACCTTGGTTTGTAAGTCAGTTATGGAAGGGAGGAATGGAGATATTTTATCAAGCAATGGCCTACCCTTGGTACTCATTGTCCCTTGGTTTTCCATTGGTAAGCAAATTGTAGGTTAAAGAGAATGAGGGTGCCAATATAAAAGATATAAATCACTTACAATACTCATTGTCCCTTGGTTGTCGATTTTCCCTTTTTGAGTGCGCTCAACCTCATCACTCTGGCTTTCCTCCTGCCTTGTTTTTCCAGTTAGGGTCTCTGTGCACTAAGCTATGTTGTGCTTGCACTCAACCTCGTCTCTCTAGCTTTCCTCCTGCCCTGTTTTTACAGTTAGGGTCTTCGTGCACTAAGCTCTTCTACGTGTATGGGCCAAAAATCAAAATAAAATGTGAAATTCAAATTAATATTTAAGTTTGAAGTGAAGGAAATTACCTTTCTTTAATTAGCTTTAGAGGCTTTTTCAATTTATATTGGCATGCTCACTCTAGTGGCTACATATGGCTCCATGTGTAGATTGAATTTATTGAATATATATTGTGTTTAATTGATTTTTTTAGTTCTTAAAAATCCATTTTTGAGTCTTGATTATGATTTAAAAATCATGGATTTCTAAAATGTCAACTTTATTTGAAAAGAATGCCGATTTGTTCATATTTGGATCAAAAGGGCATTCTTTGATTTAAAAAAAAAACCTTAATTAAAAAGTTAAAAAAATTAGGTCCATCAAATGTGTATTTGGGATTTTCATGGTTTCTCATTGAAAATATCATTTGGAATTTTTTTAATTGGGAATGAATATGAATGGGTTAGAATGGGAGAAACAATGACTCAATATTTTTCTATTTAGAATCTTTTGAGACTGTGTCCAAAACTGTTACTTGAATTTTGTTGCATTGATTTTTGTGTTGTATTCAAATGGTGATTTAGGATGACAAAACTAGGATTTGAGGGATATGATGTAGGAAAAGAGTGGCTCTCAAAGTTTTTCAAGATTGAAAATGATGTATGGAGACAAAATGGGTATAGATTTATTAATTAATCAAGATTCAAAGTGATCCATTGAAACAAAATGGGTAGAGTTATTAATTTAAGTGATACCTAAATTTTATAAGGTAAATAAAATGAACTAAGATGAGTTTTAAAATTTTGCAATATATTTTCAAAGCACTTGTAAAGACCGAATGTGAGTGTGAAGGATGTGCTACACTTTGAGAGTTGCTAGAAAATATGTTGCTTGGGTACCCTGCCTTGTGAATGGGATGCATACTCAATCTCCACTTAGCCATCACTTTGCACTACTACAATGACACTTCTATCTAATGTGAAAATCATCTCTAACCATGTATATTTTTGTTGGTTGATACCTTTATTGTATGATTTCATACTTGTGTTGTATGCAAAGTCTTTGGAATGTGTGTAATACATATCCTTTATTTCAAGCAAGTGTGTTTGTTGTTTCTATGTGTCTATCTCCTAGCACAATGGGATGGACCTATAAGAACCATACGACTGAGTAGTATTCAACCATTATTATGGATTAGCAAATCTATTAAAGTGGCACAAGATCATGCACAAGTTGGAAAATGTTTCATATCCTTATTGATTTTAATTTATAATAATGCTATACATATATAATTTAGAATATTTTGGTTCTCATATATTAATTATATCATTTATATTGGAACCTCCTATTATGTGTATTGTAGACTACCCACATAAGTGATGATAAAGTTATCATTTATTTTATTGTGTATTGATGTTGATGTCAAACACACATGTCATTTCACATTGATTTTACTCATTATTGATACTAGAGAATATTTGATTTGGGATTATAATAGATGTAATATTCTAGCAAATATTCAATTATATAATATCATTAAAATTTTAGATATATCTATTTCTCTTACCTTGATTTTTCATATGTAAACTTGTTGTAGGGTCATGTTGTGTCATTTTGGTCCTCCTTGTGAAGGGAGAGTGAGTGGGGTGTGTTGGGAACATTACCTTCCATCCCTTATGTCCTTGAATTTTTTTTAGAGTCCTTTGTAGACCTTATGAACTTTGAGTTCAGTACACATCTTCCATTTACTATGGTTTTGAAGATTGGGTGTGATTTTCCACCTTGGGTGTGGTTTTCAAGAAGGTAACCAAGAGAAGGTGTCTAGATATATATTAAATAGTTGAATGGGTTCAATTGAAGAAGAATTGAATATATTAACTATCTATTATGTTGATAAATCATATTAATTTCACTAAATCATAAAGATAACATAAATTTTAGATTTAAAAATAAAGAGAATAAGAGGGGAGGAAGCATAAAATTTTCCAAAGGTAGGAACCATGGAAGTGGATGAGGAGCTCATGATGACGATGATACTAAAACAAAAGAAAGTATATAAAGTTAGTGCAATAAAAAATATAACTATAAAAAAGGTTGAGGTAGATATGGAATAAGTGGTGGAAGGTAATCTAGAGGAACCACTTTTTTTAAGTGTGGAGGTAAAGGTCACATATTATTTGTGTAATTAGTCACAAGGAGAATATTAAAGAAGATCTAAGAGAACCACAAGATCATCACATCTTGATGAAGAAGTTTCTTCTAATAACTTGAACAAGTATGCTAGAAAAAGGAGAATCATTCTTGCTAAAAATAAATTTGCTAGTCTTGTAAAGATCTAAAAGAACTATTACAAATAATTTCTTAGTTAGAACTCTATGTAAATTTGGTAAATTTAATAGTGATTGTTTTAACAATCAAGTTTCAAGTAAAATGGCAAAGAAATTAATTTTGAAAATGCTAGAGCATCCTAATTCATATAGAGTATCTTGGTTACAAAATGATCATAGAATTTTGGTTAGTGAACAATATCATGAAATTTAAATTGGAGTGTATGGAGATGAGGTTTTTTGTGACATTATACTAATAGATGTTTGGCATATTTTGTTGGGTGGACCATGGAAGTTTCATAGGAAACATATACATGATGGGAGGGAAAATACTTATAGATTTACAAAAGATAAAGTGAAACATGTACTTCTACCATTGAAAGAGGGTGGTGAATGAATGATTGATATTGCAAGAGTAATGTTAATAAATTGCATGAAATTCCTAAGAATGTGAAGAAATAAAATAATTCATTTTTTATTTTACGAGAAAAGAAGATGACACAAAAGTGGGAGAAGAAAATGCAAGAGTACATCCTCATTTTCGAACTTGTTGACATAGTATATTGATATTATTTTTAATAGTTTTTTAGAAATATTTTCACTAGAGAGAAGTCATAATATGTATCTAATTTAAGGAGAAAGTTTACCTAATAAAGTGACACATAGGTTGACACCAACTAAAAATGAAGAATTGAACTAGCAAGTTGCATAATTGTTAGAGGATTGATTGTAAAATAAAGTTTCATTCCATGTGCAATACTACCAATTCTAGCATCAAAGAAAGGAGGGGCATAGAGAATGTGTAAAAATTATAGAGCTATAAAAAAAATTACTATCAAGTACAAATTTCTTTTACAAAGGATGAATGATCTTATGGATTGTTAATGTGGCACAAAATATTTCAACAAGATAGATTTGAAAAGAGGATGTCAACAAATCAAGATTAGATAAGGAGTCGAGTGGAACATAAATTTTTCAAATAAAATAAGGTTTATATGAATGGTTGATTATTCCTTCACATTGACTAATGTACCTAGTACTTTTATGAGGCTAATAAATGAAGTATTGAAATTACTTCTTGATAAAATTTTCCTTGTATGCATAATGATATTATAATTTTTAGTAAAATATATCTAGAGTATATATTAGATTAGTACTACAAAGGTTGAAAGAAAAAAAAAATGTTGATGAATGTGAGGAAATATAGCTTTAAAATATGATTTATTCAAAAAACATTAGTTGAAATTTTGACGATCCTAATTTTTTTGTCGAAATATCAACGAAAAATCAAGATCATCAAAATTTTGATGAACGTCGGGCAATTTTTTTAAAAAATTTGAAAAGTACACATTAAGTACACATGTATTGGACAATTCATCTAATTGTATGTCATTTGTCTAAAAGTTTCATTGTATTTTGCAGTCAAATGAGTTAGTGTGCATGATTTCTTCCCTAGTAAGTCCAAATGGATTGTCCGTGACATCTTCTATCTCATACGACCCTAATGGAGATGAGGGTTGTTGTGACGGGATAACTTAACTTCTTGGATCAAATTATTGATGATTGGGATCACTTGAGGTGAATGTGACTTTGGTTTTCTCCATGATTCTCTTGTATTGTGATCTTATCTTTACCATAAATTTTGTGTCACCTATGGGAGAGTTGTGTTGAGATTTGTAATGTTTGAACTCTCTAGTTGACTCAAATTTAGGTAAAAGGGATGCTCTAAGTCTTTTTGGAGCAATGATGATAATGGGGGATGAAAAGGTGAATGATATGGAAAGTGATCTTTGTAAACGTTTTGGGACAACACTTTTGACTTAAGAGAACTTTGATGTTTTGATGTTAGGATAAAGGATGTTTATGAACTTGGAAATCTTTAGGGTAGACTCGTGACCTTCAAGATAAACTAGTTCAAAGATGATAACTAACTTAAACAAATGCGTGGAAAAGGATTCATTTCTATTGGTGTAATTAAATGTGTTGTACCTTGTCCTAGGTCATAATTACACCTTAGTTAACTTTACTTGGGGACCACATAAGAGGTTGTTGGAGAATTTCCACCTTTGGTGGACTTGACATGTCATTACTTTATCACTTCCACCTTTTGTGGACACATCATGTGATTATCTCTCCACCTTAAGTGGAGGGATAGCTTTTCATAGTTGTCTCATGTCATAAGATTATGACACTTGTCATAATCATATGCCCTTCTATGTTCTCACCTTGGCTATATAACTAAGGGGTCTTTCTCATTGTAAACAATCAATCAGAATCAAATCATATCATTGACATTGAATACAGTCTATTCTTGTCACATTCTTTCTCTCTTTTTGTACTTTCCATTTGGTCCATAGATCTTGGCATCCATAGCCAATTCTAACATGGTATTAGAGTAGTTTGGGTGCCATTGGAGAGTCTTTTTCTAAAGAGAGATTCTAGATTTGGGGGTGTTATATCAAAGCTTTCTGGTGCAAATCTAAGCTCACCATTGTGTCTAGAAGGTTCGAGAAAGTCGATTTTTCCTCTTGTTTCATCTAAATCGGACATACGAGGCCAAATCTAGGAGGGTTTGGAGCTGAAGTGTGGTTGCTAGATCCAGAAGGTAGCTGCAATTTTAGAGCATTTTGGGTCAAATCTAACCTTGCCATCGCGTCTAGAAGGGCCAAAAACCTTAAGATTAACTGCCAATTCATCCAATTCAGAGCAAATCATCTGGTGAGGTAAAAAAAATTTGCCCAAGAGTCGTACGACCCCCAAGTCATCATAATTATCGACGGTACAATTTTTCTAAAAAATTAAAAAAAATTCAATTGAAAATTTTTGATTTTTTTTAGAAAAATTAAAATTGTGGTCGATTGGATTTTTGTAAAAGATTTTATTAAAAATCATTGAAAAAAATCAAAAAAATGAGGGCAAAATTTTTCTTGTTTTACACAGTACCTACAATAATAGGTACTCTACGTACCACTCATACTTGTGGGCACTACCGTTCCACCATGTGGCTAGCATTGACCTTTCCGTGGCCCAGTTCCTACCATTTGTCGGTCGGGTTATACACTGGCGCATTCATTGAACAAATCTGGTCACAAAAATTAAAATCCTGGAGCTGCATTTTCCATTAGTGGCCTCTAATAAAACAACGACGATGAAAATAATATTCTGTAGAGAATATTCCAGAGTTTCTTATTCCATTAGACAAAATATTCTATATTTCGCAGAAGATTCTAGCGCTCCAGTGACGAGCATCAGCATGTCAAATTTAAGCTTGATTGTAGGGTATATTCCACAGAAGAGAATATTCTTTTTGATAGGCCGACGAACGTCAATTTCAATCCAGCAATTTTCTAATATTAGCTGCGCATCAGCGCCACGCCATCAATTTTGAAATTTTTTTTGCCCCCCTCTCCAATTGCTTTTTCAAGTTTGCCAGCGAACTTTGGAGCTTCATAACTCGGTCATTTTGGCTCCTTTTTTCGAGAATTTTTTTTTTATTTGGGCTAGAATTTCATGATCTATGCACTGGTGTAATCAATTTTTGGTTTTGGTGCCTTGGTTTTCCATAATTTTCAGATTCTCATAGGTTTTGCTGCTTCGTCCTCATTTTGGGAACTTGGGGAGCTCATATCTCACTCCTACGGTAACATTTTTAGGTGCAATTTTTTTTGAAAGTGCATGATTTTTCATGTACTTCTCAGTGGTATGATAAAATTGATCTGATTTTGTACCAAAAATTATACTTTATTCTATGGCCTATTTTGGGCATTTCCATGTACCAAGATTAAGACCACTTCATTGTTTTTGGAAAGTGGAAATTGTAAACGCACTACTCATAAAGTGCCAAGATCATATATTTATGGGGGGTTCTTTGATTGAGTGAATTTGGGGGGATTCTTCTTGTGGTTGTGGTTGCAAATGTTCCTCTTGATTTGTGTTCTTGTTTCATCATGGAGCCATCTATAGTTCCTCTTCTAACACCTTACAACTATCCTAAATGGAAATCAGAAATGAACAAATTGCTAAGAGTAAAAAGATTGTATAGGATAGTTCATGGTCTTGATGGTGAACCAAAAGATGATGAAGTTAAAAAGAATAAGTGGTTGAATAGTTGTGAAGAAGCAATTGGCTATTTCTGCTTGTATGTCTCTCCCGAGTTGTTTCACATTGAGCAATTGGATACACCTATGGCTATGTGGACTACATTGTCAAAATTATTTGGGAAAATAGATGAAATTCAAGAAAATTTGTTGGAGAATGAATTAATCAGTCTCAATCCATGTAATTTTGACAACATACAAGACTTCATCACCAAATTCAAGTCACTAAGAACACAATTGAAGGATTGCAAAATTGAGAAATCAGATACATAATTGATCTTAAGTGTTCTTTCAAATCTAGGACCTGAATATTCAGTGTTTGTGTCTACTTTCTATTCTACAAAGAATTCCTTTGGGAGTGAGTTTAAGATGCCTTCCTTTGAAGATTTTTCTATGCAACTCACTAGGCAGCAAGATAAGCTTATTCAAATGGGTACTTTGAAGTCTTCAAAATCACATGCCTTGGTTGCAAGGGATGAGAAGTCTTCAAGTGACAAAGAAAAGACAAAGAACAAGCCTAAAAAGAACACACAATCCACATCAAATTCCATAGAAGAACATAAAGATTCATCTTCAAAAGAGAAATAATTTAAGAAGGAGAGACCTTTTTGTGCATATTGCAAGAAGGATGGACATGAAGAACACTATTGTTATAAGAAGGATATTGATGAGTTGAAAAGTCTTCTAAAAAACAATCACATTGATTTGCCTTCTAGAATGTCTAAATCATCTTCTTCTCCTTCTACTTCAAAACAATCTAAAAAGGACAAAGGTCAAGCATCTACATCAGGATATAAAGGACAATCTCTTCGTGCTATTTCAAGTCCAGAATTGGGGAGATGGCTTCTAGATTCAGGAGCATCACATCATATGGCATCTTCACAGACTATCTTCTCTTCATTTTAGCCTTGTTCTATGTCTCCTATCTTGATGGTAAACAATACATACATAAGTGTAACAGGGAAGGGATCTATTAGCTTTGGGGAAAACACTTTTCATGATGTTTTGTGTGTTCCTCATTTGATGAACAATCTACTTTCCATATATCAGATTACACATGGTGGAGATGGGAGAACTACAGAGTTCACACCTAATTTGGTCCTCATTAGAGACTTGGAGACTCGAGAGATCATTGCTACTGGGGTGGTTGATCATTCATCTCAGTTGTATTCCTTTGCACAATTTGCTTCTGATGGTGACATTGTTCCTTCAACTATTGATCATATGAACCATGATTTAGAGGAGACATATGGCTTTTTGAACTTAGGCATACTCACATCAGATCTAGTCCTTGAGCCATGCATTTCATCTCCTCCATCTACTGTTGTACTTGATGATACTTGTGATTCAACAGTTTTGGCTCCTAGTGATTCAGTGCAACAAAATATACATAGTCTTCTAGATATGGCTACCTTGGATGACTTCCTAACAGGTATTTCAAATTTGTTTGTGGGGTCTCCTCTTTTAGATTTGGAGGACACCATTGTTAGCATTCATCTTCTCTTTGATGAAGATGCACCTTCTTCAGTTGTTGTGAGGGAACACCTTGACCCTCTTGTTCATTCTCTACATGATCATTCTTCACAGATTGGCGTGAGTGTGGATACTTTTGGACAACATTTGGAGAAGGCTTCTTTGTCTTTAGAGGGGATATCTTTGTCTTTGGATAGTGCTCTACATTCATCTCTACTAGATGTTGGATTGTCCTCTTTAGCAGTGTGGCCTAGAATGCCTGTTTGGAGTGTGGCAACTTTCTGCATCGACATGGAGACACTTGAGCATGCTTCAGAGACATCATACATCATCCATATTTATGACATCTTGCTTACATCCTTGGTTTTGTTTCTTCCTAATGGGAGGAATTTTGTTAAGAGAGATTGGATCATCTTCAGCATTCAATGTTGAGCTTCTACCATCATTGCAGGAGACTCAACATTGAGGGGGGGGGGCTACCTTGTCTCTCTTCTACTTCTCTCTTATGGGGGGGTCTTTTTCCTCACATGGAGTTTTTACCTTCTCATTCTTCATTGATAGTATTTCACTTTTTTGTATTTCATCTCTCTTTTGGGGAGGAGTTTTGTCCCACAAGGTTTTCTCCTTTTCTCTGGTTGTGAGAGATTGCAATGATTGCATTGTTTGTACATGGGTACCTAACATGGCCTAGTAGCAGGGACCCATCTTGCATTGTTTGAATTTGTGTACATTCTCCATAACTTGCTCTTAAGGGGGGGTGTTGGTGTAATTAAATGTGTTGTACCTTGTCCTAGGTCATAATTACACCTTAGTTAAGTTTACTTAGGGACCCCATAGGAGGTTGTTGGAGAATTTCCACTTTTGGTGGACTTGACATTCATTACTTTATCACTTCCACCTTTTGTGGACACATCATGTGATTATCTCTCCACCTTAAGTGGAGGGATAGCTTTTCATAGTTGTCTCATGTCATAAGATTATGCCACTTGTCATAATCTTATGCCCTTCTATGTTCTCACCTTGGCTATATAACCAAGGGGTCTTTCTCATTGTAAACAATCAATCAGAATCAAATCATATCATTTACACTGAATATAGTCTATTCTTGTCACATTCTTTCTCTCTTTTTGTGCTTTCCATTTGGTCCATAGGTCTTGGCATCCATAGACAATTCTAACAATTTCACATACAAATTAACTAAGTTAGGGGTTGGTTTGATAGATGTTTAAGTCCAAAAGTGTTGGTGTATTCAAAATTTTTGCAAATTTTGGTGAAGTGAAGATTAAAATTTGATGAAGGGGTGAGTGAAATGTTTGTGTTGGAATGTGTGCCTCAATCCTTACTGACATGAAACTCCTTGAAGGAAAATTCGATGTGACATCATGGATGTTTGGTCGACTAACTGTTCTAAAGCTTTTGAAATACTCATATCGCTGTGACAGGGTTGGTGTCTTACTGATAGGTCTATCGCTATGACCTTGTGCGTTTGCTATGACCTTTTGGCGAATGGAGACTTTTGGGCTACTGTTGATCTCATTGGGCTAATGCTATGGCTTCGGTGAGATGTCCAAGTGAATGGTGAAAATCTCACAGACAACATCTGGTCATCGGGTAAACACAAGGCTCTCGAGATGAAGTCCTAGCGAATGGAATGTCTCGTCGAATGGGTGTCCATGTAGCGTCTTTGCGGTAACTCAAACACTTCAGCATGAAGTCTTGGCAATCGATGTGAGGTCTCGGTGCTCGTTGTGAGGTCTTGGTGAAGACCATGTCTTGCTGATTGGTGTTTGGAGCGATTGGGATGACTTAGGGCTTCAGTATGAAGTCCTGGCGAAAGCGATAAGTCTCGCCGAATCTTGGACACTTCGGTATGACATGTTTAGCTGGTGTAAGGTCTTAGCAAAAGACATAAGTCTTTCCAACTTGGTAAGACTTGGATGAGCTCGGTATGGAGTCTTGGCAAAAGACGAATGTCTTGCTGATTGTCAAGTGTTTTGGTAAAGCTTAAGGAGGCTCGATGAGAACTCTTGGCGAATGGGAAGTCTTGCCGATGGCAAAGTGGAAATCGATAAGAATTGTGAGCATTGGTAAAACGTCTTGCCGATGGAGGAATCTCTTGCCAGTAGAAACGAAATGGATGTCGATGGATTTGGCATGAATCGAAGACTTTGATATAAGGTCTTGGCGAGGTCAGTATGTCTTACCGATGGTTTCCCTGAGTTTGATATAACTTGTGACATTCGATATGAATCTCGCCGACTGTTGAAGACTTATGCTGATACCATTATGAATCTTTTGAGCATCGGGGAGACACCTCCCGTGTCTCACCAACATGTAAACCTAGCTAAATGTTTCTCTGACCATTTGACTTTTCCATGTGGCATCTCATGGACCAATTAGAGGAAGCGGATTTCAAACAGATGAAGGTTGGATTTTTTGCATCAATTGCAACGCTGGAGAAAAAAAATTGCATGCAAGAAAATTTTGAAAAAGGCATGGAAACTTTCTTCGATGGTGCATTGGCGGATAAGGATCAACAAGAAAATAAAATGAGAATGTGACAAGAATTCTGGTGTGAGTTTTTCGTGTGGTTGAGAGCATTTTTCTGTGAAAGAGATTGAATAGTGAAACTACTATGAAACACTAGAGAGTTGTATCTATGTTTTGTATGTAATCTTTTGTTACTGTAATACAAAGAGTTTCAGCTTGGTGTGGTGGGTTTTTTCCCAATAAGGGTTTCCCACATAAATCTGTTGTTCAGTTGCCTTTTTGTATTTGTTCTATTTTAGAAAATATTTCATGTGTGTCTTAATTGGATTGTAATTAGAAAATTAAAAGCCCTGCATTGCATTCTTCCCTATGGAGTTGACATTAGGAAAGTGTTTTTGCACCTTTGCTTTCCTTACAGTTTGAGCCAATGTTGAACTAGAGTGAACCTTTGTTTTCCAAGACCAAGGTAGTGAGAAACATGATATGCCTCTAAAGTGATCAAACCCTAAGGACTTGATGATTTTGGTAAAATAGGAGTCAAACAATTTTGGAAATAGGACCTAAAGATTTTGACAATAGAATTCAATGACTTTGGATAATGGAACTCAATGATTTTGACAATAGAACTCAATGATTTTGGACTCAATGTTTGTAACGTTTTCCTTGTATGATACGGTAGTAAGGTTGGGTCGTTCAACTGGCGTGATCGGTTGCCACTGGTCATGTGGGGTTCAATTTGTCAATTTATCTTGCTTAATGAGTTTCTTTTAGGTCACAAACACTTGTCTTGATTAAGTTTTTCAAACTAATGTCTATGTTTAAAACATCATAGATTTCATGATGTCCATTTTGTGAAAATGATGAAGTTCAAGCCATAGTTGCTTATGTTAACTTTGGAAAATATGGATTGAGAGATAAGTCAAGATATTTAGAAATCTCTAAGGACATAGATCCTTAATACAAGCATTAATATCAAGGATTTTTCAAAAGGTATCCATATTTAGACCAAAGGGTTGGAAATTTTGAGGAAGATTGTGAATGTTTTTTTTGGAATGAGTCAAAGTATTAAACTGACTCACAGGAATTTACCATCCTAGCTGGCTCAAAAGATACTACTTGTTGAATCCCCACTCAGATTTCTCCAAACACTAAGACAATGCAAACAGTTAGAGATTTGGAAACATTGGCTCCCCTCCACATCACACACTTCTTAGGACCACCAAATCTCAAAATCCTAAAGATCCTAAGATCTTAAGGATTTTTCTATTTCAATAATGAATACTACAAATGTGGGGCGGCTTTAGAACGACCGTTCTTGCATTGAAAAGCATTAAAGATTTTTGGTAACTAAATAAATTGATTCTTTGTAACAAATCAAGAACACCCATCTGTATATGCACTTTCTTTGCAACTTAAGGATCTTAATACCATTCTTGTTCCACTTAACGCATGGTACTAGGTGCAGTATGTTATACAGTCTAGGATAGAAGGTACTTTCTCACGATTTCCTAACCTTTAATATAGCCCGTAGGTAAATGTGTTTGCAAGAAATTTCCTATGAGTTTCCCATTGTAGGGTGTGTCTCATAGTAAGTCATTTCTTAAGGGTGACACAAAGCATAAAAGTGTACTTAAGTATTTCTCTTCACCCAAGATCGTACGAAGCACAAGGGGATTGGATACGTACTAGATAAGTGCACACAAACAATGAAGTACACTTGGAGTGTTTCTCTTCACCCAAGATCACACGAAGCTTGCAAGGGGATTAGATATACACTACAAGTGTGTCACATCAAAGAAAAACTCATTCATTTTACCGACTAAAGCTAAGATGAATTCATTTTATGCACCAAACAAAATTTTAAGTTGCCTTGTTCAATTTTAAAACCCAAAAGACAATGATGAGATGAGGGTTCAATTTTAGTTCTGTTTGAGCATTAATTTTAAACCCAAATGAAATTTAGTGAGGTCCTAGAGCATAAAGTAAAAAGCATAAGAAATTAGGTTATAATTTCCCAAAAGCGTCAAATGCTCGTTACAATTATAAAATCTTAAGATGAAAATGCTTCTTCACTTTAGCTTCGTGTCATCCAATTCTACAAAACCCTATTAGTCTAAAAACCAGAACAATGTTAGAAGCATGTTAGTACTCTGATGAATCAAAAAAATTAAAACACATGCTAAAAAATGATCATTAAATTTCTTACCAAAGTTGGGCATCATTATTCAAAATAGTGTCACTCTGATGAACTAGGGCTTTGCTCTAGTGAATTTGGGCATCACTTTGCAGAGAAACTAGTGAGAATGATAGTGTTGTTGTTTGGTTAGGCATCACCATTTAAAAACATTCAATACCTCTATAAAGTATTAACTTCAACATTTTTTTAATCAACGTCAATGCATTTAATAGGCGTCACAATTTGTAATGATGATAGCATCATTGTAGGGTGACGCCTTGCAAAGGCATCACTAAAATTGTGTTGGACGTCTCTCTTTCCTACAAAATTCAAAACGAACAAGATTAGAGCTAGAAATTGATTAAATTTGATCAGTTTTCCCTCCTTCTAGCACCAAAATGTGATTGGATGGATTAGTATGGGTCAATTACATTTGATCCATGAAGAATCAAACTATAACAAAGCTACTAACGTCAATCTTTAACAAGATCAATCAAATTGAAAACAAAGCATTCTAAACTATGAAAGTGTTAAAATGTCTACTCTAATCCATTCAAAAATTATCCTATTGTGGGAGTGGCATTTTGTTTCAATACGGAGCGGTGACTCTTTCCCAATCCCATGGATAAATGAGCTTTCCCCAGTTAGTTTTATTGAAGAAAACTAATGGAATGATTGTGAGATGTGTATGAAAACATGATTTTAATCTAAATGAGCATGTTGCAACCTAATTTAATATGATTTTATGCTAAAAATGATCTAGATATGCAAAATATAAGCTAATCTAAATGGATTCTAAGCTAAAAGATTCAAGCCCTAATTAATAAACAAGCTAAGTGGATGCATTATGTGATCATGAAAGCCATTAATGAAAGCTAAAGATAACTAATGCAATTAAAATGAACTAAAAGATGTTAAATGTGTGCTAAATGTGAGTGTGAGTGTGAATGATTTCAACAACATAAGTTTGATGTTAAAAGATAGATCCATTTGTCTCCAAACAGTGATCTATTTATAGGAGAGCAAATGAGAAATGGAGGGTTGAGACAAAAAAGGCTAATCAAAAGTCAAGGATGGAGGAAATTGGAGGCATGGAACATGGATTCTCATTAATGGGTGAGAATACAAAATGAGATTTAATCAAGGGTTCTCATTCCTTCCAAACAAGCACACTTCTGACCTGTACAAGAGGTCAAAAGTTAACCTGCACAAGAAGTTTCAAGTTAACTTGCACATGAAGCCAAATGAGAATATTCCCTTTTTTAAATGATTGGAGGAAAGAGAATATTCTTTGGAATATTGTCATGGGTGAGGGAAAAAGATATTTTACAAATTAAAACAAAGTTTAATTGTGCAAAAGGGGAAGGGATATTCCCCTTTTGGAGGAATGTGCAAAGGAGGAATATTCCCTTGCAAGTGGGAGGGAAATTAGATTAGTTAATAATTGTTAATTAAACAATGTTAATCACACAATTAGGGTGATTAGAAGAAATAAAATGATATTCATTAATTTAAATAATTTAATGAAAAGGGGAAAAGGCGATGACATTTAATTAAATAACTTAGGGTTTTTTAATTAAATAAAAATATTTTAGGGATTTAAATTAAACAACTTGATTTATTTAATTTAATGAGACGAAATATTAGCATGAAAAGGGGTGAATTAACCTGATTAAATTAATGAGGTTAATAGATGCAAATGAGGCAATTAATTAAATAGCTAGGCTAATTTAATCAATTAAGCGAAAAGAGGACATGATTTTTAGGATGAAATGATGTTAGTATACCTGATTCGGGTGCATGATATCATTCAGGACATTTTTAAGTGTCTACAGTTTATGACGATTGCTTGTTTGGGCTAAAATCTTCAATTATACTTACATTGTTAAATGTATATCACACATGAATGTTTGATTGTTGGTAGAAAATAAGCATGTGCTAAGATGAGTGAATGGGAAGGGACATTAGTACATGTGGATGATAGATATTTCAAGACTACAAATATGAAAATACAATGCACTGCCAACAATAATCACATTGCAAGAAGATAACCTCATTTTTGCAAGTATATAACTGAAAACCTAATAAGTCATGCAATTACAACACACCAGGCATAATAATTACATTGTATACAACATATATGCATTGATAGCCACAAACAATATCACTTAAATCCCCATATAAGCATGCACACAACACTGGAAACATCATTTACATGATATAGAATTTATTAACATCAACATCCACTTATGCATTTTCTTTCATCCCTTTTGTTCAATTTGTTATTCATTTTAGTTACACATGTAGATATGTCATAATGGATTTGGGGGTTTGTTTTATTATGATATAATGGATTTGGTGATGGGGCATTCTTGGTTCTTAGATCTTCACATGACACCAATTCCTTCAAAATTTGATGTTGATGTAATGCAATGGGTGATATGTAAAGGGAGTGTGGGTTATACTATTTTTATATTTTGGTTGCATGTTTTCATGCTATGAGTTATACAAGAGAAAATCTGATTGTGTGTTGGTGGCAACAAGTCATCAAGTGAGATAAATTTATGTAATCGTGTCTAAAATACATTATATCATAATTAAAAAAACTCCCAAACCCGAAGGAGAAAATAAATATAACACATCACGGTTTGGGGACTAGGAGTACCTCTTAACAAGTACCTCAATTGTAGAGACCAAGTTGTATATTTAATTTTAAAATAATTGTGGGGCTTATCAGTGTTTGTGTGAGTGTTTCTAAAATTATATATATAAATTATGTCTTACCTAACCTATATGAGTTTATGTATGAAATTTTCAAATGTTATGTCATGGTGTGATGTTTATATGTTTGTGATAAATCTTTTATTAAAGCTTACCAAAAAAATTGTATTTAAAAATTCATGTGTGTGTGTAAATTATGAAAATAGGTGTTGGTAATTCCTTTCCTCATAAACTCCAATATGTATATGTCTTATGATGTAATTTTTTTGCTAAGGTTTGTAGTGGACATTGAAAGCACTTTTTCTTAACTAGTCACATGAAATGCCTATTGTTACATGTTTGAGTTCATAAATAAGATAAATAATAAAATTAAATGTATACCAAGTTCAAATAAAACTAAATTTATAAACATTTATTTGTATTTATTGATTGACTTCCAAGGAAACCTAAATATCTAACTACTTTGGTATTACTACACACTTGTTTCCAAAAATTCTTGAAGTCTCACATGTGATGGGAGTGTTATAATGTTGGTATTATTAATACCTCTTAACATGTGTCATAAGTCAAGGTTTAGGTTTTACAAGGGAGGCATGGCAATGTGGGGAAGTCTAATTGTTCAAGGAGTGAAAGTTACAAAAGAATATGAGGTACGCTTGGATGGATGAGTCTAACAATCTAATGGGAATAAAGGAAAAGTAGAGTTTAAAGGTAATGCATGCTGAGATGGAAAATTCTACATGTTTGGTGGGGAGTAAGGAAAGATCATACTTCGATGGGAAAATAATCATAGATGAGGAACTACAAAACTTTGGCGACTTATACAAATATATTACATTGGCCATACTCTGAATGATAGACAATCAACCATCGAAACATGCATGTCATGAAAACATTGGACCAATTAGACCATTGTACGTGGCATAGATAGTACAATCAAGGAGAAACAAAATTGGTGGGTCCTAGAAGGGTTGAGTGATGTGGTACACATTTTTATTTTTATTTCTGGTCCATGTGGACCTGCTAAGGTAGGGTTCTCCACTATGAGGTGCTCTCCCCTATTATTTTGTTCTTCATTGCACAAACATTCACTTTGAATTTTTTTTTTATATGTGCATACATATGTACACATATATGTATGTGAATACACATGTGGATATATATGTATGTGAATATGTATGTACATATATATGTACATTTACACACATATATGTATATATAAATATGTATGTGCCATGTACATATATGTATATACATATATATAGAGATAAATAGATATATAGATACATAGATTGATAGATAGTGTTAGAATCAAACATGCTCTGATACCATGTTAGAATCGGCTATGGATGCCAAGATCTTGAGACCAAATGGAAAACACAAAAGAGAGATGAATATGACAAGAATAAACTATATTCAATGTCAATGATATGATTGTGATTTTACAATGAGAGACCCCTTGGTTATATAGCCAAGGTGAGATGCAAGATGTCATAGGATTATGACAAGTGTCTTAATCATATGACATGGGACAACTAATCAAACTTACCTAGGTTCACATGTAGTAGTTGTCAAAGATAAGATGACAACTAACATCTTCTAGAAAGATTCCTTCCTATGACCTAAGTAAACTTAACATGTTTAAATAAGTCCCCTAGTAATGAATGAACTAGGTACAAGACTTTATTTACACCAATAGATAGATTGATATTTAGATAGATATATAGATATAGATAGAACTATAGAAAGGTAGTTTGATACAAAGATAGATTGATAGATAGATAGATAGGTAGATAGATAATTTTTTATATAAATGTGACTTAGAAATTGAATGAAGACAAATTTTGGCTAACCATTAGACCAAAGAAATGAAGAAATTAAACCAATTAAAGTCACAATGATGCTTGAAGAGAACCATATTTTTCCTTGCAAAAGTAACTGTGTTTATGAACACAAAATTTGGAAATGTGGCTAGGATTTTGGTGGTGAATGAGCTTTGCTAGGGTTTCTTGTGTCTATATCATCCTTAGTCCCTCTTGCATCATATCGTACCTTAGGCACATAATTTTTCATTTACTCTATGTGTACGACTGTATTTACTACAGTTTTATGGTTTTATTATGCCTACAACTAGATCTAACCCAACAATTGTTGTTGGTGTTGGTTGTTTGATGGCTCTACTCAATGGCTCCTCTGAACAAATGCCTCAAAAATTTGTTCCAAAAGTGTTCCACGAGGTAAGAATTTTGATTCCCCACCTGATGTGGTGCTACCCATGCCATATTTTTATTTGCATGTCAATGGTTAGAGCAACATACTCTTGTTGGTTATTTTGTTAGGAGTACTCCCCTTGAAAGTGTTCCTAAAGAATGGGTTTAAAAGGCCTGGGTCCCTCATGGGGTCTGCCTTAATATGGTCCAAAATTTGACTAAAGTATTTTTTATTTTTCGTTTTGCAGAGGTCAGTCATGTTTAGGAAATCCTGAACCATGGTCCTTGGTATGTCTAGTCCTCTTTGCTAGTTTTCCAACCATGGACCTGGGACTTTGTTGTCGCAAATGACACCAAGTTGTGGGTTCCAATCTGGATTGAGTTTCCTGGTTTTCCCTTTCCTTGTTTGCATTTTTACAACATATTGCTTCCTCTTTAGGGAGGGTTATTTGTTAAGGAGTTATTTTCCACAGCATGTCAAATTATGATATTGCTATCACGATTCAACTGTGTAGTTCCAAGTCAAACTCATTGACCCATGTTTTTTGAGTAGTGGTTCACAAAAACCCATCTCTCATGATAATGAATGGTCCACTTAGCACTCATTGCATCTAGGTGATTCTCATAGAGGTGAAGCACTGGGCCTTTCCAGGAGGTCACCCATCCCAGTACTACTCCAACTCAAGTGCACTTAACCACAAAGTTTTCTCCAAGGTTAAGCCCACTTAGCTTGCAAGCCCATTTTCAAAACCTTCAAAAAGTGTTGTGCCTTATGAACCATTCATTATAGATCCCCTTTAGCTCATCAATTGATAAGGAACAACACTTGTTGAATGTTTTTCAAATGGGGTTGCAAGCTAAGTGGGCTCAAACTTGGATAATAAGTGCACTTGAGCTGGAGTAGTACTGGGATGGGTGATCTCCCGGGAAGTCCTAGTGCTTCACCTTTATGAGCATCACCTAGATGCAATGAGTGCGAAGTGGACCATTCATTGTCATGAGAGATGGGTTCTTGTGAACCACTACTCATGAAACATGGGTCAATAAGTTTGACTCGAAACTACATAGTTGAATCTTGGTAATAATATCATAAGGGTTATTTGTGTTGAGTTAGATAGGATCTTTCAAACTCACCCTCACAAGTGAGTCTATGTCGAAGTGGACCTTTCATAGTATTTGAAAGATTTGATTGATTTTCAAATTGGCTCTTTTCGCATACCCAGAAGGTCACCTATTTTAATCTTCCAACACTTATTATCAATGTCAGTCCGCTGACCACAAGATTAAGGATTTCCCTCTTGTAGTCCCCCATAATCAATCTCTTCCTTAGGAAGCTAACAAGCTTTGTCAAGTGGAAGGCGTTGCCTCCAAACCAGAGGAGAAATGGACAATGGTTACCAGCTAAAAAAATAAGTCCAATGGCTTTGGGACAGTTACCAAAAACCTTGAGCTGATAAAGGAAGTTTCAAACCCTTTTGTGAAGGGCAAGGAAGCCCATATGGGCTCTAATAACACTTCAATGTGGCCAAGGCCTATGTCTATGCCCCATCTTTCCTTAATTATGATAGTGCAATTGACTAAGTCTCCTCTCATGTCAAAAGTTCATAGGAGGTCTCAAAGTCCTTCTCGACCTCTAGATGAAGGAGAATATGTTAAGGAGAAATATAGGCATTTGTCTCCTACCATTCAAATTGGGTCAGTCCCACCAATTTTTTTAAAGAACTACTTTTCCACTTTGGAAGATCCAAACTTTGATGAAATGGAGTTTCTATCATGAATTTCCTTTCTTAGAATGTTCGAGGTCTGACAAACGTCTCTAGGAAGTATTTTGTTAGGGATATTCTTCAAAAATATGCTGATATTGATGTTCCATGTCTTCGAGAAGTAAAAGTTGTTGATTTTTTTCTCTTTTTGGCTTCTTGTTCTATTTGGCCAGCCAGTAAAATATTTTATACTAATCATGAGGTTGGACATGGTGGAGCAGTCACCCTTTTTCCCCCATAGTGTCATGTTTGTGTGGTTGATCATGGGTCTGACCCCACACATTGGATTGTTTGAATTCCTTTGAATATTGATAATCATTCCTTTGGGATTATTAATTTTTATGCCTCCAATGATGTTGCTGAAAGATCTCTTCTCTAGCCATGGATTGTTGATTCATTGCCAGTTGCTTCTTGGCAGCTTTGTGGGGATTTCAATATGGTTGAGATAGCATACGACAAGAATGGTACTCTACCATTTCAATGGGCAGCTAGAAAAAGAGAGGCACGATACTACATGCATAATAAATTGGGTCTTTTTGACCCCAATGTTGGTCACCGCCACTCTCATTCTCTGTGGCACACTTGGTCCAACTATTGAGTTAGGTCTAATAGGATATTTAAGCACCTTGATCATGCTATGATATTGGCTCAATATTTTTTCTCTTTTTCCAACTCTTCCCCATTTTTGATAAGGCCTCTAGTGGATGTGACATTGTCAGACAGCTTTCCCTTTTTTTTTTGCATTGAATGGGAATTAAGGCAGCCCCGTGCCAATAGGACCTAGTTTTTTTTAACACCTCTCTGCTGAGTCATCAGCCCACACTAGCTCACAACAACACTGTTTGGAATTTGGAGTGTAGGCCACCTCACAATACTGGTTGAATTATGTGGTGGAATGATGCCAACAGCTGCATTGTGAGGTTTCTTTGCATTTATGGGCACTATTTTGCTATCTTTCACATACGGTCTTATGATAATTATGCATTTCCAGAGGAGCATAAATCAAGGCCAAACTTCATTGGATTAAAATTGGGGATCGTGTCTCGAAATAATTTTTTCTAGCTTTTTGAGCTAGCACTTATCACCTAGTATCAAACAGATCAAAGAGGGAAATAATGTGCTTTCCAAATTTCTTGATATTCTCTAGGAATTTGTTAGGCACTATGAGGAGGTTTTCAAAGCCCAAGATTACACTCCCGAGCAACATCAAGCGCTATAGGATTGTCTTGTTGTTGTGCCAAATAGGCTCTTCTTAGCCCAAAAAGCTTTCTATTAGCAATCACTCACAATTGAAGATCTCAAAGAAGTTGTTACCATCATGGCCGATGATAAGGCCTCAAGAATTGATGGGTTCCTATGTGAATTCTACAAGGCCCTTTGGGATTGTATGGGGAAATATCTACATAAGGTTTACCTTGAAGCTTTTCAATCTAAAACCTTAGGTAATCTTATTAACATAGGAAATATAAAATTCATACTTAAAGTTGGTGATCCCAAGGATATCTGTAACTGGCATCCCATAACGCTCCTCAATATCTCTTATAAAATTATTTCCAAAGCCCTTTCTTTAAAAAAGCACTTTTTTTCTTAGGTTGTGTGCCCAAATCAAACTAGATTTATTAAATCTAGGTTCATCTTAGACAACATTATTGTTGTCTGGAAAGGCATGGAATGGGTGAAACATTCTAATCAAAAGGAATTTTTTCTCATAATTGATTTCACCAAAGCCTACGATTGCATTGAATGGCCTTTCATACTCGCTATGCTCTCTGCATTGGAATTTTCCCCTTAATTCATCTAGGCTGTGTAAATGTTGTTTTCTAATGCCTCTACTTGCATGACCATTAATGGCCTCTACTCCCCATCCTTTGTTTTGTTCCACTCCATTCATCAAGGTTGCCCGCTTGCCCCCTTGCTTTATGTGCTTGTTGTTGAGGGGTTTGGTTATTTTCTGGTTCATTCCATCTCCTAGGGGTGGGTCATGGCATCTCTTTTCCTAACTCGCCCACCTAGTTGGTCAATGGCCACTTTGCCAATGATTATTTCCTTACCTTGGTGGAAGAAGAAAATAATGTCAAAGCTACTCTTGATTACCTAGAAACCTTTTGTTTGGCCTCTGGTTCTACCATTCAATGACATAAAACTTTGTGTTATAGACATTTTTCCTTCCCAATTCCCTCTAGATTCAACGATATGGCTAGAAGTGGACTACTCCTAGCGAAATCATTCAATTTCTTGGCATCCATTTTTCCTTTCAGGCTTCTTCCATTAATCTTTGGCAAGTAGTTCTTTCTTGAATTGAGTAGAAACTTGCTTTCTAGATTACCAAGCCGCTCTTTAGCTGGTAAATTTAGGATTTTCTCCAAATTTTTAGCAACGACTCATGTGTATTACTCATCATGATGGGCCCCATCTAAGGCCTCGTATGCTAAGCTGGAAAAGTTACTTTGTGATTTTCTCTAGGCCTCCTTTGAGACTCACCAAGGTTCTCACTATGTTGCCTGGGAGTTTTGTTTCCTACCTAGAGACTTTGGTGGGATTGACCTTCTCTTCACTTAGCAGCAAGGGATTTCTCTTTGTGTTAAATGGATTATCAAAGCCCTTATAGTGATGAGGCTTAGAAAATCCTCCTCAAGCATTACATTCAATTTGGCTATCCCGCCCATAGACCTTCTTGGAAGGGGATTGGATTTCAAACCCTTCTTGTTATGAGGGAGCTAGTTTAGATCATGGGTGACCTCGGTGGCCAAAAGCATCTGGTGGGCCTAGGAGGCAGTTAAAACCTAGCTCCATTGGTCTAGGTCTGGATTTTGGGATGGGCTTTCGTTCAATTAGCAGAATGTTTGGTGGTTACCTCTTTTTTCCAATGTAGGTCAGTCATTGGCCAAGCTTCCTTGACTTAGGGCCCTCAAGTTTCACAAGAATGGTATCCAAACCCTTCAAATTTTATTTCATAGACCCACCATGCACATTTTTTTGTGGGAAGCTTTTTGTGCTTAGTATGGTTTTCAAAGCCATGGCTATGAAACCTATTACGGTATGGTGAATGTCATTCTAGCTGATATGCTTCATAAGGTGGGTATTCATGCCATCAAGCCTTGGTGGAAAGATTGGAAATGGTACCCAAACACTCCTTTCAAAAATTACAAGCCTCTGTTTGGTTATCAATGGCTTTCACCCCATTTTCCAATGATTGACTACCTGAACAAGAGATGGCACCTCTAGTCTTTGGTGTCTATTTGACATAAAATATTTTTTGCTACATGGTCTGCAAGTGTTGAGCCAAAACTCGCCCACTTTTCTTAGTGTATTATTTTCCAAGGCTTACCAGTGGGGTCTCAACTTGCTCACTTGGGGGTGTAGGACCCTTGTTGCCTTGTTCGTGGGTAGGCTAAGTCGTTTAAGCACCTCTTCTAATTTTTTACTAGAACTCAACAACTGTGGAATTGGATTCATGACTTCTTTCAACCATTTTGGCCAGAGCCCTACTCCTACAATATGGCTTTGTTGGGAGACTCTCCCAAGCTCCTTGCAAAGTATACATAGATTTGAAACACTTTCAGGGTGGAAATCCTCTTCAATATTTGGAAAGATAGAAATACCTGCATATTTTCTCACAACCAAATTGATAAATTTGTTTCTTTATATTCTAAAGTGATTATTTACTCTAATGTTATTTTGTAGATACAAGTGCAAGCTAACAAATTTGTGCTTGAATTTTCTCACCTTTAGGATCTCTTGGACCACTAGGGAAATTTCCCTTATACTGTGGCACATGTGCCTCTCTCACCCACTTCTTCCTAGGGTCGATCACCTTTATGAGGCTGACAAAAAAGTGTGTCTCTGCCAGGGATTTCTTCCCCCACTCTCAGGATCCTCCTTGTCATGGATCTCGCCCTCATCAATGATCCCCCTCTCCTCCTCCATGGGCTAACCTAGGGTGACCTTCTGGGAAGGCAGTAGGGGGTGGTGGTGGTGCTTCTGGGTGGCCTACTATTGATACTCCTAGAGGTGGTTCTAGTTGGCCTTCTATTGATACTTCTAAATGGCTCTTGTAGTTAGATTTGGAGATCTCACCTCGCTGTGAAGAAAAAGATAAAGATGTTAAAAAAGATTACGATGGTTGGGGTCCCCCTGACGTCACTCCAAACTTGGCTAATGTATGGGGGAAATCAGATGATAGGAATCCCCCACCCTCTGTTGGCATTGCCATTGCCACTTGATGGCATTTTTATTTTCATGTGATTGTAATTTTTCCTAATTTCTAGGCTCAACCCATATGACTGGTTTTCTGGGCGTAGCCCATGTGACTCTTGGGGTGTTCCTTCTTACCACCCATGTTTTTTTGTGAATATGTATTTTAATATTTTACACTAATATAAATACTATGCCTATTCATTAAATTTTTTTTTTGGAAGTGTTCATAAACAACTTAGAGGCCATATACTTCATCGAGCACAATGTGGATGCACCAAGAAAGCAAGAGAACCTTCAAACTATGGAAAACCACATAAACACTTTAAATATTTAGTTAAAAAGCATTAAAAAAAACATAACCTCCAACTTACAGAACACAATACACCCTTTACAAATCAAATATACAATACAAAGAAAAAGAAACAACTGACATGAGACAATGGTACAATCTTAGTGAGGTTAAAAACATCACCTCTATCATATGAAAATGGCTAATGATGTAGCTTCCTGCACTCACCTATGTGTTGAATTTATCCAAGTTAATCCTACAAGAACAAATGAAAGGAGGCATCAATCAAAGACATGCAATAGTGTTTACCTTAAGACAAATTATAGTAAATAAAGTGTATACATTTGAAGTGCAAGTCACCATTGGTGAGCTGTAGAAGAAAGAATGGGTTGAGCCAAACATGTACTGAAATTGTACACCATTCAAGTGAACGAGACACAATTTGGAAAGTGTCAGCTAAGCATACCAAAATCCCTATAAGATTGAAATGAAGAACATATTTAAAAAAACATATTTAAAGAAAGTATATTAATATATATAACTGTATATATAGATATAAAGATATAGATAGATATAGTTATTATATATTGTGATAGGTCGAATCTATGTGCTAGAACTCAAGCAACAAACAAGAGAGTACAAAATAACACTAAAAACAACCTACACCTCAAGATTAGCCTAGTTGGATTCAATACAAAATAAAGGCAACAAATGAAACCTTTTACCTTGTCTCGAATCGATCCTTTGGTTGGCCCTTTGATCTTTGATGTGTATGCTCGTTGGATGGCAAGAGATGCAAGCTAGATGATATGAAGATGGATGCAAGTGGGTGCAAGCATGAAAATGGCTAAGTATGGATTCTAGGAAAATTTTGCAAGAGTTTGGGTACAATGCATGATCCCCCCAAAATGAGAGAAAAGAGGGGGTATTTATAAAGAATTTGGAATTCTCTAGGGAAATGGATGGTCAAGATTGAGCCACCAAGATTAAGATGTAGGGCTAAGGTGAGTTGAGAACTCACAAGCCCTCACATCTTGACATGTGGCATGTGATATGGCTTAAAAGGGTTATATGTATATGAGGTGGAAGGATAGTACATAGTACCTTGGGATTCCTCCTTATCCCCATGTGGGTGAGAGGACATGTGGGGAATTAAAAATTTCTCAAATATTCTCATGGGGACGAGAGAAGAAATTTTAAATTCCAAGGTGTACATTGGGGGATTAAATGTGAATTAAAGATTCACATCAGGAATGGAGTGATTTATGTGGTCCTTATCCCCATGTGGGTGAAAGGACATGTGGGGAATTAAAAATTCCTCAAATATTCTCATGGGGATGAGAGAAGGATATTTAAATTCCAAGGGGTACATTGGGGGATTAAATGTGAATTAAAGATTCACATGGGGAATGGAGTGATTTATGAGGTCCTTATCCCCATGTGGGTGAGATGACATGTGGGGAATTGAAAACTCCTCAAATATTCTCATGGGGATGAGAGAAGGAATTTTAAATTCTAAGGGGTGTATTGGGGGATTGAATGTGAATTAAAAATTCACATGGGGAAGAGTAAAATGAATTTAATATTCCTTGGAAGGATAAAAGGAATTAAAAATTCTTTGAGAGGTTGATTAGGCTAGTTAATGAAGGATTAGAGGAGGGTTGGGTGGCTAAGAGAGGTTAGAGGCCAACTTGAAAATTTGGAGGATGTGACACATCCTAATCAAGAATTAGGCATGTGCACATCCCTAATGATGAGATTAGGAGAATAATTAAGATTAGATAAAAATGATCCAGAGGATGTGACATATGAGGAATTAAATAAATGTGATATTTATTTAATTCATTTGATGAAAAAGGGGGGAAGGTATTTAATTATTTAACTAGATACCTTAGAGGTTTGGAAGAATTAAGGATATTAATTAAATAATAGCGATATTACTTAATTAATGCAAATAAAGGGGATGCTTAGATGAAAGGGGATAAATTTGGATAAATTAAGTGTCCAAATTTAGGTGTCTACATTTTTCCCCTCTTTGAGATGGTGTTACGAAGTAGCATCATTTCAAAGAATATTAAAACATAGAACCTAGAAGAAGATGGTTAGATTTTAAAAAGATGCCCCAGTCATCAAAGGATTGACTAGGAAGGAAGATGATGGGCATGAAGATGAAAGTTAGGGATTGAGGATGCCCCCTCGAGAGGACATGTGGGTTCAAGAGAACATAGGTGTGCTCTCAAAATGGATGAGATGATACAAGGTGAGATGAAGAAGATGATGCAAAGTGACAAACAAGATAGGAGGATGAGCGATAGGATATGGATGAAGCACAAATAGATTTGAGGAAAAATATGATGTTGCCCTAGTCAAGGTACAAGCCAAAAGGGGTTGATGAAGGATGAAGTGTTGTCAATGAGGGAATGAGAGATCTCAAAACAACACGAGGATAGGGAAGGATACATCCTACTGAGTGGTATTGATGAGGGAAGGATACATCCCAAAACACCACCAAAGGATAGGGAAGAATACTTCCCAATGATGATGGTGAAAGTGTTGTTGATGAGGGAAGGATACATCCCAAAACAACACCAGAGGGATAGGGAAGGATACATATGGATGATGATGATGATGATGGGGTTAAGGCTTGTAACAAGATTGGGAACAAGACCGAGGATATGATTAGATGGTTTGTGCGAGAGATGAGTGGGGGGGGAGAATGAAATACAATCCTAATACAATTTTTCCATCTTTGGAGCACTAATTTTTGCTATAGCATAAGACACAAGATGCCAAGGTATGAAGACTCAAGGCAGATTAGTGTCTAATGCATGAAACAAATACATCAAACAAGAAGGCTATCCCAACACCACAAAGTCACGATGACCTTGGTCAGGCCAAGTATTGGGATAACCACAAGCACACAAGGATGCCCCAGCGTAAAACAAGACCTTAGGGATCTTGGTGGGTACTATGTGAGACGACCAAGAAGACAACAACAAAGAAAAGAACAAGATACACCCCTATGTTGACTAGTCAAAGCACACCATGATATGATGGATCAAGGCGACCATGACAAGTGATGATAGGGAGCTCAAATGATAAATAAAAGCCAAAAGTATCAAAAGATTGCAATCAATTTCAAACGTCCTTTTCCATAGAATCAAGGGGATGGATGGGATTGATGAGGTTTGTTAGGAAGGATGCATCTTGTTGAGACCAATGATGGAAACTAAACTAAAAGATCAATATGATGAAGGATATTTAGAATCGATTGGATCTGTTGATACAGGCGGATCTCATTTGTTAAGAACCAGCTAGATAAGGGCATAGCTCGATGACACAACACAAGAGACATGACACAAGATGGACACACCCTAAAGACCTAGGGGCTCGGGGGCCGATCAAAGATTAGCCTTGCCTACATGGAAGCGTAGAGCATCGTAGTTTGATAAAAGGCTGATGACAAACCATGGACAAAAGCGGCAAGAGGATGATGAAGACCTCAATGGATGACCAAGACGAGACAAAAAATAGGAATAAGAGATGAATACTGATGATAGATGATAAAGGATCAGATGAACAAAGCAGAAAGACCGATGATAGGTGATAAAGGAACATATAATATAGATCGATGATGGATGGAACCCCAGGGGTGGATCAAATGATCGACCGTGCCTACATGAAAGCTTAGGGGCAACATAGTTTGACAAAAGGACTAACGATAGCCAATGGATGAAGGATGATGAGATAACCCTAGATAAGGGGATAAGATGATGGGATCGAGACGATGAGACAAGATAGACCCATTCGATTGGATCGAAGGATGGCATCTACACAAAGCCCAGGGATGGGATAGTGATCCAAATCAACAATGATGAAGTGGGAGAAAGACAGGATGGATAGATGAAAGATTACTCAGAACGAGTAAATAGATGATCGAGAGGAATGAACAATTACTCAAAATGAGTAAACAACAACTCACAATGGATGAATGATTCTTGGAATGAGAAGATGAAGGTTTGGAATAGATGAAAGATTATTTAGAATGAGTAAACGATTGATTGAGATTGTTGAATGAGAGTTCAAAATGATAGGAGGTTTGAAATGGATGAATGTTTACTCATAATGAGTAAACAGATGTTTGAGATGATAGATGAAGGCTCGAAATAGATGAATGGTTATGCGGAACGAGTGAATAGATTATTAGAATGGATGAATAGGACAAAATTGATGAAGATGGAGGGAGGAATCTTAAGATTTATTTCGATATCCAAAGATCTTGATTGTAGATGGACTAGAGCTCATATTAAGGTTTCGATTAAGCTCAGATTAGGATTAGATTAAAGATTAGATTAGGATGATTGGATGATGATATGATTAGAATGATTGGAGGATGTGATGGGATTGATTCTACACCAAGTTTCAGAGTTTAAGGGACGCCAGGTGTTGACAATCAGATTTTTCCAGATTTGGTAATGTTAAAAAATTGTAAAATTTTGCCATTTTAGAAAATCTCATGGGCATACTTTTGAGAGTCTAGTTTTTTCCCAAAAAATACCCAAAATAAAGATAGGATGAATTGCCAACTAACATCCCAAATTTGAGACATGCATTTCGAGTTATTGACAAAAATGATTTTTGGAGTGACTGAAAAAAAACACTAAATTAAGATTTTGAGGGTCAAGATGAAAGTTTGAGGCCCCAAAAATGTGGTGAAACGGGATCCAAGGGAATTCTAGTCTATTGGGAATCTACACGTTCCATCTCATAACGCAACCACCCATAAAATTTCAGCTCAAACGGACACCCGAGTCAAAAGTTATGGCCTCCGGAAGTTTCAACATAAAAATCAAAATTCTTGAAACGAAGTCTAAGATGATCAAGATGGATGATATGATGATGGATATGAATTCTGATGATGTCTGGGTGGGTCCACCCACATCCGAGTGTGTCCACCCCGAGGGCGAGTCCACTCGAACTGGGTGGGTCCGCTCGAGCTGGGGTGGATCTGCCCGAGCCGGCCGGGTCAGCCCAGGGGGCGAGTCCGCCCGAGTTGGGCGGGTCCACCCAGTGACCGGGGCAAGTCCAACTAGACCAAGGCATGGTCATTTGAGGTCTTGGGTGAAGCCGGGGGCTTGGTTGGGGATCTGGGAGGATTGAAAAAAAGGGAAAAGGATCGCTTGGATGGATTGGACAGAGGGATAAGGATTTGGATGAGGAAAAGGTGACCAGATGGATAGATGAAAAGGGATGCTATGATGGAATGAATGATATCTCCAAGGAGCATATCACAAAGGAAGATAGATTCCCCCACTCTAGATATGTCATGTGCGGGGAGGCATGAAGGATGCAAGACAAGTGGATGGGAAGATAAAAGAGTGAGATGGACGAGGATAGGATGCATGTATAAGGAAGGGAGATGGAAGGTAGCATGACAGGTGGATAAGGAAGGTAGATGAGTGCAGATGAGGGGAATGTATGCAAAGAGGTGTCCAAAGCATGTTTATATGTTTTCCCCTATCATTATCAAGATCACAAGGAGGATAGAAGGATTGGGACGAATGAGATATGTCAAGCAGGATGTGCAAGATAGGTAGGATGGAGAGGATGAACGAAAAGGATGTATAGCAAGAAGATGGGTGCATAACTAAAAGCGTAGCAGGAAGCATAGCGGATGGAGGGAATGCATATCAAGAAGCTACCCCCAAGTGCAAATGGGGATTTATGCATAACGCCTATTTGCTAGGTTTTCATCATGGTACTTATCCAAAGCGCTTGTTTTCCAAGTTTTCATTATTGGATGGATTGTTTCTCTTTACTTTTTTTTTTGACCTTTTTTTGGATTTTTTTGACTTTTTGGATAGCATGCAGAAGGAGTTGGATAAGGATAGGGAGGAGAATAAGTGGATTTAGAAGACATGTGATAAGAAGGTGGATGAAGGACTTAAGCATCAAGTTCCATACGAGGTATTAAGAGCCCATGTGTGAAGTGACTGTTGGATGTTGGTACAACCTTATTAGGATAAATGGATTATGCAAAAGGATGAATTAGAGGGATTTGATGGGGAAGAAATGCAGGATAATGGATAGGATGTTGGAAATGGTATGGATAGAATGATGGGGTGGATAAGTGATGGGGAGATGTGTTTATGACCAACATTGGCACATGTGGTGGTGGATGTGAAAAGATAAGAGGATTAATGGATGGAGAATGTGGGGATAATGGAGGAGATGAGATGGAGAATTTTGGAACATAAGGACCTAAAATAGATTTAGGAGATAAAGGGGGTGTATAATTGGATTTTAGATTAGCAACTTTGGATGTTGTAATGGATGCTTCATTGGAAGACATGGCAACTCTTGTCTTTGGAATCCACACGGTTTTGATCTTTGCTTTGGTGGGCCATTACGGCCGATGGATTTGATTTGGATTTAGATTTTTCTTCTCTTGACCATGTCTTTTAGAGGGGACATGGGGAGCTTTAGATTCATGTGGATGTTTGGATTTATGGATTTTTATGTTAGCATCCAAAGTGCTTTTAGTAGCAATAGGATGGGTGTGAGGAGACAAACGATGTGGAGCAATGAATGTAGGAGTATGGGGATTACTTGTAGATGGAGGATGTTTAGGTATGTGCCTTTGTTGATCCCGATTATGGGATATGCAAGAGGGATGTTTATGATGGATGACATGGATAGGTGTTGGATGGATGACAGGATGAGATGGAGGAGGTGATTTTGGGAAAAATGGACCCAAAGTAGACAGAGTGGGTGGAGGGACATAGGAACCCAAGATAGATGGAGTAGATGAAGGATGGGAGATGGTGGATGGAGGGATGTAAGGACCCAAAATGGATGGAGTGGATGAAGGAGGAATATGGATGGTTGTTTTGAGGCGATATGATAGAGGAGGAGGGATGAAAGAATATGATCTAGTGGAGTGATGGGAAAAGCCGACATTTCTTTTGGAAAAGGCTCGTTGAGGATGTCTAGAGGTTATACCAATATCTGTAGATTGTGAGTCTTGGGAAATAGGTCAAAGACCTTGCATGCAAATTTGTTCTTTGACTTGGATGGGCTCTAAAATACCTTGCTCATGAAGGCCTAGACCTTTTCCTTGATAGTTCATTTTCTTGAGCATGCAATCCATGATAGGATTTGTGTTATTCTGAAAACATGATGTGAGTCCATTATTAGGTGGAGGATGATGGGTGGTAAATACACTATGTTTTTCTTCTGCAAGGAGGCCAACATGGAAGAATGTGAGAGTACCAAGGGGATATGCAAGCGGTGGAGGGATAGCAGTTTTAGGCGATGATGGGGGGTTATGATAGGAAGATGATGGGATAGCATCATTTGGATGGGTGGTATCAGGAGAGGGATCAAGGGATATCATAGGATCTGGATTTATGGTAGTGAGCTCATGTGATGGAGATGGAGATGGAGCAGTGGAAGCTTGGATGACAAGGGGATCATGGGATGGAATGGTTGGGGGACTATGATCTTGAGGTGGACTAGATGGGGTGGTAGGATCTTGATCTGGAGAAGGGGATATGTTTGCATGCTTTGGATCAAGCTCTTGGAATGGCTCATCGTGTGCGAGAGGCATGACAATAGAGTGTTGGAGAGACTCTTCAAGTTGGGGAGGTGGAAGGATGGAGGATTCAAAACATTCATGGGAATGGATTTTAGCAACACTAGGAGTGGAAGGAGTGGATTGGATTAGGGTGTCATTGATGGGTTTGACGACTCTCGGAGTAGGAAGTGGGTGTTTGATGGATTCGGTAGATTGGATGGTAGGCGACGTGGGCTCAGTGGATTTAGAGGATGTGATGGTAGGAGATGGGGGCTCAGTGGATTCATAGGATGTGATGGTTTTGATGGTTTGAGTGATGCTAGGGTGGTATTATCAATGATAGGTGTGGGCTGGAGAGGGGTCTCATCATTAGTGACCATAGATGTTGGATTGGGATGGCATGGTTCCACAATTTCAAGGTGTGGAGTGGGAGATGACTTATTTGCTATAAGTCCTTGGAGAACTTCTAGAGTGAGAAACTTGCATACTCTTGGTTTGGATGGTGAGGTAGGAGTGGATGAAGGATTATGGGTTGGTGGGAGATTAGGACTAGAGATTGGTGGATTAGGATTAGATTGAGGAATGTGATTGGATGGAAGACTAGGAGTAGATGGAGGATTAGGATTGGAGGAAGGATATTGGAATGGCGAATTAGGGTGGGCAGATGGGTTGTAGTAAGGTTATTGGGATGGTGGATTAGGATGGGAAGATTGAGATAGGGGAATGCAGATGTCAAATTAGGATAAGTTGATGTGGATGTTGGATTAGGATAGGAAGGTGTGAATGTAGGATTAGGGTGAGCAGATTGGTATGGAGGATTAAGGTAGGGGGTATATGTGGATGAAGGATTAAGATATGAGGATGTGGATGAGGGATTAGGATAGGGGTATTGTGATGGCAGACTAGGATAGGAGGATGCGGGTGTTGGATAAGGGGATGATGTAGATGAAGGATATGATGGATATGATGGGTATCCCTTGTCAAAGGTATCATAAGGAGCATGATTAGGCATGGATGAAGACATAACAAGATAGCTCGAAGGGGTGATTGGATTTTGGAAAGTAGGTGGAGAAAGCTTACTAGCAATGATAGTGTCAAGGGAATCTATCTCACATTCTTCTTGATCAACAAGACTTTCGTTATCATTGTCAAAGTAATTAGGGTTTCCCTTGACCACTATTGATGGAGGACAAGGATTCATGATGATGAAAGGATAAATAAGATGGATCAAAGATTATGGATGGAAGTGGACTAAAGCTCAAATTGAGATTTAGGTTAAGCTCAGATCGAGATTGGATTAAAGCTCGGATCAAGATGATTGGATGATGCGATGGGATTGATTTTGATGATCAGATTGGATTATCAAAGGATGATTACGACACCGAATCTGCTTTGAGATGGAAGTAGATTGATTGGGTCAAAGGTGATTGGATAGGGATGTGATTGGATTGGATTGGATAAGATTGATTGATTGATTGATAAGATCGAATGATGGATGGGATAGGATGACGAAAGGGACTATAAACCTCATTCAAAGATTACCCTAGGTGATGTAGGATATTGATTGATTGGATTAAAGGATGAATGAATGATTGTGGCATCAAATCCACTTTGAGATTGAAAATGGATTGATTGGGCCGACGATGATGATTAACTTAGGATGGATGACAATCCTAAGAGGATGTTGATGATGACAATCAGATTAGACACTTAGGTCAATTTGGATAATAACCCAAGATGAAGTTCAAGTGATTTGGATGGAGAAAATGATGATTTGATTGGAGAAATGGATGGATGAATGAGTACTCAAAATGAGTAAAAGATTGACTAGAATGGATGAACAACTACTTGAAACGAGTAAGCGATTTCTCACAATGGATGAATGATTCACAAAATGAGAAGATGGAGGTTTGGAATAGCTGAAAGATTACTCAGAATGAGTAAAATGATTGATCAGGATTGTTGAGGAGGGAAGGTATGGCTCTGGAGGAGGGTAGGTATGGCTCTAGAGGAGGGAAAGCATGGTTGTCTAGAGGGTTGTCTAGAGGGGATGCTTTGGTCTTGTAAGGGAAGGCTTATGACAGAGGATCAAGAGAGAATGGTATGGTATGCCCCCTCAAGAAGAAAAATTGGGAAGGAAAAGGGGCCCCGGACAACTTCTCAAAAGTATGAAGTGGTATATGTTGCTGGAAAGAGCACAAAAAATAGTGAAGATTGGTGCTTGAATGAAGGAAAATGGATATACAGTGTGGAAATGGTGGGGCATATATGGTTGTCTGTCAGGGAAAATCTAGCTGAGTAGAGGTCAGGGCAAATTCGGTTGAATAGAGGTCAGGTCCACCCAAGGATGGGTCAGGTCCACTCAAGAAAAAAAAGTTGGTCAAAAATGGCCAAAACAGGTTAAAAAAGGATTGGTTATTAGGGAAAGTCTGTCCAAGGAGAGGGAAAGTCCACCCAAGGAGCAAAAATTGGTCAAAAATGGCCAAAATAGGCTCCAAAAGGATTGGTTAATAGGGAAAGTCTGCCCAAGGAGAGGGCAAGTCTGCCCAAGGAGCAAAAGTTGGTCAAAATGGCCAAAATAGGCTCCAAAAGGACTGGTTAATAGGGCAAGTCTACCCAAGGAGAAAAAGTTGGTCAAAAATGGCCAAAATAGGCTCTAAAAGGACTGGTTAATAGGGCAAGTCCGCCCAAGGAGCAAAAGTTGGTTAAAAATGGCCAAAATAGGCTCCAAAAGGACTGGTTAATAGGGAAAGCTCGCCCAAGGAGAGGGAAAGTCCACCCAAGGAGTAAAAAGTTGGTCAAAAATAGCCAAAACAAGCTCCAAAAGGTCTGGTTAATAGGGCAAGTCCGCCCAAGGAGAGGGAAAGTTTTCCCAAAGAGCAAAAGTTGGTAAAAAATGGCCAAAACAGGCTCCAAAAGGATTGGTTAATAGGGAAAGTCTACCCAAGGAGAGGGAAATTCCACCGAAGGAGAAAAAATTGGTCAAAAATCCACCAAAAATAGGGTCCAAAACACTTGTTTACAGGTCAGGTCTGCCCCTGGATGAGGGCAAGTCCACCCAAGGAGCAAAAGTTTTGACATAGGAGGGAAAATCCGATTGTGTAGAGGTCAGGTCCGCCTGTTGGTTTAACTTGAATTTTGACAAAAAAAACTAAGGTAAAGGACTGAAAACACAACAATCATAAAATAAAAGGATTTGGTTGAATTAGACAATCATTGGTTTCGCACAAGAAAGACAATTCAGACATCACAAGCCTAAGTCTAGTAGGACGGGTATAGTTGACAAAGTCCTCTAATCTAGGATGAACATGGTTACTAGGGAGTCCTCGATATACACCCGGTACGTGAGGCCCAAATCGTGAACTCCAACTCGTTACAAGCATGAGTCGGGAACCTAAAAGGCTCATACCAACTCTTCACATCATCCCGATGCTTCGCCAATTACAACGTGGTTGGATTGAGGTAAAACTTTCACTCTCCCCCTTTATATACCCTGCCGGTACACGTGGTTGGAATGTTCCCTTGGGGTGATGAAATCCCCAAGTAGGTCCCACTAAGAAAAATAAAATGGGTAGACTCAAAAGACATGGTAAGCTACAATTTCTCATCACCTAGGATCATCAAATAGCACAAGGGGATTGGATACGTCAAATAGCTCACACAAAACACAACATACAAGGTTGGTTGACACCTCTTAATTAAACTATGTTTCTAATTAGGGGTTAAGAACTCTTAAAATAGCCAAAAAATTGCTAAAAAACTAAAATTTCACCTTTTGAAAAATGTTGTCTAGGGAAAATCTGGCTGTCTATTAGGTCGGGTCCGCCCCTCCGTGAATTTTTTTCCAAAAAAATAATTTCTACAATCTGGGGAGGGCGGGTCTGCCCCTGGGAAAGGTCAAGTCCGCATATGGAGGGCGGGTTCACCTATCTATCAGGTCAAGTCCGCCCCTGTAGGTTGGGTCCACCCCAGGAAGGTCAAGTCCGGCCCTCTATGGGTCGGGTCTGCCCCTTTGTAATGTGTACCTGCAAAAATTCAAAAAATAGCAAATGTGAAAGCAAAAGACCCGTTTGTGGGTCCCACCAAGCATGCTAGAAATGTGATAGGTTGAATCTATGCGCTAGAATTCGAGCAGCAAACAAGAGAGTACAAAATAACACTAAAAACAACCTACACCTCAAGATTAGCCTAGTTGGATTCAATACAAAATAAAGGCAACAAATGAAACCTTTTACCTTGTCTTGAATCGATCCTTTGGTTAGCCCTTTGATCTTTGATGTGTATGCTCCTTGGATGGCAAGAGACGCAAGCTAGAAGATGATGTGAAGATGGATGCAAGTGGGTGCAAGCATAAAAATGGCTAAGTCTAGATTCTAGGAAAATTTTGCAAGAGTTTGGGTACAATGCATGATCCCCCCAAAATGAGAGAAAAGAGGGGGTATTTATAAATAATTTAGAATTCTCTAGGGAAATGGATGGTCAAGATTGAGCCACCAAGATCAAGATGTAGGGCTAAGGTGAGTTGATAACTCACAAGCCCTCACATCTTGACATGTGGCATGTGACATGGCTTAAAAGGGTGGTGTGTATATGAGGTGGAAGGATAGTACATAGTACCTTGGGATTCCTCCTTATCCCCATGTGGGTGAGAGGACATGTGGGGAATTAAAAGTTCCTCAAATATTCTCATGGGGATGAGAGAAGGAATTTTAAATTCCAAGGGGTGCATTGGGGGATTAAATGTGAATTAAAGATTCACATAAGGAATGAAGTGCTTTATGTGGTCCTTATCCCCATGTGGGGAATTAAAAATTCCTCAAATATTCTCATGGGGATGAGAGAAAGAATTTTAAATCCCAAGGGGTGCGTTCGGGGATTAAATGTGAATTAAAAATTCACATGGGGAATGGAGTGATTTATGAGGTCCTTATCCCCATGTGGGTGAGATGATATGTGGGGAATTAAAAACTCAAATATTCTCATGGGGATGAGAGAAGGAATTTTAAATTCTAAGGGGTGTATTGGGAGATTAAATGTGAATTAAAAATTTACATGGGGAAGAGTAAAATGAATTTAATATTCCTTGGAAGGATAAAAGGAATTAAAAATTCTTTGAGAGGTTGATTAGGCTAGTTAATGAAGAATTAGAGGAGGGTTAGGTGGCTAAGAGAGGTTAGAGGCCAACTTGCAAAAGTTGGAGGATGTGACACATCCTAATCAAGAATTAGGCATGTGCACATCCCTAATGATGAGATTAGGAGAATAATTAAGATTAGATAAAAATGATCCAGAGGATGTGACATATGAGGAATTAAATAAATGTGATATTTATTTAATTCATTTGATGAAAAAGGGGGGAAGGTATTTAATTATTTAACTAGATACCTTAGAGGTTTGGAAGAATTAAGGATATTAATTAAATAATAGCGATATTACTTAATTAATGCAAATAAAGGGGATGCTTAGACAAAAGGGGATAAATTTGGATAAATTAAGTGTCCAAATTTAAGTGTCTACATATATATATATATATATAGAGAGAGAGAGAGAGATCTATATATCTATCTATATATATCTATATGTATCTTAATAGATATATCTAGATATATATATTTGTATATATCTTAATATATAAATCTAGATATATATGTATATATCTTTATATATATATATCATTATGTTTTCTTTTGCCTATATAACTACAAATGTATATGTTTGAAATAAATAAAAAATTAAAAGAAACAAAATAATGCATTTGATATATAACTATATATATACTAGCATCTATATGAGTCGAATGAAGAAATTGAAGAATAATTAAGATTGGGTTACACAATAACATCCTATAAAACATATAGGCATTGTTAGGAATTAAGAATTAAAATGAAAACCTAATGTAATTAGTATGTTAGATGCATAGGACAATTGAGAGGGGGGGTGAATCAGTTGTATACTTTAAAATATTCAAACCCTCAATATCTTTTTAAACTCTGATCAACCATTAAACCCTTAACATGCATTAATAGAATGTAAACATGTAAAGCAGTAATGCAAACACATCAAACACATAAGAACACCATATTTACATGGAAAACCCAAGAAGTAAAAAACCACAATGAGGATAGCTCACTAATATATGAATTGCAACACCAAATACAATAAGACTCACTGCCCAAAAAGATAAAGAAAGGATCACTACCAGTGGCTCACTACCAAAGGACTCACTATTCAGAAGAAAGAAGAATAGAAAAGGGGTGGCTCACTACCAATTTGAATTTCTAGCAATGGATCTCTCATATGTTGAAGCTACAGTTCCATTGAAGCACAAACAACTCATCAAATAGATTGAAATGTAGGCATATTTTTCTCACTATATCTGGAAGTAATGGGAATTAAGGCTCACACTCATACCATCACACTTGACCACATTCACATCTTTCACATCACACACTCTACTCTTCACCCACACAAAAATTATCCTTGCATTTATACCCTTTGTGACCTAAAACAATCTCAATTAGGTCAGCCTTAAGGAAGTGTATACACCTCAACTGTGAAACATCAAATAGGTTAGCACCAAAAAATTCCATAGTATAAAGAAGTGAATGTAGACCATGCCACATCTTAGTTAGGATCCAAACCTACACCAACATGCTTCTCAACACTTCCTCAAACAACAATTATCCTCTAAAATTAGCACTAGCATGCCACGTTGACCAAACTTGCACTAACACTTGAAAGAAACCCCAAACACACCTACCTAGGTCCAAAAACATCTCATGGACAACATAACAACAATCCAAAACATCTTAGAATATTCATCACTACTATTGCAACCATTAGAAACTCAAGAACACCTTAATTGTAAGCAACCAAACATATTGGCACAAACATCCAACACACCAAACAACCTTGCAAAACACCTTAGAACCTAAAACTTCAAGGGAAGGTAGATACAACCATTATATGCATGTTCCTAGATCCACAACACCAAAACCTTCACTGCGGAGAAATGCAGAGAAATCTCATTTCTCCCAGACACCCTATTTTTCTAGACAGGCATATTGTCAAACACATCTTCCACTGTAGTATGATCTATAACCTAAAACTCTAGATTTGACACCTTTGAACACCTTTGATCATCAAATCCAAACCACATGAACATATCTTCAATTATGAAGAAATGCAGAGCAAAACATTGAACACCACTCTATCACACTAAACTTTCTTTTATTCAATTTTTCTCAAAAGCACTTAGAAACTAAGTGAACCAAATTCATCAACAACATTACTAACTAAAACGTAGAAAAATAGGGTCACCAAAACATAGAAAAATAGAGTTATTATGGACCTATTTTCCTTTGTTTCATTAGGAAATGAGATCCCCATAATGAATTGATTATCAACCCTTAGGTGAATCAACCCAAAATAAGAATCTTCAAATTTCGTTGTGACTAAAGGATGGGGGTCAAGGCTAAACATCACTTTGGGGAGAAAAACTAAAAATAGAAAATCAACACCAAAATGCAATCTAACACTTGAAATTTGAAGATCACGCTCAATATTTGTAGAACCAGAAAATAGAATGCAAATCTAAGAAGGGTAGAAACATGTGACCAGTCACCAAAAGTGCTTTCTAGGAGGTGATCTAAGACTCATTCGCCCATGGGTGAATGGGTCTAAGTAAAGAGGTTTCAACAATCTTTTGAGAGCCTTTGGTGTAGATTTGAAGCTTGTGATTTTTCTAGGTTTTAGTGTCAAAAAGTTGAAAATCCAATCTATAGGTGAGATTCCATGATTTGACAACTTTGACAACTTTTGCAACTTTGTAAATATTTCTCTTCAAAAGGTCTTCAAGTCTTCTTCAACCTAGATCTATAATCACACACTCAAGAGAGAAAAATGTTTGTTTTGGGTGAATGGGGGTTTTCCTTGGTCAAACCCCATTTTGGTAATCAAACCTTGAATTGAAATAATGCATGAAAGAGGGAATGAAGAATGAACAAAGCTATGTTACCACTTAAAAAACCATTGTATGAAACCTTGATAATAGAGATCTTAGGCAGTATGCAACTTGCATTTGATGGCTGAATTGGATGTGGATCTTGATACTCAGATCTTCCTTAATGATACTTTAAATGCTTGACTTGATCATGAAACCTACATCACAATGTTAGTTCCAAAAACATGCATGATGCAAGAAAACATTGACATGATGAATAGATTTTGAATGCTGCAATAAATCTTTGAGATATATGCTCTTGAATGCTCTTGATCATCAACTTTAGCTCTTGTAAAGTCACATAAAAAATTATAGGCAAAACTTAGTGAAGTAAACTTGTATTTATAGATATGTATCCTTAATTTCCCAAAATTGAAATATCACAAGCCAACATTGAATTATAGATTTGAAAACATTAAAATACCACCAAAAACATAATTCAATTTTAGGCCCAAGGTTCTAGGGAGGACCCATGGGTCCCAAGTCCCTATACCTAGAACATACATTGCTCAATGTAAAGTGTTATGTTTAGGAATTAATTATTGTCGAGTTTCCCCTTTGGAAAATGTAATTTTTTAGGCTTGATAATGAATTAAAGGGCTAATTAAGGCATAATTAAGCTCAATTAATTTGGACCTATCCAAAATAAGTGTGTAAATGTAAAGAGGTACACTTAGCAACACTAAATTAAGACACTATTAAGACTAATTTAACTAGGAGGGCCCAAACACGTGAGAAAATGTAAAAGGTTACATTTTTATATGCTACATTTAGCCCCCACTTTAGTGAGAGGATGGCCCTGTGTCAAACACACACCAAAGTAGACAATCAAGACAAGTCTAATTGTATAATTGTTGGAAGGATAAGACAACAAAGATCAAGGAGGATGATCAAGCCTCCAAGATCTAAGATCTCATGGAAAAACCAAAAAAGGCACAAGGAGACACATGTCAATGTTAAACATATATATGTATGTAGCAATGACAAGATACTCAATCATACAATGCCAAAGAATCAAAGAAAGAGAAAAATGAAAAGAGACAGATTAAGCCTCGATTGTCCAATGTGATGTGGAACACACCTCAATTGTTTATACAAAATATTTACAAGTGGAACTCGTTGTCCACTATGCAAACAAAAATGAACGCTCACACGGGCTAGTGAAATTTGTTGTCCACTAGGTGAGCCCCCAAGGGTGGAAAATGATAAAATATTATTAGGATCCTATACCATACCAAAGTTACTAATAAATTTAATAAGGCACCACACAATACAAACTTTGAGCTTCAAAAGGCTTAAAGCAAGCTACATTATGCTAAACACTTATAAACAAACAAGGCACCATAGGAAAACAAAGTGTGTTATGCTTGGTGGCCATGAAAAAGAGTTGAAACTTTGAGATTCATAAGGTTAGAAAGTTGTGTTATGCTAAAAACTTATGGAAAAAAGGAAAATAGGATAAGACATGTTCAAATTGGTTTTGCTTAGTTCATGTAAGGTATTCTCTTAGGGAACATTGTGCCTAATGTCTCCAAGAGAGGACAAGTCTAGGATAAAAGATCCACAACTTAGGGAATGCAACACGTAGCATCACCACTAAGAGGAAATTTGTATGCCAAGAAAGGTCACACTCTTAGAGGACATCAAACCAAATGACACCACCAAGAAGAAGATACATCACAAGAAGTAAGAAGACTACTAGCAATGAAACATAAGAATATAGTCCAAGATCTCCAAAATGATAATGCCAATGTTTGCCCTCACTTTAAAGAAATTTCTAACACCACACTGTGAGAAACTAATTTAAATTAGAAAATGATAGATGCTAATGATAAAGAGTACATGAGAGCTTATTTGGAAATCCCTATGTCAAGCATATGTTTCCAAATAAAGCTACATCATGAAAAAGAGGTTGCTCCCAAAACAAAATCCCAAAATCACACATAAGGGGTCCACAGATTCAAGGTCAACATATTTCTTTTCTACAATTATATTATAGAGCTTGGAAATGTCATCATTCCCTAAATAACTCATGGAACAGGAAGAATGACACATAGAGAGTGAAAACAAAGAAAAATCCTTTTGGGTCAACATGGAAGAGACCTAAATGTATCGACACCTTGTGTCATCCCCAAAAGGAAAACACAAGACAAAAGAAAAGATAAAGGTTTATGACATATAGAAGAATGTATATACAAATAGAGGAATGAACATGAAGATGCATCAAACAAAACAATACGCGGGATCACATGCAATCACAAAAAGAACATGAAAAAGAAAAAAAAGACAAGAATAGTAAGGCATATGCGAGTCAACCTATAATAGGCCATCCACATCCCAATCTTGTTCATCATATGCAAAAGGCAGAAACTAGCCAAAGGGACAACACCAAGTGCCAAAATAGGACAATTACCAAGTTCAACATGCAATGAGTCACTCTTTGTAGGAGGATCATCATGATTGTTATCATTTAAGCTCATGGAAGAGGAAAATAATAAATTTTACTCTTTATACACTTCCTCATCAATTTTAGTAGTTTCATTACCATCATCCATGTTTATCACAATAGGAGGTCTAATGATAATATCCATGGAAGGTGCGTATTCTTGTTGTGTTCAAGGTTTAGGATTTTCTTGTTTCGAAGAAGGAAGATAATTATCATGCATTGCTTGAGGTAATTTTGGATTTTAAATTTGTATGTTGTTCTTTTCTTCTTTTTCTTGTAACAAACGAGCAATAGCACGACGTCTACACCTATGCTCTCTAGCATTTTGGTTTCTTTTTGTTCAATTTTCAAGTTGTGATCGTGTAAGAGTGGTTTTATCAACCATAGGTTTCTTTTCTTCCCTTAAGGGAGGAATGAAAGGAACCATGGGAGATTATTCAACCGCTTTCTCTCCAGCTTTATAAGCTTGTTTGATTTTAGAAGGCACAATGGGACTTATTTGGTTATCTTTTGGTCTCTTATAGGAAATGGGTGGAGTATTTGCTATGTTTTGGTCTTTGTTACTTGGAAGGGAATTTGGTTCAATCATAGTCTCATCAAGGATAGGAGGCTCAATTGTGGGTTGAGGCATATTGCTAAGGGATAATTATGCTATGCGTTTTGCCTTAAATTTTTGATAGGATTTGAAAAATAAGTCCTCACAAGTCCTAATAGGTTCCATAGATTAGGGCCAAAAGAAATCCAATGAGAAATTCCTACGAGAAGACACAAGATTAAAGCCACTGTGATGCATAGTAAAGATCTCATTGCCAAATGGAAAATTTAAGCATTTATGCACAATCAATGAGACGATATTCATGAAGTGAAGCCATGTGTAACACCCCACTAGGGAATCCATTAAAATAAAACATAAAGTAACAAATTAACTAAATAATTTTTTTTTAAAAGTCATTCAGTTACACACGTTCTTAGGATTCCAAGATGACATTACGTAAACATTTACAAATAAGAACATCGCGTCATAATATCAAAGTCATAAAAATATAAAGACATATCATATTCATGAATGATCCAATTTCATTAACTTTTATAAAGTCAAGTTACATAACCAAATTACATCAAGTGAGATTATAATAAATGTCATATTAATATAATATCATTACAAAATTTCTCTCATGAGCATCAAGAGAATAAACAATAAAGATGAAGAACATATCATGTTTTATCATCCTCGTTCATGAGTGCGCGCAACATCCAAGATGATGAACAATGTAGAATCAAGAATCTATCCTAAAAACAATGTTATCCAAGTATAGAAACATTTGTAAGAGGACCCAACTGTTCTGCATGTTCACTCTCATGAGAGCTTTGAGGAGGAGTATCCTGGCAGTTAGCCCCACGGACACCACCTTGTCCTCGACCATGACCCCTACCATGACATCTAGGCATGACCCTATACAAATCAAGGACAAGTCTCAGCTATAAGATAAACAATAGGAAACAAGAAAATACAACTACAGAGTCTAACATCTAGGACAACATAATGGGCTCACAAATGTCTAGAGTATCTAGTGTTTTCCTTAATGCTTGTATAGATTAAGGGTAGGTTGAGATGGCTTGGAATGGTTTACTTGTTCACTTTGTCCTCTCAAAAAGTGTTTCAGTTCCACATAAGTTTGTTTAGGGGCCGAGAATCGGTAGAGATTGCTAGGGTAACTTAGGACAAGGGCCGATAATCTAGGAAGATTCACCAGGGTAACCTAAAACAACTATGTGATGACACTCTTATCCTTATACATGATTTGTGGTCTCTTATGTAGAGTCACCTTTCTTATTGTTGTTGCCTCTAGGAGTTTGTAAGTGTTCATGTGAATTAGTTACTGTTATGTCATTATGTGATTGTCAGCCATGTGGTGTCATGTTCTATTCTTATGTATGTTTGTTTGATCTGTATTAATTAATGAAGCCCAGGTACATTTATTAATGTTTTCACTGAATTTATAACTTTCGATAGGTTACCCTAGCTACCACTTTGGGTTTTGGCCCCTATCAAAAGCCACTCTTCCTTTTACAAAATCATAACATATAGGATGGCCAACATGCACAAATCAAAATAGGTTATGATCTCATTTCATCCATAACATAAAACTTCATACTCTCATTCACCTCATGGGTATCGTAAATAATGTGCATGACCTGACTTCAACAAATCCTATTCAAGAATTGTGAAACTCAACTAACTCAAGCAATTCTTTAAAGAACATACAATCCTCAGGAAGACATATACCCAAAATACATAAGGTTTCTTCACATTTAAACATTGTCAAGCATAATTATCATTCACTTCAAAGATATTTAAACAACATATGTCAAAACATTTATTTTCATATCAAATGTAAACTTAATTTTTACCAATCGAATAATTATAATTCTAGCGAATCAAAAACTACTATTATAATTATTTCCGATCATAACTTAAATTCTCACTCCACGCATAACTTAAATATTTCTTTTCACAATACTAACAATTTCTTTTATATCAAGCTTGTTACAAACAAATACAATTAAAAGAATTTCAACTCCTAGTAACAAATTTAAAATCTTCAACTTTAATGATATAGAAAAATCTCAATTCAATTGGACATCATTTAAATACTTTCAAATTTTAATATAAGAAATTAATATAAGTAGTAATTTCAATAAACTTAAACACAATATTCATCTATAAATAAAAATAGATAATTCCTTTGTCATTTAAATCAAATGACAATTAATAATAAAAGAACTATTACAAAATAAGAAAAATTAACAAAACTTAAGTATGCATAAATTACAATAAACACAATAGTTTTCAATTCTAATTCTTGCCATCTTTCAACTGAAATATAAATTCCATTTATTTTAATAATTTTCAAGTGCATACAATAATTTCATTTGTCTATCGTACTGAGCCATTAAATTAAAATATCCATTCAATTAAAATAACCATTCAAATTTCATTATATTTAAACTAAACATTTAAATCTCTCAATCACAATTAGCGTCTATACACGCATACAGTGAAGAAGATAAAGATCAACATATACATAAAGGACTGAATAAATTTCTAAACTATCAATTCATCTAATTTTAAAGGTCATTGACATGGTACGATGGATAGATAACTGAAAGTAACTCACAGTCTAAACTTATAACAACTGCTATTAACATGGCGTGTCACATACTAAAATAATTTCGCATGATAAAAAGCTACAGAAAACAACTAAATCTCAAATAAATTAGCATAGGAAAAATAGGCTTTAGCATGCTAGCGATAAGTACAAGAAAATATAGAGAAGTGGTGGACGCCATGCATGATAATCACTAAATAACAAAGGAAAATTCAGAAGCAAAATCCTATGGCTTAAGCAAACTTTTTACCATAAAAATCAACACAGAGAGTGAATGAAAATAACAGAAAAGATATATAAAAGAGAACATCGAAACTTACATCATAGTATTTCTTTCAAAAACACCTTTTTCTGTATTTTCTTTATCATTGTTTTTGCTAAGTTTTATTTTTTTTATAATCTGAAAGTTTATTCTAATTGTTCCGGCTCTGTTGCATGTGTAGGTTCGGCTGTGTTTTCTTTTCTATGGGAAAGCTTATCCCTTGTTTTAGTGAAAACTAAATTCAATCACATTATTCATAAATTGATCCTTGAGATTTAAAACCAAAAAGAAAAGAAAAGAATTTGTTATCCCCGCTTGATGAATTTCAAGAATTGAAGCACAGGAATTCTGGATTATCTACTAACTTCAAATTTCGGGATCCTCAAATCAATCAACAGACAAATCACAAAGATTCTTCCCAAATCCATTTCCACAAATCTTTTAAAACAAAAATACAATAAAAGAAAAAAGTCAATTTTATAAAATGAACCAAAGAACTGCCGTGTAAATCTTTTTCAGATATTTATTTATACTTGTTGAAAACTACCTCATCAAAATATCTACTTTTCACATACATTAAGTTTGCACAATTAATTCAACAATTGCATTAAAATAAATACCTTTTACAAAATTATACATTCACTTTTAAATAAATAACTTGTTTAATTTAATTTAATAAATCAAACCCATAGTCATAATTATTTAATTTGACATCTCAATAAAATCACATTTAATCAAATAAATTAACAAATAAACCATTTAACTAAAATAATTAACTCCCAAACAAAAAAATACAAACAAGAACAATACGATGGGACTGGACAACAAACATTACAATGGGTGACAAACGGATACTGGTTCAATGAAGAACAGAAGCTAAAAATGAGGACCTACACACTAATCAATCTGAATCAACATATATTTCCATTGGGTTAGGGCACACTCAGACTTGACAAGCAGGTGGAGCCGATACCCGGTACCTGCAACTGCATAAAATAACACTTGTTAAACATATCATCATATATCGACAAACACACCATGAAGAAGAGTTGCAGAGTAGCAAGGTACTCACGAGTGAGTAGTGTTACACTGTCTTCTTCACCAAACTGACAAGCATCATTATATCATAAACGTCAATTACATCATGATAACCTCATAGAAACTCAAAAACAACATGAACCATTACACACATGAGTCTATCATAATGTCATCACACGAACATAACCAGATGATCACAATGTCAAATGTATCATCAACATAATATAAAAACAATCATAATGTCAGACACATAACTAAAAATAAACAACATAGTATCTAGCACAACTAAAGAAACCATCAACCAAACTAAACAAACTAAGACAGATTGTTGCAACTGGAGGGACGCTACACCATGGGTAGCCTAACTTCACATGAAATTGGTCCGACGATGGGATGATGGAAAATTAGACATCTAGTGTTTCATCCAATTTTTAAAGGAAGAGTTATCGAACCTATTGTAGGGCTAGCAAAACCATTATGCGTTTTGATCCACACTTTTTTTTTCATAAGTTTATTGATAAAGCTCATGCACAAATAAAAATTCTTTAATGATCACATTCTCTACACAAATGGGATCAATTAATATCCCATTAGTGGGCTTGTCGTTGATTCTTCTAGCTATGTAAAGAGGACCATCGGGTGCATGTCTAATTATGTCATGTTGTGAGAAAGAAATGTCAAGCGGAATTTTAGTTAGGCCCTTATGAGGTTGAACTTTAATAAGTTCAATCAAATTGTCTATGTTCTTCTTGATTTCACTAGCTTTGACAAAGGAAATGTTAGGATTGGTAAGATTTGCGGAATTTTGATTAGGAGGGGATAAAAACTTATTACCTTGATCATTAACACCACCAATTTTCAATGTGATTAGAATCAACGAGGTCTTGCATAGTATGTTTAAGATACTTGCAATATTCCATATCATGTCCATTTTGTCGATGAAAATGACAATAAGCATTTTGTCTATAGTTGGGAGGTAGAGGCTTAGTAGGATTAGAAGCTCTAACAAGAGGTAAGGAAGTTAGTTTTTGGTTTAAGAGCTGCAACATAATATTATGAAGGGTATTGGGTAGATGGGTGAATTTTCTATTTCTATCAACAAATGTTTATGGATTTTTTGTCTTTATAGCAGCCACTTGGTTATCAACATGTTGAGTTGGTTGAGGGGTATTAAGTTGTAAAAATCCCTTGTTTTTTTCTTGAATGGTTGATAGTTGTTATGAGACGTGGATTCAAATTTTTCAGGACGGCTAGAGGGATTTTTCACTTCACGACTACTAATCAAATTTTGATAATCATGAAGGGTAGTACACAATTGTGTGAAGGAGGGAAATTTCAACATCTCAAGCTTAGTTTGGATTTTTTTTTTGCAAATTGGAAATAAACAATCTTTGAAGGTCATCATCAGGAATCTTAATTTTTATTTGTGAGTAGAGCAATTGGTATTGTGCTATAAAATTAGTGACCTTTTCATCATCCTTTTGTTTGCATGTCATTAAATCAACCAAGGTCATCTTAGGACCCATATGTATTTGGAAGTGATTGTAGAAGGAATTAATAAATTCATTGAATGAATGTATTGAATTATTCGATAAGGAGAAAAACCATTCCAAAGTAGTATCCTTCAAGGATCTACAAAAATTTTTAACAAAGAGTTTATCCTAAAAATGAAGTCACTACATAGGTTTGTATATGTAGAAACATGGCTAACAAGATCTCCTTTCCCACCATATTTATAAAATCTAGGAATCTCTATACCTTGTGGTATTTTTTTTCTCAATATCTCCAAGGACAAGGGATTTATTTTGACATATTATTAGGGTTGGCCATTTTTATTTTGACTTAATGTAGCAATTTGTTATTGGAGGGATGATTTTTTTTGCAAGAGTGTGTTAAGGACATGATCATTGTTAATGTTGTGAGATAGAGGTGAGTAAGGTGGAGGTGTATAAGTATGTAGAGGACAAGTGACTTGTAATTTTGTGAGGGAAGACAAATTAGGAGATATGAGATTTGAATGCACAAAGCTAAAGGGAATCCTAGTGGAAATACCTAAGTGTTGACATTGCTAGATAGGTGTATGGTTGTAATAGTTGGATTAGTGTATGTCGAAATAGAGGTTATGTTTGTGGAAGGAGGAATTGAAATTCCTCCTTGGATTTGAGTATACCTGGGTGAATGCACCAATCTATGACACAAAAGGGTGCCACTTTTGAAAAAAAAAAACCCAAAAAAAGCAGTTTTGCACACACCAAAGTAGTTTTGCATTTTGTGAGCACCAAATTTGGTGCTCACCAAATTGAAAAGCCCTTTTTGAATGCATTTTTCTTGCAACCTATGATTTCTTCTCCCATTTTTTTCTCCCTCAAGTCACACTCACCAAAAGGAGATTGGATTTTGCTTGCAATTATTTGTGAGGATGCCGCCAAGATGTCAAAGAGGTCAAAGAGATTGAAGAGGTATGTATTTCTATTATTTTTTATTTTGAATTTGAATTATAATGTAGATTGAAATAGGTTTTTTAAAAATACTTTGTTTTAATTTCCAAGGAATGGATTTCCACCTCAAAATATTGATAATTCACAATCACCCCCTCGCGAAGAGCCTCCTGAACAAGAACAACCTCAAACCCCTACATTAGTTCATAGGAATCCACAAGGAACCCAAGAAAATATCTTAAATCAAATTGAAAACAACAAAAGAGAGATTGAAAATTTGATCGAAAGATTAACTAAGCATATTGAAAACCACCCTTATAGGAGAGGGATTGCCAAATGACTAAAGTCAACTGTATCACATGTAGGAGAAATGAGTGAGAAAATCAATTTTTGGTCGAATAAGAGGGATGAATTAAAAAAAAATTATGATAGTGGTCTTTCATATGCAGATGTGATTTTTTTTTTTTAGCAAAGTTGACTTGTGTGCCCTATTTACATACTTGAGAATTAATGCACCTTTATCACATGCATGCAGGAGGTTCCCCATCCATTGGTGCCACCTTCAATTAATAAAAAATAAGTTTTAGGAGTGGTGGTGGATGGTTTTTGACCAACCTCCATGCAATAACCACAGGGTACCACAATATTTTTTGAGGAAACTCTATTGTGAGTTTGTCCTTAATAAGGTGCCAAATTATTTTGACATTTTAGACTTTCAATGTAGAGGTGGGGGCTCCACACATGATATATTGAGTACATGATGTAATCCACAGTTGGCACCGAGACCCTTGGCCAAACCCATGATGGAGCATGTTGTCGTTCAATCCTTTGTGAAGGACAATGTTGAGGTGGACACGTTGGAGTCAATTAGCTCACTCATTCAAAGCATTGTATAGTGTGTGAGGCCTCTAGTAGAGCCTGATGTGGACAAGACTTTTCGGCCCAAAGTTCCACCCCATCATTGTCACTCTTGTAGTGCTATTTGCATGTATAATTATTAGAGTGCTCAGGATACAACTACATAGCCTACATCAACTATAGAGAAGATTGCTATGATAGATGCATTGTTGAATGAAACATTCAACATTGATACTAAGGTAAAATTCAGCAAGTTCATTTAACTTTATTTATTAAATTCTATTTTGAAATGTAAGAATAACTAAATTAGTAGAAACAATATGATGAATATTCAAGGTCAGAGTGTTCATGATATGTGCACCATTCCTGCAGACCCTTATTTGTTTTTGACATTGAGTCCACATGTATGAAACTAGTAGTAAATAAATAATTATTACATGTGAATAGTTGAATGTTATTTGAATGATTGTCTCATAATACGATTTGGATGTCAAACAGTTTTCTGGTGGACCTTTGAGCTCCACACCTCACTATTCATATCCTAAAAAAAATTTCACATAGGTAACCTTTATTCATTAATGGTGTTGTAAAACATGTTAGCTAGTTTTGATAATTTTGCATGTATAAATCTAAAAAAATGATAGTTTAGGTTATAATTGATTATTTACTACTTATATCTAGTCGGTAAATAAGTCAAAGAACATGCTTTATTCTCAAATGGCTATTTTTATCACCTTTCCTAGTATTCACTAGTACTATGTGCCCATGATTCCAATAATCCCTTGTCATATCCCTTGGTTTCCCTATGACCACTAGCTCTACCCACTTGCCTTGTACAAGATGTTATGGACACATGCTAATTTTTATGATGGTAGATCATAGTGGGAAATCGTCTCTCACATAGTTTCTTCCATGCTCATTTTTAGGCTACCTCATCCCTTCAACCAAGTTAACTCTTACTTTCCACCATCCCATAGCCTATCACTCGTATCATCCTCCTCACCACACATTTTAACCAAACATGAAGAGTATATGACATGTGATGTAAATGAATTATGTTGTAAGGAATCTACCGCAATGTATTATTTTCCATATATCTATTAGATGATGCCATGCTTGGTTGGTCTTATCAGATCCTAAATATATTCACCATTCAACATCCATCTCATTCTTCCATTCCTATCATCACACATATTTTAACCATTTTATATCACATTTCCCAATCTTTAACACCTTATATATTATACCACCTTCCTCCATTTTTCATCTTATACACACATCCTTACAAGAAACCTTTCCTTCTTCTCATTATTGACCAAATCTCCTATATACATTATTACTACACACCTCAATTTCCCACTTCATGTCCTATATTAAAACCTTAGACACTGCCTAATTCACCTTATGTTCTATTATTCCCTACTAATCACATCCCATTAACCTCTAATAGTTCACCTTATGTTTTATTATCCCATCCTAGGTCATCCAATTAATCTCTACTAGTCCATTCTATGTTTCATTATCCCCTCTTGATCATGTTCCATTATCTTCTCCTAGTTCAACCTATGTTCCTTTACTCCTTCCCAATCCCATCCAATTAACATTTAATAGTTTACCCTATTTTCCATGATCCCCTCCTAGCCCATCCCACTAATATATACTATTCCATCCTATGTTTCATTATCCCCTTCTACTCCCATCTTTTTCAACCCTCTATTATTTCACCCTATGTTCCATCATCCCCTCTTAGTCTTGTCCCTTTATCCATTATATGTTATAATACCATCTTTGTCCATGTTTCAGCCTAGATATAGATAATCTTACAAGAAACCTTTCATTCTACTAATTATTGACTAAAAATATTCTCCATTATTGCTACACACCTCAAGTTCCCACTTCATGTGCTATATTTAAACCCTAGACACCTCCTAATTCACCCTATGTTTTATTATTCCCTCCCAATCCCATCCTATTAACCTCTAATAGTTCACACTATATTTTGTTATCCCATCTATCCCATCCAATGTCTACTAGTCCATCCTATGTTCCATTATCCCCTTCTATTCCCATTCCATTACCCTCTCTTATTTCACCCTATGCTCCATTATCCCTTCTTGGTCTTGTCCCATTATCTTCTAATTTCTAATTCACCCTATGTTCCTTTATTCCCTCCTAATCCCAACCCATTAACATCTAATAGTTTACCCTATGCTCTATGATCCCCTCTTGGACCATCCCACTAATTTCTACTAGTCCATTCTATGTTCCACTATCCCCTTCAACTCTCGTCCCATTGTACCCTCTATTACTTCACCATATGTTCCATTATCCCCTCTTGGTCTTGTCTCTTTATCCCTTCTATGTTTTATCGCCTCCATCCAAATTTTATCCTATACACATACTGTTACAAGAAACCTTTCCTTCCACTCATTATTGAACAACTCTCTTCTCCATTACTATTTCACACCTCAACAACCAACTTCATGTGCTATAGTCAAACCCTAGACACATCCTAATTCATCCTATGTTCCATTATCCCCTCTTGGTCTTGTCCCATTTTCCCCTCCTAGTCTCATCCCATTATCCCCTCATCATTCACCCTATGCACTCATCTACATCTTCACAATTGTTGACATCATATCCCTTAAAAGCTAGGAGGAAACTTACATCCACTATTTTGTATATACCTTCAAAAAGACCCTGATAACTAACTTATAAGCAATCCAAAAATAGACATCAAGACAATCCATAGAAATTTTCTTGGCATGGAATTCATCATTTCTTACCATCACCATGAGACCATATTATTTTGAGGAATTTTTTCAAGTAGTTCATTTCCTTGTCTATGCTTTTATTTAAACAAGGAAACTAATGAAAGTGATTAAAAACTTCATATAAATGTTGTTTCATTTTCAGATGTTGACATTAGACAACCCTGGCAATATTGTTGGCAAGATGGACCATGGAGTTGTAGCAATAGCTAGTTTTGATCCTTTGAGAGAGGTATGTGATAGATTAGTCAATTTGACATTATATTTTCTCTTATATGGGCTATTATTGAAAATTTTCATGATACTTGTATGTAGTTTAATTGCTATCTTGATGGTTGCTATAGGTGGTCGTCACTCCAGATCATCAACATACTAATGTTGTAAATGAGCATGATGGTTATTTGTATGCTGTAAGTGACTATTTTTTTATATGCCATTCCATAATTCAATTTCTATATATTAGCATCTATACTTCTTATTGTATCAGTTGCAGCTCCAGATGAGTGAAGAGAGGACTAATTAGCACATTCTAAAGAGAAAAGAACCAATAGAAACTCCATCCAACTGACCATCAAAAGAAACACGTGATCTATTTCCTTCCCCTAGAGGAATATGAATATGCAATAGGGTTATTTTTTGTATGCCTATGTGGCATTTTTGAACATATGTTTTGTATTATCGATATATGTGGCATTTTATGTCCATATGGCTCTTTTGTAGTAAGCCTATATGACTTTATTTGATATATTGTATACTTTTATTGACATATATCATTGTATAGCCTTACGGATTTTTGATTAATGAAAATCTTATTTTACCACTACTATTCTTGAATGATGTTATCATGGGCATTCTATAAATTATATGCTTGAATTTTGATGGGTATTGTGTATGAGGACCAACAAGGTCAATGTTTCATAGTCATAAAAAATTTAACGATAGTCTTTCATTTTCTCATGGTCCTGACATTTAGCATTTGGTTAGCCCTAGCATTGCTCGGTGTTGTCCTTCATGGTTTGTCTTGAGAAAATTTTCAACACATACCAAAGGCTTCCTTTGCATCCTCTTTGTACTTTAGTTGTTGTCCTATAAATTTTGAGCTTTTTGCCCTATAACTTCTAATTTTTCTATCCATTAGTTTATATTGTTGCTTATATTCATTAGTTTTTTTCATATTCATTATATTGTTTCTTATGGTTGTCATAATGGCATTGATAATATGCTACTCATTATTCATATTTCTACTCATATTCATTACAACAGTGCATTTAGATTTTCTACATGGCTGCCTCTAATGAGTAAAACATGATGATTGACCAGATAATACAATGATGACTACCTTGTCAAGTGATATTTACCTCCTCTAAGTCTCAAGGGTCTTCATATGATTGTCATGCATTGAAATAGATATGTTCTTCTCATTGCAGTGGCAGATGAGTGCTCTTATCTTTGCATCTTTGACCTTGATAGGACTACTTTCTTTGCTTCTCAAGGGTTCATAGTCAGTTTCATAGTTTTTTTGATATTCCTTATCATGATTTATCATTCATTTATGACCGCCTCTTCATTTGATTCATAGACTACCTTTACCGGGTTTGGAAAGTCATTATGGCTAATGATTCAAGACTTCTAACCTATCCTTGAATACTCATCCCCATTATGTATCTGAAAATTACTCTTTGAAAAATCCTAAATACTTTCAAAAGATTTGATATCCATTTTTAAAAGAACCCCACAAAACCTCAAACAACAGATAGATAGGAGATGAAAGATTATACCATTTATTTTCATCTCGTAGATTGAATGCATGGAGATTTGCTCATGATTTGTAAATACCTTCATCTCCCTCTTGATGCATGTAAAAGACCTTGAGAGCCCTTTTGCAGCTAGTGTTTGATCTAAATCTTTCCCTCCTTGCCATCATGCAGCTCCTTTGGGCTCATAATTGGTAGATGAAACACTACAATTTCTCTTCAACGTGGTGTTTTTTGTAGCTTTTCCCTTTTCCTAAACTATTTTGGCACCCAATTTTTTTACCTCTTTCATGCAATCATATGCTTTTGGTGTGAAAAACTCAGACTTGTTTACTCACACATGAATCTTTCTCCTCTCCTTTGTTTTGCATGCCATCTTAAGGGATACCACTTTTCTAATGTAGTTGAGACCATTTCGGCATGTTTGGATGCCAAAGAGGACCATGCCTATCCTAAAAATACCCATACAGATGTTTTGGAACTGTCTGTTTGGTTCTATGAGTTGTAGAATGAAAGTTACACCCCTTTGCAACTTTACACTGCTTGCATTTGACACTTTTCCCGTCAACTAAAAGTGGACACCATGAGAAAATGCCTCAGAGATATAAAAAATTGAGAGGTTATTGCAAAGGATCCCATCATGACCCTGTAGACTCAAAAGGAATGTTTCTATGTGACACAATGTCCAAGTAACTACTCGTCAAATATTTTTTCCTTTTTGCACTTTAGACTGTTAAGGGATATCGCCGGTTTAATGTAGCTCAAACCATTTTGGTGTGTTTGGGTGTGAAAGAGGGCCATTCCTAGCCTAAACATACCCACACGAACGTGCTGGAATTGACGGTTTGGTCCTACAAGTTGCAAAATAAAAGTTACAACCCTTTGCAACTTTAAACTACTTGCATTTGACACTTTTTCCATCAACTAAAAAGTGGACACCACATGAAAATGCCTCATATATATTAAAAATTGAGGTTATTATAGAGGGGCCCAACATGATCCCATAGCCTTAGATGAATTTTTTCTAGGTGACACGGTGTCTGAGTAACTACTCATCAAAGATTGTTGTCTTTTTGCACTTTGGACTCTTAAGGGATATTGTCAATCTAATGTAGCTCAAACCAATTCAACGTAATTGGATATGAAAGAGGACCATTCCTAGCATAAACATACCCATCCAAAACATGTTGGAATTGTTGGTTTGGTCTTACGAGTTGTAGAATGAAAGTTACACCCCTTTGCAACTTTACATTGCTTCCATTTGACACTTTTTCTATCAACTAAAAAGTGGATACCATGGGAAAATGCCTCAGAGATATCAAAAACCAAGAGAGGTTATTGTAGAGGGGACCAACATGATCCCATATCCTCAAATGAAATGTTTCTAAGTGACATGGTGTTTGGGTAACTTTTCATCAAAGATTGTTATCTTTTTTCACTTTGGACTCTTAAGGGATATCATTGGTCCAATGTAGCTCAGACCATTTCTACGTGTTTGGGTATGAAAAAGGACCATTTCTAGCCTGAATTTACCCATCTGGATGTGTTAGAACTATAGGTTTAGTCTTACAACTTGCAAAACGAAAGTTACATCCCTTTGCAACTTCACAGTGTTTGCATTTGACACTTTTTCCATCAACTGAAAAGTGGACACCGCAGGAAAATGCCTTAGAGATATAAAAAATTAAGAGAGGTTATTGTAGGGGGGCCTAATGTGATCTCGTAGCCTTAGACGTAATGTTTCTAAGTAACATGGTGTTTGAGTAACTGCTCATCAAAGCTTTCTGCCTTTTTGCACTTTGGACTCTTAAGCAATATCATCAGTCCAATGTATCTTAGACCATTTTGATGTGAAAAAGGACCATACCTAGCATAAACTTACCCATTTGGAAGTATTGGAACTGATAGTTTGGTACTACAAGTTTCAGAACAAAAGTTTCACCCCTTTGTAGCTTTACACTACTTGCATTTGACACTTTTTTTATCAATTGAAAAATGGAAACCATGGGAAAACGCTTCAGAGATATCAAAAATAAAGAGAGGTTATTGTAGAGGGGCTTAATGTGATCTCGTAGCCTTAGAAAAAATATTTCCAAATGACACAATGTCCAAGTAAGTGCTCATCAAAGATTGAGCTACCTTTTTTCACTTTGAACTCTTAAGGGATATTGTCGGTCCATTATAGCTCAGACCATTTTGATGTGTTTGGGTGCAAAAGAGGACCATGCATAGCCTAAATGTACCCATATGGATGTGTTAGAAAATTTGGTTTGGTCCTAGGAGTTACATAATGAAAGTTACACCCCTTTGCAACTTTACACTGCTTGTATTTAACACTTTTTCCATCAATTGAAAAGTGGACACCACAGGAAAGTGCCTCATAGATATCAAAAAAAGAGAGATTATTGTAGAGGGGCCCAATGTGATCTCATAGCCTTAGAGGAAATGTTTCTAAGTGACACAATGTTCGAGTAATTGCTCATCAAAGATTTCTACTTTTTTCTACTTTGGACTCTTAAGGGATATCGCCGGTCCAATGTAGCTTGGACCATTTTGGCATGTTTGGGTGCAAAAGAGGACCATTCCTAGCCTAAAATTACCCATATGGATGTGTTGGAACTATCGATTTAGTCCTACGAGTTGCAAAATGAAAGTTACACCCCTTTGCAACTTTATAGTGCTTGCATTTGACACTTTTTCCATCAACTGAAAAGTGGACACCACAAGAAAATACCTCAAAGATATAAAAAATCAAGAGAATTTATTGTAGAGGGGCCCAACGTGATCTTGTAGCATTAAATGAAATGTTTCTAAGTGACATGATGTTTGATTAACTGCTCCTCAAATATTACTGTCTTTTTGCACTTTGAACTCTTAAGGAATATTGTTGTTTCAATGTATCTCAAAGCATTTCAACATGCTTGGGTGTGAAAGAGGACCATTCTTAGTCTAAACATACCCATTTAGATTTGTTGGAACTATCAGTTTGGTCCTACAAGTTGCAGAACAGAAGTTGCACCCCTTTGCAAATTTACATTGTTTGCATTTGACACTTTTTCTATCAACTGAAAAGTGAACACCATGGGAAAACACCTTAGAGATATCAATTATCTAAAGAGGTTATTGTAGAAGGGCCTAACATGAACCTATAGCCTCAGAAAAAAATATTTCTAAGTGATAGGGTGTCTAAGTACTTCTTGTCAAAGATTGCTATCTTTTTTCACTTTGGACTCTTAAGGGATATTGTCGGTCCAATGTAGCTCAAACTATTTCAACATGTTTTAATGTGAAAGAGGACCATACCTAGCCTAAACATACCCATCTGGATGTGTTGTAATTGTCAGTTTGGTCCTACGAGTTGTAGAAGGAAAGTTACACACCTTTGCAACTTTACATTGCTTGCATTTGACACTTTTTCCATCAATTGAAAAGTGGACACCATAGGAAAATTCCTTAGAGATATCAAAACTGAGAGAGGTTATTATAGAGAGGCCCAACATGATCCCTTAGCCTCAGACAAAATTTTTCTAAGTGACACGGTGTCTGAGTCACTTCTTGTCAAAGATTGCTTCCTTTTTACACTTTGGAGTGTTAAGGGATATTGTCAGTCCAATATAGCTCAGATCATTTTGATGTGTTTGGGTGTAAAAGAGGACCATGCATAGCCTAAATTTACCCATTTGGATGTGTTGGACCTCTTGGTTTGGTCCTACGAGTTGTAGAATGAAAGTTACACTCCTTTACAACTTTACACTGTTTACATTAGATACTTTTTCCATCAACTGAAAAGTGCACACCATGAGAAAACGTCTTAGAGATATCAAAAACCAAGAGAGTTTATTGTAGAGGGGCCCAACATGATTTTGTATTCTCAGGCGAAATGTTTCTAAGAGACATAATGTCTAAGTAACTGTTCATCAAAGATTGCTGCCTTTTTGCACTTTGGACTCTTAAGGGACATCGTCGGTCCAAAGTAGCTTAGACCATTTCAATGTGTTTGGGTGCAAAAGAGGACCATTCCTATCCTAAACGTACCTATCTGGATGTGTTGGAACTTTCAGTTTTGTCCTATGAGTTGCAAAACGAAAGTTACACCCCTTTGCAACTGTACACTGCTTAACTTTAGCCCTCAAACTAGGGCATAGGCTTATCTTTTGTTCCTATCGCCCAAATATTCAAAAAAATTGGATTCTTGATGCTTATTTGTGTATGGTAATATGTTCCAAGTTTTATGATTGTCCCACATGTGAAAGTTCCTTTTTCACAAAGCCCTTGAATTCCTAGCTTTTACATGGCAGTTTGATTATTTTTATTGCAAATTTTAGTATTTCAAGAATATTGAAGACTAGGGACTGTTAAAGTATGTTATAAATGCCTAAATAAACCTTCCCGATAAATTTAAAGACCTGACTAATCCATTTAGTATTTTTTGTTCAATAATAGTCCTAGAAAATGAGGCTTAAGTTGACTGTAACGGTCCATTTTTTACCTATTCGTACAAAAAAACCTAATATAATTTTTAGATATATTTGGTAAGGGAAAAAAGGGTATCCAAATCAGGTCTCAGATCTCCATTATCGAGTGTATGGAGGGAGTTATGGCAAAAAATGTCTTTGAGAAAGGCTACAAGCTTCTAGGTCACCTACCAAGGGAAATGAGGTCTAAGAATATGCTAGAGATTTGCTAATGGTTTTGATAGTTTAGATTAGGTGAATGTATGGTGTAAGTGTGTTTAGTATGGTTTTGTGTATTATATATACATGTTTGAATATTTTTTGTCCTTTTTTCTTTGCCTAATCCCTAAGGAAGCTTGACATGACGTTGAATGACATACATGACAACATCAAAAAACTTTTGATTTTGTGTTAAGAATACATCATAACTAGTGTTCATTATGGTTTTCTTAGCGTATTTATTCATGTTGTCCATGTTTCCAGTAAGTTGTCAATGTTGCCATTACTCCATCTCCTCTACTAATAAGTTGTCAATGTTGCCACTATCCATAATGGCTTTGTAGCATTTACCTCTAGATTTGTATTTGTTTTTAAATAGATTTATCCTTTTCTCTTTCTCTTAGTGTACCTTATCTAGTTTAATAAAGGGTAGTAGTTAAGACGAGGGTAATACCTTATCCTTTTTTTATTGTACCTTATCTTATTATACCTTATCATGAATAAAGGGAATTAGTTAAGACAAGGGCAACAATCATAGTCTTATTCATGAAAGGGGATGTCATTGTCATGAAAGGGCAAAAAATATAACTATTAAGAAAAGAGTCAAAACCACGAAAGGGAAGATTGCAATGTTGTAGTGGTTGTTAGAGATAAATACTCATCAAGGTTTGAGAGTTTAAAGATAACAATTAACAAGAGTTCATGTAGAAGCACATCCATGTGTCCAAAGAATGGATGTCAAGACTATGAAACAAACATGGACATAAAAAGGGAAAAGATAGTTTTAGAGACTCATGTTAGGATATTGATGCTGAGTTAACAATGAAAAGAATAGTCATCAATCTCATTCAAAATGCTAAGAATTTCCAAATTCATAGCCTCAAGGACAGTCCTTTCAAATGAAAGTTTATGCATGAAGGGAATAGTTGGCAAGTTTCTCAAAGGGCAAGGTCAATGAAATGCAAATTATAACTATGCAAATGTATGCAAGTGCAAAGAATAAAGGGGTAGCAACTTGAGGGGGCAGCCATAGTCAAGGTGTACAAAGAAAACTATGTGAGGGGGAAACAACTTGATCAAAAGGGGGTAGCCATAGATAAAGGGAGAAGCCATGAATTATGGTTAATAGTGTTAAAAAATAATGGATGATAGTCAAATGCCTTCTTTAGCATCTTTAGCATGATTGTTGTATTTTTATCAACAACGTGATGCATAATCTCAACTCCATTTGATCAAGATGATAAAGATCATGCATTAAAGTGGACATTATGCATGAAACTATGAAGTATGAACATTATGCATGAAACTATGAACTATAAACACTATGCATATAAACTATGAACATTATGCATGAAACTATGAAAATTATGCATTGAAACTATGAACATAATGCATGAAACTTTGAACTATGAAAATTATGCCAAACCCTTTTATATAAATTCAACTAAAGCATTCTATTGACTTCAAAAAACTTGGCATGCTTGGAAAGCATACTTTCAACAATTAGTGTGCAACATAATGACTTCGTAAAGTGCAACAAATCACAATAAATGAGTAGCATAATGACCTCTACATATCTTTAAAAGAAAATTCCTCTTAAGGGGAAAGCATTACCAACATAACACAAGATCATGATACATAAAGGGTAACAACTTCATGCACACACATATAAAGAGATATTAAATATAAAACTTCTTAAGATTAATAAATTAAATAGACCCTAATGAAACCCTACCAATGTTTATATGAAACCCTTATGTATTGAAGTTAACCAAATATGAAAGAAAACATTGATCAATAACATGAATTTACAAATTCAACGTGCATACTTAAAAATCAATCCAAAAAACCATCTGGGTTTGCTCTACTCTTTATTGTGTCAAGTATTGCCTCATGGTTAGACTCACTCACCTTTCACAAGTTCTTGTTCACGGGTCTGACCTTATATTTGATCAAATTAATGTTGGATGCAATGAAAAGGTTGGAGTAGTGAAGAATCTTCAGATGCGTGTCGAAGTCCTCAAACAACCAAATTGGAGCACCTAAGCCATGTTCCAGTAACAACCAATGAACTTGTAGGATATTCTATGTTTTCTCCATCTATAACTAGGGATTCCAATTTATTTTTGGCCTCAATACAATGACACATGTAATAATTTGTTCCCTCTTCATTATCTTCATCTGCAATCACTACATAAACATGCCCTACATTGATATGTTCATCCAGTTAGATGTATTTAGTGAACATCATAATAAAACAATAAAGATATATAACCTGGTTCTAGTAGATTCGATACATGATCAAAGTCAACAGATGATTGCATCTTTGTGATTTGTAGAGCCGTCAGGAGTTGATATCTGTCAAGTGGGATTAGAGTTCTTACAGACCATTTGTCAATCCAATCTTTTGAGTTCCAATCATTCCATGCTTGAAGTGTACATGCAAAACATTAGCATGCCATCTTCTGAGTATGGATAGTCCATGTACTTGCATTGGAGCTTCTAAAAGAGTGTAGCTCACTCAATCATGTTAGTGTATAACAATCCTCATATTTTACAATGTTAGTATCATCTACCAATCAAAAAAATTTATGAACAAATGAATTACCTTCATTACCTAGACCCATTGCATGATTGCACCATTAGACAATTGATTTTGCATCTGTCAACTTTTTACTATCTGTGTACTTTTACTCTTCTCATGTTAAGGCTTTTTTGAAGTATGCAAGAATAAGCCTAGTGATAGTGACAACAAAATATCAAAGATAGTGGTTTTAGCTTTGAAATGAAAGGGATAGGTCTCTTTTATAGAAAACAAAATTTGAATGAAGGGCTAGGATTAAATGATGAAGATCAATGGATGAGATTGCTTTGAGAAGCAAGGAAATAGGGTTAGGGGAAAAATAAGGTTTAATTAAGGATGATAGTAAAGATTAAAAGGTAATAAAACCTTATCAAGGGTAGAAATTAATTGAGATAAGAGATAAGATTTGGCACAAAAAAAGAGGTGGTTGGAGTAAATTAAATAATTATAAACTTATTTAATTTAGGGGGGAAAGTGAATAACTAAATAATAAAAGCAATTATTTAATTATAGAAGAAGAGGGAAAGTTGACTTTTAATTAAAATAATTGGAAACAACTATTTAATTAGAAAGCGGAGGAAAAAGACAAATTAGTAAATAATTAAAATAATTATTTAATTATAGTAGGAAAATGACAATAAATAGTTAAATAAATGAGAATTTATTTAATTATATCTAGTGAAAGGATTAATTATTGACGTAATTAAATAAATATTAATTTATTTAATTAATCAAAGGCATAATACAAGAAGAAAGCAAATTAATTAAATAATTAAATTATTTAATAAATAGAAGAATGACTTTAGACAATAATTAAATAATTAAAATTATTTAATTATGTAGGGAAGAAGGGGAATTGATGAGAAAAATGGTGTTCATAGGCTTAGGACATTTTTAAGTGTCTACAAGTTACCACTTCTTGAACTATCATAATTCAACTATACCAACTAGGAAGTGAGTGTGTGTATGCTCAATTAGGCTCATCAGGGTTACCATACCAAGTTCTTCTCCTGAGTGATACTCCCCCTCTCTTTCAGAGGTTTGAATCTATTCTTGCATCCGGCTTAGTACATCACAACAGTAGTTAGCTGATAATATTACATTCACATTCATCACATATTTTCATCTTCAAAACATTACAAAATATCAAATTGAATTAAACATTCATTCATCATATTTCCATCAAGATTCATATGCAAAACACAATCATAAATATATTAAAGCATTTTAACCCATCAAGGTAATAGTAAATAGGTAACAACACAATGGGGTGTAACATATTCCCTTCTTATGAATCATCATCCCCAAAGATTATTAAGTATAAAACATGAACATAACATAAAACATAAAACACAAAATCTTAAAACATCATTGTTTTTAGGAGTTTTCAAAATCTAGCAAGAATTGAGGAAACTTTTGCTTCATCTCAGCATATTCTTCCCAAGTAGCAAAATCTTTTGCATATTGATCCCACTAGACCTTGCATTGGAGAACCTCTCTATTATGTAAGTGAAGCTTACGTATTTCGAGCACCTTAAGAGGCACAATTGTTACCACTTCTAGGTCTTGTACCTGTAAAGCATTCCAATCAGTAACATGGTTATCCCTTGGCATTTACTTCTTAAGGTACAACACATGAAAACCATTGTGCATCCTGGCAAGAGCTGGCAGCAAAGCAATTCTATATGCAACAGGGTTGACTTCCTTGAGAACCTCAAAAGAACCTACATAACATGGAGCTATTTTGGATGAATTCTCAAACTTTATAAAAATATTGTGAGGCTTAACTTTTAACAAAACCTTCTCCCCTACTAAGAAATGTTTGGGTACTTACTTGGAATCTACATAACTCTTCTGCCTATCATTAGCTTTTGTTGGCCTCTGCTTAATGAGCTCCTCCATTTCTGATAACATTTCTAGCCAAAGTCTTATCCTATCCTATATCTTATCACAACTTATAGGATTTTGACACTTCATGCCATACAATGCTTCAAATGGAGCCATCTTGATTGCAAAATGATAAAAGTTGTTATATGCAAATTCAACCAAAGGTAAATAATCCTCCCACTTTTATTTTTGATCCATGCAATACATTCTTAGTAGATCCTCTAACACTCAGTTCACTCTTTTAGTTTGACCATCCATTTTTGAATGATATGTTGAACTTATGTTCAATTGAGTCCCAAGCGAAGAAAAATGGTTTTCCAAAACCTAGACATCACACGAGCATCCCTATCAAAAATAATCTTCTTAGGAATTTCATGCAACCTAAATACCTCTTAAATAAACTTTTGAGCTATAATAGGAGCTCCATTAGTTAGATTCCCTAGTATAAAGTGAGCTACCTCGTAAGCCTATCCACCATACAAAAATGGCATTGTGCTCGTTCCTTGACATTAGAAGACCTTGCACAAAATCTATGCTAATTATTTGTCATTTACTTTTTGGAACTTCATGAGGATACAAAATGCCTACAGGGTGATGATGTTTTGCCTTTACCCTATGGCATTCTAAATAGCTTACCACAAATCTTGCAACATCTCCTTTCATTCCTTTCTAGAAATACAATGGCTTTACATCATGCAACATCTTAGTCACTTCAAGATGTCCAGAATATGGTGTGGTATGAACTTTCCACACTAAATTCCTTAATTCCATAGAATTAGGTACTTAGATTATTCCGTTAAACCTTAGCAAACCATTAGATTCAAAGTGAAATCCATCATACCTTGGGTCTTGCAGATTATCCAAGAGTGCTTGCTTGACTTGTTCATAGTATTCATCACCCTTGGAATCTCGCAACACTTGACCCTTGAAATTGGTTTGAATTGATATCTTTAAGGAGATATCCCCCCTACGACTTAAGGCATCTACAACCTGATTCTCCTTCCTCTTGATATAGTTGATATGGAAATCACAGTCAGCTATCAATTCTAACAACCTTATTTTTTGTGCATTCTGATTCAATTGAGTAAACAAGTAATTCAGACTGTGATGATCGGTCTTTAGTTCAAAAGGTTTTCCCAACATATAGTGTCTTTGCATCTATGATGCCTGTACAATAGCTACTAACTTCAAATCAGATGAAGCATAGTTTTTCTCATAATGCTTTAGCTTCTTTGATTCATAGGCTATGACTTTCCCATCCTAAATCAACACTCTACCCAAACCTTCTCTTAAAGCATTGGCAATGACTATAAAATCACCATCTAGATTTGCTACTTTCAGTATCAAAGTTGTGGTCAACTTTTCCTTGAGTTGATCAAATTTCACTTGAAATTTCTCCATCCACTCAAAATTCTTCCCTTTACTCTATAAGGAGGTAATGGGAAAAGGTTGCAACAAAATTTTGATAGTAACCAGCCAGACCCATAAAACTTCTATCTTCCAGAACATTCTTAGGCACTAGCCATTCAAGCACTGCTTTTATTTTTGTTGGATCAACTATAATCCCATCAGCTGAAATCACATGACCCAAATATTGTACTTCCTTTTGAAAGAAAGTACACTTAGTTTCCCATACAACTTATGCTCTCACAATCATTGGAGAACAATCTCTACATGTTGGAGATGTTCATCTTCATTCTTGGAATGAATAAGAATATCATCCATAAAGACCAAAACAAACTTGTCCAAGCAATCTCTGAATACATTATTCATTAAGTTCATGAATGTTGTAGGTGCATTTGTTAGCCCAAAATTTAGGACCGTGAACTCATAATGACCATACTTAGTCTTGAAAGTTGTTTTGAAAATATATTCATCCTTGATCCTTTGTTGATGATAATATGATCGTAGATCAATTTTTGAAAATACTACAACTTCTCACATCTGATCAAAGAGATTATTGATATGTGGCAATGTATACTTATTATTTATTGTTACCTTATTAAGAAAAAAATAATCAATGCACAAGCGCAATGTTCCATCCTTCTTCACAAAGACTATTGGAGCTCCCCAGGGTGAAACATTGGGTCTAATTAGTCCCTTGGACAACAATTCCTCTAATTGAGTTTTTAACTCCATTAATTCAACCGTGGTCATCCAATATGGAACTTTGGATATAGGCTCCACCCTTATAACTATGTCGATGGAGAAATCAAATACTCTCTTGGGAGGCAATCTAGGAAATTCATTTGGAAATAAATCCACAAATTTCCATAGGATAGGATATTTCTCTATAGCCATTTTTCCTAATTCCACCACCTCGCCTTCTTTGACTTCTTGGGGGTCTTGAGGTCCATAATATACAACATTGTCTTGAGAAATGAACTCATTGCATTGCTTAAGTTTCTCCATTTTCACAACAAAGAGTTGACAACCTTTCTTCTTCATCCTATGCATTTGTACGGTGGAGATCTACCGCAACTTCACTTCTCTTGGCATTCCTTGCAAGAACACCTAGTTTCCTATATCATCTAATAAGTCCACTATTTTTACATGAAAATCTACTTTGGCTCTGTGCTTCCACAACCAATTCATCCCTAAAATGACATCATAGGAACCTAGGGGTGCTACATATACAAATTCACTTCTAAGGAGAAACTTGGAAGTTCAACCCTTGCTTCAAATAGACATTGCTCCACCTTATCTCTTGTTTGGTTTGCATATTCAACCATCCAAGAATTTTCCATATAGCTAGCTTTTCTAGAAATTTTACTAGCTATACTAGGAGAAACAAATTTTTCAGTAGCACCAGTTGTTATCAATTAGATATGAACCCTATGTTAAATTTGCAGAAACTTAACTATCTGTTGACACATGGAAACCTTCTTCAGATGTGGGTGATCTGAACGAAGAAGGAATCTCCAGAGTGAGCTGGTTCTTTGAATAATAAATCCTACTCTAAATGATTTTTTGAGGGAAAGAGTTATCTAGAAAGATGACTAAAATGAAAACTATGACTTAAAATGATTTTTAGAACTTCGTGATTACTATGGTTTTTTACCCACAAACAACTTTCATAAAACAACAATACTTCACAATCTCTCATGAATACTTAATACATAATTGATTTGTATGAAGATTCAAGCTTAAATACAACATGCAACCTAGATTTTATGAACTTTCAGCATCAAGAATTGCAATTCTAGGACATAACAAGGATTTTGTAAAAATAAATCACAATATAACATCAAACTATAAATGCAATTGGCACAAAAATATAAGAATAGGAATGGTACTTTATTCAACTGAAGGAGTATCAAAGTATGAGTACAAATTTTTGCTTACAAAACTCTCTGCTTAGCATGAGAGGAAGAAACAATGAATATGAACTCTTAAAAATCTAAGTTATTCTTCAAGATATATCCCAAAAAACCCTAATCCAAGCTCAAGAAGAAAGCTCAAGGAAAAGCGTCAAAAACTGCCCCAAAATGAGTAACTGAAATGGAAAACTCTCACTCTTTGCATGTGCAAGCTGAAAAGCACCTAAAAATAGGTCTGCTTTGCTTTAAAAGAAAAAAACACCTTATATCCTCTCCATGAAACTCAAATCCTACCAAGGAAAATTCAACTCTTTTGCCTTCGCAAATTGCTAAAAATAGCAAGAAAGAATAAAACAATTTATAGGATATTGTTTTATCTTCTGCTTTACAAGTCATGCAGTTTTTATTTTTTCACCACATTGATTTATTTTTTGCAATTAAATTTAAAAAAAATCTTTTGCAAAACAATACTTATCTCTCCATTACAAGTTGATTTTTCTTAGAAAAAACCATAAAAAACATAAGGACAATCTCTTATCAATATTTAAATTGATTTCTTTAAAATCAATTGAAAATAAAACCTACGTCATAAAGTTTATTCTCCAAGGCATAAATATTGACATTAAGAAAAGGAATTGCCTTAATTTTATTTGGGCTTTGAGAAATAAATCAAACCCTAAAATCTTTTAAAAGACTTAAGACTTGTGAAATCTTAAGTTATCTCCAAAACTTGACCTATGCATGAGAGTACTTTCGGACACTAAGACATTAGCATAAGTTTGATTTAAAATGCAAAAATGGGAAATCCCCTAAGTTCAAATTAGGGCACAAGCTCAAAAACCTAATAACAAAACTCCTTCACTCCACACTTTTCGCATCATTGCACTTGCAAATTTTTGAAGAGGAAACACTGCTCGGAGGAAGCGCCACCACCATGATTAGGGTTTCAGCTTAAAGCTCATCATTGAGCCCTTTCTCTTGTCGATTCTTCACCATATTCGGCCTCTTCCTCTCATGGTAAGCTTTGACTATATTTCTATTTGTTTCTTGGCTCCTTCTGATGAGAAATATGGCCTCAAAGGCTGTGGCCATTACATTTTTTTCTGATGCTTCTTGTATCTCTGTATTTTCTTGACTTTATTCTTTTACTTCGGCCGCCATGGGAGACATTGCTTGAGAAGTTTAGGGAGCTCTATCATGGCTTCACAACGAGTTCATAAGATCTCTCTAGGAACATGAGGGTAAGTTCTTGCATTCTTATTATATTCTCCCCTTTAGAAAAACTCATAAAAGCTCCTCTTTGTGTGAGAAATATGAACATTAAGGAACAAACATGCAAGTCATTTGTGCAGGCCACTAGCTTGATATATTTCTTGATGAATTTTAATGAAGAAAAACTCCATCTACACATTGTTTATTCTAATTTTTTATAGATCTGAAGGAAAACTCAAATGGGTATTTTTTCCCTTTTGTGAGTTGATAAACATTTTAAGAGCCAAAAGCTCTCTCTAGGCCACAACCAATACATCTTAATCTGGGCATTTGAAACATCTTTGGGCTTGACCCATGATAGAATTTTATGTCTTTTGGTATTTCTAAAACAAAACCCCCATGTGGGTTCTCTTTATTCTAAAAGCAATTCACTTATTTTTGTACCTTATGCAAAAACCTAACATGGGTACTCAGTATTTTGAAGAAAATTGTTTATTTCTTACTAGAGCTTGACCCACCATGGTATTTCATTTTCATTCTAATTTTTGTCAAAAAAATTACATGGGTAGATGGTGTTTTGAAGAAATCTGCATTTTGAGTCAAAATCCGCATGTGATATGCAATAGAGTAGTTGTTGTAGCAATTTTGAAATTTATTCTAGTTCCTTACTTTGATTGTCATGCCAGCTCATGTTGCTTCCAGTTTGCATTTGTATTCTCAAACACTCTTTCAAAACCCCATGGTGTATTCTAGCTTGGTATCAAGCTTTCATTTCTGCCTTCATGTTATGCATCTGGGAATGAAAACAAGTATAATTTCATTGCTTGGTGAAAAATAGTGGCATCTATGCTCCTTATAAGTTACCTTTAATGTTGTCCTTTCATTGATATTTTCTTGAACAACCTCAGAATTGTTGGCCTCTTGCCTCATATTCCTTTTTATCAAAAAAAATTGATCACTATACTTTGCACTTAAATATGTCACTTCTTTCAGCACTTAATAGATGACTATACTATCAATGTGTACACATAACCAACATAAAATGATTTTATGGCAGCAATAGAAGATGTAAACATGATGACATGAATTATTGAAAAGAGAAAACAATATCAATGTAAGTATCCGCTTGCAAACAGAGACCCTTAAATGATGTCCTCTTATTCTGTTTTGAATTTTATGTAAAGATCTCCTTGACAAGACATGAAACAAGAAACTTAGAATTTCTTCTCACCTGTATTGTTCATGCATCGATTAGATGATATCAATCCTCCTTATCTTGGCACTCCTCATGCATTTTTATGTTCCCATTAAGAAGTGGCTACTCCATACACTTGTTCTCCTTTAAAACATTTAAAATTGATGCATTTACTCTATTTAATGCAACATTTGCATTCAGTCCTTATAGCTCCACGGTATACATTCTCTTGATCACATTTACTGGTCACACCTTTTGTTCTTTAAATAATAGCTTGATGATGCGAAACTATCACAATTGAACGGTGTTTTGGATGCTTCTTCAAAATTCATTATTATTTTAAATTGAATAAAACCATGCCATTTTATTTTATGATGCTTCCCTTTTTCTTAATGCTCTGTTGATGAGGCATTATGTATGCTTGTTCACCATCACATTATGAGCATGGAACAAATGCTTGAACAACATGAATAAAAGTAAACAAAACACTATATGGTAGCAAAGATGCAATTAATATGGTAATATTTAAAACCTTCTAGTATGAAATTGATGCATTTCAATTGAATTGAATCCATTAAGTTCATTTTCCACCTGTAGCTTTCATTTCGTTGTTCAAACTTGATTGCTATGAGTAAACAATAAACTTAATTGCTTTGATTATTGTAATTTTGTTTTACTCCTTCATGAAAGGCTCAGATGAGCATAATAATTGTATTCTCTTACTCATCCCACTTGTAAGTTTAGGGGGTAGCATGTCGAGCTCTACCTTTGTGGGAGCCCATTTTACTCCACCTGCTTTTATGTCTTCAGAAGATGATCAACTACATGGCTTTTCCTATACCTACATAAGGAAACAAACAATGTTAGCATAAAAATAATGATGAGACATTTCATTTTCAGCTCTTGTTTCTGCACTTTTCTTTTAGTTGATTCCATGCATTTTGAGGAATGAATTATATTTCTATTGGTAGAGCATGTAGTATAACTCATATCTGGAGCTCTAATAGGACTTTCCCATTTTTTTGCAAGTATAATCAGGATCGAAATCATAATGGAGCAAGCAACAAGTGTCTTAATTGAAGATCAAGAATTAGGCAATGATGGATATGTCTTCTGCTATTTGCTTCTTATTTCTTTTCCACCTTCAGTTGTAGAATTTTTTTTTTTCAATGAATGGAATCAGCTATCACCACGGCTTGTGTGGATCCTTTAGTTTTCTTCTTTCATTTCCATTATGAAAGAAATGCATCAAAATGCAAATTTGTACAATCATTTGTATTCTTGCAAAAAAAAGAAATATTTTAATGTGAATAGCATCATGAAATAAATGAAAGCAATTTTTTATGCTTAATCATTTGTACATTCTATTTTGTACTCCATTTGACTTGTAAAGCACTAAACAATAACTCCTAAAACTCAGTTTTCTCCAACAATGCATAACTGACACTTAATTAATGTAGTGCAATCAACACTTAATGCACATGTAGAATAACTAAACTTCCATTTTGAGATCCATTTAATTATCTTTTCTAATTGAGTTGTAGCAACAAATTGGTAACACCAGTATCAATAAGAATGGAAATAGGTGTACCAAACAAAGTACCCGATATTTCCATAGGAGTGATTTGGTACTCTGCTTGTCGGTTGTCTAATGGCACATGAATCCTCTGTTAGAATGCTTCTCATTGAGAAGGTAGTTGATTCTCTCGTGGTTGCATCCCTAGTGGTTTTTTGGGACACTAATTTACAAAGTGATCCTCCACCACAAGTATAACATTCTCTTAATGGTCCAATCCTTGATGCATGCTTTCCAAAATTGTCTTCATTCCTACTAGCATTGTTGTTATTGTTATTGTTGTTGTTCCCCCTATGGTCCCTTCTTGAATTATTCTGACTATTACAAGATCCTTTGTCCCCTTTCCTTTGAAAATCCTATCCTTCACTAGGCTTCTTCGAAGCTTGATTAGCTTGAGACCAATTAAACTTATAATTTTTTTCACGATAGTTCAAGATAGATTTAAGCCTTTGTTCTTGCTTAATGGATTTCTCATACACCAAGTCCATGGTAGTAGGATGTGTATGTTTACCTCTCCACCTATTTGTGCATTGAGGCCCATGATGAACTTCCTTATGTGAAATAACTTGTCCTTTTGGTACATGGGTACATACCTAAGGAGTCAAGTGAATTTCTTCCAATTTTCATTAATTGAGGAATCTCCTTGCCTCAAGTTTTGGAACTTGCTAAGCTTTTGATCATAGAAGAGTTAAGGTAGCCACAATTTTTAGAAAATTTCAAAGAATTCACTTCAAGTAAGACTTAAGGAACTTATCCCAAGCTCCATATTTTTATTCATCCACCAATTGGATGCTTCTCTAGCCAATTGGAAAGCTCCCCAAATAGCTTTAGTTATCTCAAAGTAATTCTTAATTTTAAAATAATTTTCCATTTTTGTGAGCCATACCTTAGCCACATCTTCACTAATACTTCCTTCAAACTTCAAAGGAGTGATCTTTCTCATATCTCAAGATAGCTCACTAGCAAGTCATTTATGTTTGCTTCCCTCTAATTTAGACTGTGATTCATCATCCTCATGTTCACTTAGAGACTGAGTATGATCATGGGAATTTTCCCTTTCTTCATCATTATTAGGAACTTCTTGTTCCTCCATTTCTTTTCCCCTTACCTCTTGCTCGAGGTTTCCTATTCTTTCTCTTGTCTCATCCATATATAATTTTCTAAAATATTTTTAATATAAGAATATAAAATAAAATTACATATGATATAAATTATGTTAGATTTAAATATTTTTTAGTATAATATTATATATATAATGTTTATTTAAATTATGCATTATTAAATAGAATATATAATACTATTTTTACATATAATATTGATTAAAATATTAAATATATATTATATGTTTAGTGTTTATCTATATTTATTATTTAAATATATATTATATTTATTGAAAAATATACTCAAATTATATTTATTAGTACATATTATATGAAATATAAATCACAATATTAAATATAAATATTTTTTAATTAATAATGTAACTAAGGAAAAATTCAAGTTAGCATGAAAACAAATGCATAAACAAAACCCTAGCTAAACAATGAAGTACAATGGAGTAAAAATGCATAAAACAAAGGGAAAGCTACACCAAACAGCCTTCATGTCCTCCATGATTGACCTTCATTTCCCTTCTCCATTTGCTGCAAAATGGTGTTTTCCCTCAAATTTTGATGAGCAACTATTGACCTATGACAAAACCCTAAGCAAATATTGAAGGATTTTATTCAAAAGCCGCAATGTACTCAGAAATTGCAAGTATGAAGTATGCCAACAAGAAGTCAAGAGGTATGAAGTGTATGAAGTCATAAGATATGGGGATGTCCAAATAAGGTTAAAATTGCCTTTTTATAGAAAAGCCAATTTTGGATGAATGACTAGGATTAAAAGTTGAGAGATGCCCTAAATCAAAGGCTGAAATTAAATGTGACAACCATCAATTAGGGTTAGGGAAAAATTAGAGTAAAATTTGAAATAAAGGGATGAGATTTGATTTTAGAGGTTGAATGGACAAGATTGCATGTGACAAGGAGATATTGGGCACAGAAAAAGAGGTTGCTGAAAAATCAAATAATAATTTAAAATTCTTTGATTTAAGAGGCTGAGTTGACCTTTTGAATTAAAAAATAATTTAATTCAAAAGTGGTGGGGTCATGTGATAGTAAATAATTAAATTATTTACTTGGTGGGAAAATAGAAAGTGGGTAATTTTAAATAAATGATTTTATTTAAAATTAGAAGGAAAGCCAATAAGATAATCAAATAATTAATAATAATTATTTAATTATGGAGAAAGTCGATAAGGTGGAAAATAATTAAATAAATCATAGGAATTTATTTAATTATAAGAAGATATAAGGAATTAATGACGTATTTAAATAAATAAATAAAGTTTATTTGTTTAAATAATCGGGAGGAAATAGTTAAGAATTATGATATTAGTACGTAATTAAATAATTGAATTATGTGAGGATGTTTGACATAGAGAAATGTGGTTTGCAAGTCTAGGCCATTTTTATGTGGCTACATTTTTTCCCTCTTTGTCATAATGCAGTTTATCGCGTTGTGACAAAGAAAATAAGTCAAAAGTATGGCCCAGTGAAAAAATTGATAAGGAAGAATGACAAGGAGGTAGTGAGGACATGTGGGTTCAAAGAACACGAGTGTGCTCTCAAAATGGATGAGGAGACTAGAAGACGAAGGGAAAAAGCATAGGGGGGAAAAATAGATAAGGATGGTGAAGATGTGGACTAGAAGAAATGTTAGAGTGGAAAGATGAATGGTAGGACGAGAAAGAAACCTTCAATATTTTTCCAAAGTACTAATAGGTGTTGCATTAATCATCATTAGGCATTAAAATGACACAAATGGACAAAAAACACCATGGTATGACATAGACCAAGGTGTGCAAGGTCATCCACTTGCAAAACAGACAATCACAGACAAGGAATGTCCTAACTCGTACTAAGGGCTAAGTTGCCCCAATATTTTTGTCAAGACACACTAAAGACAACAATCAAGAGAAAAAAAATAGGTCATGAGACATCATCGCACCTCTAAATCCTTCATGGGACATCCTCAAGGTAGCTATTAACATGACCAAGAGACAAAACAATAAAAAGATAAGACAAAATAGACCGACAAAATTAACAACCATTCAATGTGTTTGCCAATATTTGTTTGTCAAAGGTTGATTACATGACGATTTAATAGTTTGATAGTGTGGACAGTTGGACGATGCCTATCATCAGGAATGACATATCCTGAAAAGAAAAATGATAGTGTGATGGGGCCTAATTCCAAGGACACATCTTGGAGGGGACGATAGAGTGACGTGATTGACATTGTCTTGGCAATTTTATTGATTTTGACTTGATGAATGATTGGACTATGTTGTTTGTTGGTTCACGATTTAAATGTAGAAATTTCAAAATACTGTCATGTGTCTACATGTGACCATGTCTGACTTATTTGATTGGCGCACTGAATACTGACTCTGTTTTGGGATTTTTGAGAGTTATTTGGATGTTTTTGTGTTTTTTAGATATTTTTGTATTTTTGAAATGTTTTGAGAGGATCAAGACAGATGCATGTAAAATATGCCTACGTATAAGAATCCAAGGACAAATGTGATTGTGCCCCTAGTCAAGATGAATACCAATTGATAGGTGATGATGATGATGATGAAGTTGTTTGACTTGGGAAGGACACATCCCAACACAACATGAGGATGATGATAATGTGACTTAAGGATCAAGGTTTGCAGTAAGGCTAGAAACAAAGCCAAGGAATGTGTTAGATGATGCGCTAGGATGCATAACAAGATTGTATGGATTAGGTTGGTTGCATGTTTGGAATGAATTGTTTAGGAATAGATTGGATGTTGGAAGATTCTTAGACCGTTGACAAGGGAAAACCAAGATATGCGACAAACATGAAAGGATGATAGGTGGCCTTGGTAAAAGATAGGAGATGTATGAGACTAGAGGAATTGTCATATGATCTTTGAAAAGACTATGTCACATAGGAATAATTAGTTTTATCGAATATATGGGTCTAGATAAAGCTATGAAGGAAATGGCATGATGTTTCATGCATAGTGTATGACCAAAGGATAGACATTTCAAGAGTTTTCCCAAAACATTATTTATGTTTGTACCCCAGTCCTTATCAAGATCAAGGTAGGCAGGAAAAATGAATGAAAATGTCAAGTTTTAGATGGATAGATGGAAATGTCATGAGGAAGGAATGGGAGATGAGACGACTTTCCCTCCAAGTGTAAAAGTCCACATAGATAATTTCTCTTACACATGATGCTTGTTTCCCAGGTTTTCATCATGGTACATATCCAAAGTGTCATAAGAATGGTTTTCACTATTAGACGAAATTTTTCTCTTTACTATTTTCTTGACTTTTTTTTTCAATTTTTTTGGTATTTTTATATGGACAGGATGTCTTGGATGCTCATTGATTGTTCTAAAACTATTGATGGTGCTGATGTAGAGATTGGTGCCATGATATGCCAATAATGATATTTCTAAAGTAGTTTCCTTGTCAGGATCATAATGCTTGCATACAATTGATTGATGTCATTGTGATCCTTTTTTATACTAGAGTTGACCTTATCAGTGCGATAGAGTGTCATGAGAGTCCTTATAATAAAGAGTTGCTGCCAAGATGCGATGGATTTGTGAGGTATGTGTTTTAGAATTTAGGCATGATGTAGGATTATGATGGATGATGGAAGATGTGGAAGGGTTGTTTGGACATTTGGATGAATCACTTTTTATTTTCCAAGCTTGGGATGTTGGATGGTAGAATTTGGAATTTGGATTAGGATAGCGTTTGGAACTGGCACCTTTATATGCCTTGCTTGATGAAAATTTTGGAGGTGGACATTTATTATATGTGGGAATCCTCTTTTCTTATGGCTCCACCTTTTGATTAACTTTTGGATTTGGCATATTTTCTTTGCTTGATCCATTTTTCTTTAGGATCCATTTTAACTTCATTTTCCCACTTGGATTTTTGTTTGATTTGATGGCCTTTGACATTTGATTTTGAACTTTGGGTTTGTAATAATTGTCTTTTAATTGGTTCCAAAGGGAAGGTTTAAGATATTGGGAATGACAGTTTATGGGGTGGATGGAAGGAGTGTTGGCAACAACCTACCTTATGATAAGGACTACTCATGGCCCTCATTTTGATGTTTGTATCAGATAAAGATTCCCCCAATATCAAGGAGGTACCACTAACATCATTAGATTATCCAACTAAGGAATAGCCAAGACCTTAATGTCTAGGATTTTCATAAAATTGTATTGGTTCTTGAATGCCTTGCTCATGTATGCCTAGTCCTCTTCCTTGATACTGCATGCTTTGACATATTCTCTTTGTGATGGGGTATTTGTCATTTTGGAAGCAAGATGTAATACCATCATTGTGTATGTGGAGATCATTACTCAGTATTTTCTCATCTACAAGAAAGATGACTCTAAAAAGATAGATGATCCCAGTTTATAAGATGTCGTAGCTTCATTGACATGTGGGATAAATTTTTTATTAACATCTTTGGTCGGATTTTGTGACATACCAGATGTAGATGATTCTATTGGCACTTCCAAGTCAATGTCAAAACCATCTTTATGGTCATTGTCATAGAGTCTAGTAAATTCATCCATAGCTTGATCATTTGCACATATTTCCAAAGTAGAAGACTCTTGTTCTAGAGGAAGATCATCTATGTGTCCAAAGGAGGCAAGTGTCTCATTTTGGGAAATGGATGAGTTAGGAGTTTGGGTAGGATTATCCTCAAATGTTTGATCATGAATGGCATAAATTTCGATGAGCGGATTGTTTTGGGTTTCTTGATCAATGGTAGTGTCTTGGTCAAAGATGGGATTATCTTGGACGTCATGATTGGGAATGGAATCTTTGTCAAGGATAGGTGTATTTTGGATGCTATGATTATCTAGAAGGACTTCTTGAATGGATTTAAGGATGGGGTCATGGGATGGACTACCTTGATCTTGACATGAAGGTGAAGTTATATGATGCCATGCCTTGGGTTTTCATCTTGACATATATCCTCAAATTTAGGAAATGGAATGTGACTTTGGACAAGGATAGAATTTGCATGACTAAATGTATGTTGGGACGAAGTGGTTTGGAAAGGATTAGTGGATGAAGAACTAGGATAGGACACAGAGACTTGGATTAATGGGCTAGAATAGGATGTGGAGGCTTGGAAGGGATTAGTGGATGGTTGATTTCCCTTGTCAAAGTTAGGATAAGGGTGATAAATGGTATGGCTTGTGTTAAGTGAGTCTTGATAGTGAGGATAGATAGTTGAATGACTAGGACTTATGGATTGTTGGCAGGAAGGGCATTAGTATTTGGATTGGATGAATTGTCTTTTGAAGTCTACAACTTGTTGGTATTGACCATTACAGAGTAATTGGTATTCAACTTGACTAGCAAGCATATCAAGGTGAATTGAAGACATGATAGTGGATGGTATGAAGATTCTAAAGTCTGCAAAATGAATACCTAATAGTTTGTCTATGTTGAAAATAATAATGGATCCTAAGATGCACTAAAAATTTGTAACTTAGGTAAACCTATGGTGAAAGCTAAATTCTAGGATGGACAAATTTTTTTTGGTTTTGAATAGAGACCACTGGAAAAGATGTTTAGTAATAGATTAAAAATGCTTGGTCTCAGATTTGGATAGTGACAGTATTTTTTTCTAAATGAGAGGAAAATGTGTCATTTCAGGTAGCAATTTCATTGCAGGGTACAAATGTGTTGTTTTAGACGACAACTATGTTGCAAGATTATCAAATGCATTGTTTAAGATGGCGATTGTGGTTCACCATGACAAATGCATTGTTCTAGACAACAAATGCATTTCGACATAGTCAGATGCATTGTTTCAGATTGTAGATGTGGTTCAAAAGGTCAATTGTGTTGTTCACTATAACAAATGTGTTGCAGAGAAGTCAGATGCATCTTTTTGTTTGTCAAATTCGATTTAGTAGGTTGATTGTGTTGCATAGAGTCTCAAATGCATTGCGGTTTGGATAAAGTCTGGTTTCTTTGCAATTTTGGTAGATTTTTGAGATTGTTTCAATTTGAATGTGTTTTTCCATATTTGTGAAGGATGCTTCATGTGTTTGTTGATTCAAAAAACACTTGGAAAACACATGATTTTGTCTTTGAATGTTGAAATCAAGCACATTGAAAATAAGTACAACCCTATGGATGGAAAGGACTATATTCACTAGATTCCCACTTGGATTTCTCCAATTGCACTTATCCTTAGTGAGTGACTTAGAAGCTTGGCCACATTGGCTCCCCTCCACGACTCTCCCATGAAAAACTCTTCACCTCTACTAAGAATTGTGAGAACGTGGATGGCTTGGCAACGACCATTATTGCACCAACGAATAAAAAGGAATTTGGAAACTATTTTTTTTTTGTAGTTTAGGCACCCATTCAGTTGACTATGTGTGAGGCAAGATAAAAATTTTTGCATAAAAAATTTGTAATGCTAAGTTTTCTATTAGCATTCACATTTGTATATCGGTCAATAGTAGCTTGGCTTTTAGCTTCATTGTTGGTTTGGGTCGCCTTGGGGTGAGTACTTTTTCCCACCAAGGAAGGCCCAATTCCTAGAGTCAATAACAATTTATCTTGCACCCAGATTGCACAAGTGTGCAAGGGGAGAAGCTACTTTTATTATTGAATCATGGTTACACAAAAGTGAAAATAAGATTGTTCATTTTAATGCCCAAATTTAAATATGTGGGTGGCAAAGCAACAACCTCTAAGTGTTTTTGTTTCTCCAGATCATAGCAAGGTGCAAGAGAATTACATACACACTAGGAAGTTGTCACTACACCACAAGACACATCAAATTCTTGTTCATTTTATCCCAAGCTTATTGTGAGGCAAGCAAAGTTCATTTTAAGCCAATGCTATGAGAATGCATGTAAATTTTAGCCTTGATGCTAGTTTCAATGCAAGTTGTGTTCATTTTAATCTAGTGAGTGAATGTGCATGTTCATTTTAAGCCATGAAATATGAATGCAAGTTGTAGTTTGTTTGTTTGTTTGTTTTCTTTTAGGGAAAAAGAATTATAAAATTATCAAAAAACAAAGGTGAGCGTCTCCTTCTAGCTTGCCACATGCTACCAACAATAGATTAGAAACCCAAAAAGCACTAACCTAATGAAACTAAAAAGAGAAATCTGGATAATACTGTCAAAAGTTGAAAGCAATCCTTCACTAGGAAAATGTGCAATTTTGTTTGTAAAATGCGTCGCAACATCAGATGCATTGTTTGGACTAGTAGATGCATTGAAATAGGTCAATTGCATCATTCGGGATAGCAGATGCTTCTCATAATTGTGAATGCATCATTCCCAAATGCAGATGTGTTGCGATGCATCAACTGTGGCTCAAAAAGTTGTGATTGCGGTGTTTCGTACCTGTACCTACAAAAAATGATGAAAAACTATATGGAAATCTACAAAAAAAAATGTTTTTGGCATCGGGTTCACTAATGTAACTAAGGAAAAATTCAGGTTAGCATGAAAACAAATGCATAAACAAAACCCTAGCTAAACAATGAAGTACAATGGAGTAAAAATGCAAAAAAAAAAAAGGAAAAGCTTCACCAAACAACCTTCATGCCCTCCATGATTGACCTTCATTTCCCTTCTCCATTTGCTGCAAAATGGTGTTTTCCCTCAGATTTTGATGAGCAACTATTGACCTATGACAAAACCCTAAGCAAATATTGAAGGATTATATTCAAAAGCTGCAATGTACTCAGAAATTGCAAGTATGAAGTATACCAACAAGAAGTCAAGAGGTATGAAGTGTATGAAGTCATACGATATGGAATGTCAAATGAGGTTAAAATTTCCTTTTTATAGAAAATCCAATTTTGGATGAATGGCCAGGATTGGAAGTTGAGAGATACCCTAAGATCAAAGGTTGAAATTAAATGTGACAACCATCAATTAGGGTTAGGGAAACATTAGGGTAAAATTTGAAATGAAGGGTTGAGATTTGATTTTAGAAAAATCAAATCAATGGACAAGAATGCATGTGACAAGGAGATATTGGGCACAAAAAAAGAGGTTGTTGGAAAATCAAATAATAATTTAAAATTATTTGATTTAAGAGGCTAAGTTGACCTTTTGAATTAAAAATTAATTTAATTCAGAAGTGGTGGGGTCATGTGATCATAAATAATTGAATTATTTACTTGGTCGGAAAATAGAAAGTGGGTAATTTTAAATAAATGATTTTATTTAAAATTAGAAGGAAAGTCAATAAAATAATTAAACAATAAATAATAATTATTTAATTATGGAGAAAGTTGATAAGGCACGATAATTAAATAAATCATAGGAATTTATTTAATTCTAAGAAGACATAAGTAATTAATGACATATTTAAATAAATAAATAAAGTTTATTTATTTAAATAATCAAGAGGAAATGGTTAGGAATTATGACATTAGTACATAATTAAATAATTTAATTATGTGAGGAGGATGTTTGACATAGAGAAATGTGGTTTGCAAGTCTAGGCCATTTTTACATGTACAAATAATACTATTTAAATTAAATATATATAATATTTCTATATTTTACATAATATATTATTTAAATTAATGTATAAGAAATTTAACAACTTAACTAGTGTTTTAGAGAGATGAAATGAGAGAGGGGTGGAAAGTGGGGTAATAGATAGGAGGGGCGGAGGGAGAGTTGTTACTTACCATAAATAGTATAAGATAATAAAACTCAATTGTCCTTGCATTTTCTATGTCAATAATTCAAACAATTTAAGAAGCATATAAATTGATGAAATTAGACTTTGATTATTCCTAGATTTAGGATTTTTTGAGTTTATATAATATTTTTTTATGCTTCATCAATAAATAGACTCTAGAGAATTCCATACAAGTATATGAAGCTCCTTCATACATAGACTCAAGATTCTCAAACACGTTGATCAACATCACTTAGCTCTCTCACTATTAATAAGAATTTTTATATTTATTAGTTACATCCATCTCCATCTCCATCTATGCCTCATCTCTTTCATCCTCTTTATCTCTCTCCCCTTTATCTATCTCGCCCTCTCTCCCCCTCTCTCCCTATCACTCCCTCTTTATATATCTCTATTTCTCTCCCTCCCTTGCTCTCCCTCTCTCTATCTATTTATATATGTATCTCTCCCTCTCTATATCTCTTTCACTCAGACACACAACACATATCCATGTTTATGCCTCCATCTCTCCCTCTCTACCTATCTATTTCCCTCTCTCCCTATATCTCTTTCTCTCTCCCCACTCCCATCTTCTCTTTCTCCCTCTACCTATCTCTCCCTTTCTCTCCCTCCCTCTCTATCACCCCCCCTCTCTCTTCATATACATCTATATCTCTTCCTTTTTCTCTCTCATCTCTCCCTCTTTCCATCTCAACTTTTTTTCTATATGTGCCTCTATCTATCTCTTTGTCTCTTTCTCCCTCTCCCCTAACTATGTCTCATTATATCTAGATCTCTCTATCACTTTGTCTAACCATCTATTTCTCTCTCTATCTCTCCCTTTTATCTCTATCTTGTTATCCCTACATCTCTATCTATCTTTATCTATCCTTCTCCCTCTATCTCCCCCCCCTCTATACCTCTATCTCCCTATCTCTATCTTTATCTCTCCCTCTACCTCTATCTTCCTCTCCCCCCTCTATCCATCCATCTCTCTCCCTCTCTCCCTCCATCTCCCTCTTCCTATGCCTCTATATATATATCTCTTTACCTCTCTATCTCTATCTCTTTATATTTCTTCTTCCATCTCTCCCTCTCATCTTTATCCCATTATCCCTCCATCTCTCTCTACCTCTCTCTATCTATCAGTTCCTATCTTCATCTTCATCTTTCTATCTCTTCCTCTCTCTCCCTCTCTATATATTTATCTTTTCCATCTCTCTCCATCTCTCTCTCTCTCTCTCTCTCTCTCTCTCTCTCTCTCTCCTCTCCATATATCTCCCCTTCTCCTTCTCCATCTCCATCTCTATCTTCCTCAAGCTATCTCTATCTCTTTACACCCTCTCTCTCACTCTTCCCTCCTTTATATCCATGTCTCTCCCTATTGCAAACATAACATGAGCATGTTGGTAATGGAGCCTAATTATCTTCTTGAATCAAAGGTTTTGTTTTAATCATGTTTGGATCCATGTAAACGGATGCATAGTTGACTTTAAGCCATCACTTCTCCATTGATACCTTTGTTGCACAAACAACAACATTTGCTAAATGACCTAACAATTGACCTCATGTACTGCACAAACATATGCAAAAAATAGACCAATTTTTCCCCCTAATTTACCTTTCACACTCTTCGGTGTACCCATTACATATGAAGGTGCAATTGTTAGTAAATAATATATTCAACAAAAAATTGAGTAGGTCCTTCAATGAGGTGAGGTTTAGTTTGAAGTGTTTAATGATATCCCAATTAGATGAGCATAAAACTTTGGTCTTCTCTCCTAGAAATTATACAAGTGTCTCTTTGATGCACATTTAAAAATAATCCATGTCAATGCCTTTTTCATTTATTGGTTTGTTTGAGCTGAATTTGTGGGATAGAATATTTTTATTTATTCATTCATTTATTAATTGGTGCCCTCCTATTAGTTAGCACCCTTACCCTTGTAATACAAAAATAAATTAAACTGTTTAATGCTTATGAATTTTATAGGTAAAGTATTTCCATGAAAACCTTGAAATATACTATATTTTATGTTGTGCACCTCACAACCTATTGTCTTTTATTTTTCCTTGTTTTTATCTAATTAGGTCACACTTTCCTTCTATAGAAGACTTATTGTATTTAATTATATTATATTTATGACATAACTGTCTTCAAAGTTTTTATTTTACTTATCCACACATATATTGTAGAAAATTCCCATTTTTTTAAAGATATCCTTATTATTCATCTGCTTACTATCAATTTGTTAGATGTGTGTCCATCAAAATCATCTAGATAAAGTAATTTTTTTTAATGCATAAATTGCTAGACCTATATATTGGCCACTACACCAAAAATGTCAAAAGAGATTGAATACCTCACCTATCCCAACTAGTAATATTCAAATTAAATGCATTTTTATATCACACAATTTTTAGTTTCCTTTCTATTCTTATTGAAGAAGAAATGTACCATTTTTTGAATGAAAATTGTCATTGTGAATTAAATTTCTTAGGTTCATCATTTAATCTATTGTAAGGCTAAGAGAAACTACTCATTCAAATTGAATACCACAAATTTTTAACGGATCCTCAAAAAAATTATTGAATATCTTATTCCTTTTAAGGAGATTAAATAATACAATATTAAAAATATAGCTTTTTTCTCCACAGATTACACACTTTATTACATGAGTTTTTTCATAATTAATTATAAATGTTTTTAAGAAGGTATTTTTTATGCATTTGTAGGAACTATGAAATTGAGACAATAAATTAATGGCATAAAAATACGTGTATAAATTTTCTCTTATGAATTATTTAAAAAAAAAGAAGTAAAAATATAAATGAACCATTAAACTCTACTACTATAATTTATGATTGTTAGCTATAAAACTACTCATTGTGTTTCCCAGAAACATTTATGACTTATTATTTTAAATATTTGCATTCTTAACAATATTATGTTTCTAGTAGAAACTACTTGTGTGGGTGATCTTAATAATTTCTAATAGTTAAGTTGGAATCATACAAACTATTTGTGTGTAATGAGTAAATTGAAAACAAATCATGTGTAATGGGTGAACAATATGAGATATCCAAGTGAGAGGAGACACATCACCACTTTCCTCATGAATGTTGTATGTCTACTTGAAAGGACCAACAAAAATTGGATAATGAAGAGTGAGCATTAGCTTAGAGTAATTGTAAAGGAGTTTTGAGAGACACAGACCTAACAACAATTAGATTGCAAGCCACTTGCTACGAGTTGCAATTGCAATAGCTATTACAAGAAAAATGGAGAGACAAAAGAGAGATAAGATAGAAGAAAATCTCTTCAATCCCTCCTTTCTTTCCCCAAGACTTCTCAAGGTGAGAATTTTTGAGATGGTTAGAAGTGATTTATCAACTGTATGTGATGAGATGCCTTTCATTTGTCTTCCTCTTTTTGAGGGATTTTACAATAAGATAGAAAATGTGTCTAAAGGTGATGCAAACAAGAAACTCAAAAACTCTAACTTGCAACTAGACATCAACTCAATTTAACAATTTCATTTGTTAACTAACTCCGATTTGAAATGATGTCAATTTTAATTTTTCTAAATCTTTCAACCATATAATTCCAATTGCATTCATATTTCAATAACAATAAATATAGAAGACAAATTAAAATTACTTTATTGATCTCCCATACACAAGCCCAAGCATCTAAAATTTACATTTTGTATTCAAATTGGCATTGCCATCTTTCATTACTATAATTTCAATGTGGCATTCTCTATTCTTCCATTTCCAAGCTCGGCCCTCTTTTAACAAATATGTAACTTTAGATAATATTATTAATTTTAAAACAAAAGTGACACAAAAAGTATATTTGATCAAAGATTATAAATATATTTACAAATATCATTGCCATATAATTTTTATATATACAAATAACAATGACCAGCTTTATAACCAAAAAAACACATAAATATTGTATTCTATCGAAGATTATAAATATCTATATATACAAATGTCATTGCCAAATACATTTTTCTATATAGAAATGACAATGGCTGTTACCAAACATGTTTATATATATACAAATGCACTCCACGTTTCTTGCAATCGAAAGAGACATAAAAGTTGTGCTTGGTATCTTTAAAATGACAATGGTCATTACCAAACAGGTTTATATATATACAAATGGACTCCACGTTTCTTGCAATCGAAAGAGATGAAAGTTGTGCTTGGTATCTTTAAAATGACAATGGTTGTTACCAAACATGTTTATATATATACAAATGGACTCCACGTATCTTGCTATTGAAAGAGACATGAAAGTTGCGTTTGGTATCTTTAGATCAAAGATAGTATGTTGTCCCAATGGTTCTTGTACATGGGTATTATGACAAGATAGCATGGTTATATGCTGATTTTGGACTGTTATTATATGAATATTATGATAAGGTGTGATGATTATATACTGATTTTGGACTGTTACCTATATGAATATTATGATAAGGCGTGATAGTTATATGCTGATTTTGGACTGTTATCTATGAACATTATGATAAAATGTGATGGTTATATGCTGATTTTGGACCGTTATCTATGAACATTATGATAAAGATGTGATGGTTATATGCTGATTTTGGACTGTTATCTATGAACATTATGATAAGGTGTGATGGTTATATGCTGATTTTGGACTGTTATCCATATGTTTCCATTGACACTGTTTTCTTTTGTACTTTTTGCACTATTAAAAAAGAAGTCCCAATGGTGTATAAATTTTATATGTACAAATCTTCTGAGGGAAAATGACGTCTCTTGACAGATTCCATTTGATTGCAAGCTATATTAGGAAACGAAATCATAGCTTTCTGAGCAGATCTGAAATTCATTCAAGGGAAGGGCAATGGCTGATATGGCTTTCAGCGCTGGTAAGCAGTGTGTTGGCATACTTCTTATTAGATTTAATGGGGAGAAGAAATAAGAAAAGCGGGGCAAGTCTTCCTCCTGGACCTCCTGGCTGGCCTATAATGGGAAACCTTCTCCAGCTGGGGGAAAAACCCAATGAATCTCTGTGGGCTCTTGCTCAGCAATACGGCCCACTCATGACTCTCTCTCGGCATGAAAACTGCAGTGGTGGTTTCCTACTCTGAAATGGCAAAGGAGGTCTTCAAAACCCACGACCAGAACTTTGCGGGACGGACTCTGATAGAAGTAGCAAAAGTTCTTTCTCATCATAAATCCTCAATAGTGTTTGCTCACTATGGAGATAACTGGCGGAAGTTGAGGCGCGTTGCCACCACACAGCTCTTCACTCTCAGCAGACTTCAAGCGCTGCAACATCTGAGAAGAGATCAAGTCTCTGAGACAATTCGAATGGTTTTCCAGAAGAGGGGAAAGAGTTTGAATATTGCACATCTGGTGTACTACGAGGGTCTCAATCTCATGAGCAACATCATCTTCAGTAAGAACTTGTTCGATCTCAACAATCCAGACTCTCTACAATTGAGGAATACTTTTTCTGAATCGTTGAGGGTGGGCGGAATACCCAACCTGGCCGACTTTTATCCCTTTCTCAGGTTCCTCGACCCTCAGGGCCTGAGCCGTGATCTAGCCGTCCATAACAAGCGACTACATAATTTCTTATATGTATTCATACAAGATCGGCTGACGGCCAGGAGGCAAGGCGTCGGTCTTCCCAAGGAAAAGGACTTTCTCGATATTCTGCTCGATTTGACTGGAGATGATTTCACTCTGGAGAATATCAGAGCTTTAATTATGGTAAGTGTTCTAACACACAAAATTTCTCCAGTTTATAATGTTATATTGAATATTTTTGGATTAGATTAATCAATATTTTCAATTGTATTTTAGGCATCGACAAATTCACCGTTAGCCATTCATCGATAGTCAACAATTCACAGCGGGAAAATTCACCGACATGACAAATTCACTTCAAGTAAAATCCACCATCAGCAATTCACCGCCAAGAAAATTAATCGCAAACTTTTAATGCCATGAAATTTCCATGGCTGGCGGTGAATTGCTGGTGGTGAATTTTCCTTGAGGTGAATTAGTCATAGTGGTGAATTTTCCTTGAGGTGAATTAGTCATGGCAGTGAATTTTCCCACAATGAATTGTTGGCGGTGAATTTTCCTAGAGCCGTATTTTACGATCTATCATTAGGATGAACAAACAAGTAATATTTCTGCATTAGGATCAACATTTTAGATCGCATTTTATGATCTATCATCAAGATGAGCAAACAAGATAAAAAATCGCACTCCAAGATGGACAAGCAAGTAAAAAAGCTTACATAATCTAATCTAGAAATAGTGCTTGCTTGCTCATCCTATAATGGACCATGGAATGTGATCCAAAACATTGATGAAAATAAGAACTTACATAGTCTAATAAAAAAAATTCAATCTAAGCATCATAACAATTTAGAATAAATGAGAACTATTTGTTACCCTACACAAGTAAACAAAAGACAAATTAATTAGTGTAGAGGGTCTTAGCTCAACAATTTTTTTAATTTAAATTTATTTTTATGTTAAATAGATTAATAGATAAAGATATTTTTTGTTACTAAAATAAGATAACTATTTATTATTTTTGTGTCGATAAGTTGTTGAATTGTTATTGACTATTTAAAGTCGAACTATTTGATATATAAATAGAGTACACCTAAATAACCACCACCATGTGCAGATCAAGTTAATTTCAATATCCTTAGATCATAATAAAATAAAAATCAAATGTTTAATCATATTCATTTAACTAAATCATATGTTTTATTTAAAAAAATATACATAAAATTTGTATGATTGATAAATCATTTCCTTATGATCATGTAGGAACTTTTGTTTGCTGGTAGTGACACTACTACTACAACAATAGAATGGGCTATGGTGGAACTCAATGCCAATCCTCATGTAATGAAACAAGCACAAAAAGAATTAGAAGAGATAATTGGTCTCAATCGAAGAGTGGAAGAATCTGACATAGATCATCTACCTTATCTCCAATCTATAGTGAAAGAAGTGTTTCGACTACACCTAGCACGTCCTTTGGCATTGCCTCATAGAGCAGACAACTTGTGTGAGGTGGCAGGGTACATGATACCCAAGCACACCTTGATGATTGTGAACATGTGGGCAATTGGAAGAGATCCTAAAACTTGGAAGGAACCTTTAAAATTTATGTCGGAGAGGTTTTTTAATTGTGAGAATAGTAAGATGAAGTATAAGGGACAAGATTTTGAGTTGATACCATTTGGAGTTGGAAGAAGAATATGCTTAGGACTTCCTTTGGCTCATCAAATGGTTCATTTTACTATTGCTTCCTTAATCCATTCATTTAATTGGACCCTCCCAATAGGGATGAATTATGAGAAAATAGTCATGAGTGAAACTATTGGAGTAGTATTGAAGAAGGCTAAAGAATTGCATGCAATCCCCACACCAAGATTACTAGATCATCTATATTAAAAAATAGTTTACAAATAAGGGTCAAAGAAATTTATGATGATCGTTTTTTGGTTGTGTAAAAATTACTTACTAGCTCTTTTACCACTAGTTTGGTGTAATTTCGCCAATAGTGGCATGGTGCTATGGATAAGGTGTTGTGTTGTAATTCTTACCATCAAGGTTAAAACCCCATTGGGGTGTGTTGAGAATTTATATTGGGGATGAGGTCCCCTTGTTTGTGACCTCACTAGTTCATAGCTCTGGATCAAAAGCATTTACCCCTCTAAAAAAAAGTTGTGTGATTTTATGTAAAGTGATATAATGAATCATTAAATAAATATTATGAAAATGTATAATGTCTCATGCATATGTGTCTTGTATGTTTTTTTTACTTTCTTTTAATAATGATATATCATACTTAATGATGTTTTGTATTGCCATCGATATACTTTATCAATGATATTTTGTATTGACATCATGGTGTCTAACTATGTATTATGGGATGTATTCATAGTGATTATATTTGTTATGTTTGATTATGATTATGTTAGGTACCTAGTTCAACATTATGATTATTGATATATGCATCTATGATATCTAAATTATGTTAGCTTTAGATTATTTCAATTGATGAAAATTAAGTGATATTATATCATGTTGGATGTCCATGTTGTACTAGATAAATTTTCATGTTAAGAAAATATGCCTAATTTTTATTGATTGTTCATGTCTAGGTTTTTCCTAAAGGTATTTAATTTAAAATGGATGATTTGGGTAAATATTCCATATTGACCTCATGTCTCACTTGATTTGAGTTGTAAGATATATTATGCATATCCCTATGAAACCACATGTGATCTTAATCAGTGTTGATTCTAAATCCTTGTGTTGTGCATAAATCCATAAAGTGTACGTTTCCTATAAATTTATTTATCATTGTATAATGATTTGAAAGGGCACTACAAGCTTTGGAAAAGTTGTTAATTTTGAATATGTTCTATAAGAATTTACTTTGACTCCTAATTCTTAATGCTACAAGTGTTAATAGGCATACTTGTGCAACTCTCATGAGGCTCACCAAGTGCATGTAATAAATGGGGATCGAGGGTAGGTAAACGGTGAAGTTGTCTAAACCATAATAAGGTGTACCACCATGAAGCATAACACTTGAGTGAGACAAATGAAAAATATACTAAATATGCTACACATATTTCAAAAACTCTTATTACTCTTTGAGGTGGTTGGCTTCTACCTATCTAAAATGAATTTAGGGTCAATGCACCAATCTATGACACAAAAAAGGTGCCACTTTTCCAAAAAAACCCAAAATTCAACATTTTGTGCATGCCAAAGTTGTTTTGAATTTGGTGAGTGCCAAATTTGACGCTCGCCAAATGCAAATATCCTTTAAAAAATAGCCCTTTTGAACGTATTTTTGCAGCAACCCGTGCCTTGTTCTCCCATTTTTTGCTCTCTCAAGTTGCGCTTGCCAAAAGGAGATCAAATTTTGCTTGAAATTCTTTGTGAGGATGCCGCCAAGACGTCAAAGAGGTCAAGGAGATCGAAGAGGTATGTATTTATTTTATTTTTATTTCAAAGTTGAATTAGAATGTAGATTGAAATAGGTTTTTAAAAAAAATTGTTTTCATTTCCAGGGAATCAATATCCAACTCAAAACATTGACAATTTACAATCACCCCCTCACGAAGAGCCTCCCGAACAAGAACAACCTCAAACCCATCTGTCAATTCGTAGGCATCCATAAGGAACCCAAGAAAATATCTTAAGTCAAATTGAAAACAACAAAAAAGAGATTGAACAACTGATTCAAAGATTAACTGAGCATGTTGAAACCCATCCTCATAGGAGAGGGATTGTTGAATCACTGAAGTTAATTGTATCACATGTAGTAGAAATGAGTGAGAAAATCAATTTTTGGTTGAATAAGAGGGATGAATTAAAACAATTTTAAGCTAGTGGTCTTTCATATGTAGATGTGAAAAAATAAAAATTAGCAAAGCCAACTTATGTGCCCTATTTACAGACCCAAGAACCAACACACCTTTATCACGTGCATGCAAGAGGCTCCCCATCCATTGGTGCCACCATGAATTAATAAAAAATGAGTTTTGGGAGCGGTGGTGGATGGTTTTTGACCAACCTCCATGCAATAACCATGAGGTACCATAGTTATTTTTGAGGAAACTTTATTGTGAGTTTGTTGTCAATAAGGTGTCAAATTATTTTGGCATTTTAGACTTTTAGGGTAGAGGTGGGGGCTCCACATATGATAGACTGGGTGCACGATGCAATCCATAGTTGGCACTGAGACCCTTTTCCAAACCCATGGTGGAGCATGTTGGTGTTCCTTCTGTTGTGAAGGATAGTGTCGAGGTGGACATGCCGAAGTCGATTAGATTGCTCACTCAGAGCATTATACAGTTTGTGAGGCATCTAGTAGAGCTTGATGTGGATGAGACTTCTAGGCCTGTAGTTCCACCCCACCATTGTCTCTCTTTTAGTGTTGTTTGCATGTATGATTATCAAAGTGCTTGGGATGCAAGAACACAGTTTACATCAGCAACAAAGTAGATGGTTATGACAAATGCATTGTTGAATAAAACATTCAACATTGATACTCAAGTAAAATTGAGAAAGTTCATTTAATTTTTTTTATTAAATTATATTTTGAAATGTAAGAATAACTAAATTAGTAGAATCAATATGATGAAAATTCAGGGTCAAAGTGTTCATGATACGTGCACCATTCTTGTAGACCCTTATTTCCTTTCTATGCTGAGTCCACATTTATGCACCTAGTATTAAAGAAATAATTATTGCATGTGAACAGTTGAATGTTATTTGAATGATTGTCTCATAACACGCTTTGGATGTCAAATAGTTTGTTGGTGGACCTTCGAGTTCCACACCTCGTTATTCACGTCATCAAACAACTTTCACTCAAGCAACCTTGATTCGTTATTGGTGTTGTAAAACAATGTCAGCTAGTTTTGGTAATTTTGCGTGTACAATTCTAACAAAAATAATGAGAAACACAAACATTGGAGGAACGTGAAGTGGAGAACAAATGAGACTAATTTTTGCAATTAGAAATTGAAAGCTTGGAGTTCAAATTATTTCTTCTTTTCCATCTCAATTTTATATTATATAGTTTGATAACTTTTGAATGATCATGAAATTGCTCTCATAAGAAGTATAGTTCAAGGTTGGAAGATATTTTGTTGGTAGCATGCCCATAGAACCTTATAGTTATTTTCTCTACGAGTAATGCATATTCTCTTTGGTGTCAATTCTCATATTATAGCCTCACAAAAAATATTAATATTTTAGGTTATAATTGATTATTTACTAATAGCTAGTCGGTATATAAGTCAAAGAACATGCTTTATCCTCGAATGGCTATTGTTATCACCTTTCCTAGTATTCACTAATACTATGTGCCCATGATTCCAATAATCCCTTGTCATATCCCTTCGCTTCCCTATGACCACTAGGTCTACCCACTTGCCTTGTACAAGATGTTATGTACACATGCTAATTTTTATGATGGTAGATCATAGTGGGAAATTGTCTCTCACATAGTTTCTTTCATGCTCATTTTTAGGCTACCTCATCCCTTCAACCAAGTTAACTCTTACCTTCCACCATCCCATAACCTATCACTTGTATCATCCTCCTCACCATACATTTTAACCAAACATGAGGAGTATATGACATGCGATGTGAATGAACTATGTTGTAATGAATCTACCATGATGTCCTATTTTCCATATCTATTAGAGGATGTCACACTTGGTTTGTCTTGTCAGATACTAAATATATTTACCATTCAATGTCCATCTCATTCTTCAATTACTATCATCACACATATCATTTTACATCACATATCCCAATCTTTAACACCTTATATATTATACCACCTTCCTCCATATTTCATCTTATACACATATCCTTACAAGAAACCTTTCCTTCTGCTCATTATTGACCAAATCTCTTATACATTATTACTACACACCTCAAGTTCCCACTTCATGTCCTATATTCAAACCTTAGACACCGCCTAATTCACCTTATGTTCTAAGAGTCCCTTCTAATCACAACCCATTAACCTCTAATAGTTTGTGCCTTATGTTTTATTATCCCATCCTAGCTCATCCAATTAATCTCAACTAGTCCATTCTATGTCCCATTATCTCTTCTTGATTTTGTCCCATTATCTTCTCCTAATTCACCCTATGTTCCTTTATTCCTTCCTAATCCCATCCCATTAACATTTAATAGTTCACCCTATTTTCTATGATCCCCTCCTAGCCCATCCCACTAATACCTACTAGTCCATCCTATGTTTCATTATCCCCTTATATTCCCATCTTATTGTACCCTCTATTATTTCACTGTATGTTCCATCATCTCCTTTTGGTCTTGTCCCTTTATCCATTCTATATTATACCATCTTTGTCCACATTTCATCCTATAGAAATAATCTTACAAGAAACCTTTCCTTCCACTCATTATCGACCAAAAATCTTCTCCATTATTACTACACACCTCAAGTTCCCACTTCATGTACTATAGTCAAACCCTAGACACCTCCTAATTCACCCTATGTTCCATTATTCCCTCCTAATCCCATCCCATTAACCTATAATAGTTCACACTATATTTTGTTATCCCATCCTAGCCCATCCCATTAATCTCTACTATTACATTCTATGTTCCATTATCCCCTTCTATTCCCATCCCATTACCCTCTCTTATTTCACCCTATGTTCCATTATCCCCTCTTGGTCTTGTCCCATTATCTTCCCCTAATTCACGTTGTGTTCCTTTATTCCCTCCTAATCCCAACCCATTAACATCTAATAGTTTACCCTATTTTCTACGATCCCCTCTTGGACCATCCGACTAATCTCTGCTAGTCCATTCTATGTTCCATTATCCCCTCTGACTCCCATCCCATTGTACCCTCTATTATTTCACCATATGTTCCATTATCCCCTCTTGGTATTGTCTCTTTATCCCTTCTATGCTATACCACATACATCCAAATTTTATCCTATACACATACCATTACAAGAAATATTTCCTTCGACTCATTATTGACCAACTCTCTTCTCCATTACTGTTGCACACCTACACAACCAACTTTATGTGTTATAGTCAAACACTAGACACATCCTAATTCATCCTATGTTACATTATCCCCTCTTGGTCCTGTCCCATTTTCCCCTCCTATTCTCATCCCATTATCCTCTCCTCATTCACCCTATGCCCATATTCACCCTATGCACTCATCTATGTCTTCACAATTGTTGACATCATCTCCCTTAAAATATAGGACACTTACATCCACTATTCCATATTTCCAAACAAGCAAAATATGGTTGTCCATCCTGAGTACTATGCTAAGAACCACTATTATTGATCTTGCATGATAATGCATGATTTGGACTATTCTTGTGATCAAGAATAATGAGTTCACTTGAAGTCTGCAAATATAGCTTCTCACTATCATACTTATACTATCATGATGATTGCAACCTTTGTTTGCATCTTACTCATGAGTTACCCTTATGCCTTTGCCCTTTATGTCTAACTAAGAATTTGGGTCTCACATTTTAGGTGATTTTAATTCATGGTTTTGTAATTACTATTTGATTGTTTCATGTATTGTTTCTCCTATTTATTGGTTGCTTAAGATGGAGGTTTTGATAGTGAGTTTTGTAGATATTGTTATGCTACTAAAATTACTTCAAATTTTCTTAGTGATACTCATGTGAAGGCTTAGACTTGCAAGTGTATTGTAATATTTTATTATTGAATAATTAATTGAATTGCTTTGGAGTGTAGGGTTTTCCTTCATATAGGGTATTCCCCATTTACGTCATTATGCTATGGTATATTTATTTTGTATTTATTTCCTTTTTTCTATGATATTAGTTTAATTTTTGCACATATCTCTTCTCATATATTAGTATAGAAAGCACATTATGCATCCCTGATTCCTTTAATTTGGCATCAAATTTTGATCACCTTAGATTTTAAGTGTTAGTGTAAGTACAAATTTCATAATTAGGAATGAAATTGTAATATCGAAATTATATTCTAAAACACATGCAAACCTTATGATCAAGAAAAAGTGGAATTCATGAAAATTTAAAAAATAAAACAAGACAAGTTATTGAAATATATGAATCCCATGGTGAATTATGTTTTCTCCAAGGATTTGGGATGTAGTTACTCAAATGATACGAAATCTTTGCAATGTGTACCTATTGAAGATAGTTGATTGATTTGAACAAAATAATGTGTCAATTTATAGATTTTTGGCAAGGAGGATGGAAGTTTAAGATTCAATGATGAGATCTATAATGGAGATTGAATAATAGTCTTTTTCTTAGGATAATAGATAAAATGGAGGGTTTGGATTTAATTTGTTTAAAATGAATGGCTAAGATTGAGTTTACTAAAAATAGTAATTTATTGCAACAAAAAATGGGAGAGAAAGGGAATTAATCGATTATTTATTTTTGGAAATGGCATAGGGAATATATTTGAGGTGGAAATTGAAGTAATTAAATAATAATTAGATGTGAGATGGAAATTAAGGTATATATAACTAATTATACATGACATTGGATTAGAGTAATTAAATAATTTATTTAATTAATTAGTGATAAATTAGATTGATAAATTTTAATTATTAATAAATTAGTAGTAATAAAACATTAGTATGGAATGGTGTTATGATGATTTTATGTGTTTACATTTTTCCTTTCTTTGAGACAATGTTGTTGTTGGGAATAGGATGCCATTTAATTGAAATCCTAAACATATTTCATGTCTCCTAAGTCCTTGGAAAGTGTTCCCCAACACTAGGATTAGGAGATTAGATTCGAATGAAATGAACATGTAAATTGACATTTGTGATTATTCCTAAATAATAGGAACATGTAGGGACGCCCACTTTCAGTTTAGTATCAGTTTAGTTCAATTAAGTTCAGTTCAATTATGGTTCAATTATCTTCAGTTGCATGTAGTTAATTTCAGTTGTATACTAGTTAACTAAGTTGACTTGAGTTGCATGACAGATAACAAGTGGATACTTTCAGTTTAGTGGGGATGATCGATCAGGCATGATGTTTGCAGGAATTGATAGAGAGATATGTTTCAGTTAACTAAGACTGACTTGGGACCACCTTGGGCGCCCAAGTAGGCATCTTTTAGTTAACACCTTTTACATGAGAAGATATTTACAAGGTTCAGTTAAGTGGGCCCATTCTTGGGCGCCAACTTTGAGGTGAAGCTTCCAAGATATCTTCTTATCTGAAGTTCAATTAAGTGTTCAGGTTGGGACACCCAGATTAAGGGAAACTTTGGTTTGGATTCAGATTACATTGTTGAACTCTACTTGCCCAATCTAGCTGTAGATTTTTGTGAGGAGATTTTAGCTCTTGTATTGGATAACTCTTAAGAGTTTACAAGGCTCATAATTGTCTATAAATTGCAGCAAGTGTATGAGAGTTCAATGTAAGTTTATTGCAGGTTGTGAGGAAGGATTGTTGAAGGCAAGGAAGCATATCAATCAAGGATTGATACAGTATTATTGTAATCTTTCTCTAAGGTTAAATAATACCAGCACTATTGATTCTGGTGGAGTTTTTTCCCAAAAGGGTTTCTCCACATATATGTTGTGTCACTTCTATCTTCTTGTCTCATTCTTCTACAATTTTTTGTCTCTTTCTACAATTGGTAAAATTGATCTAATTAGATTAATCATACACAAAATTGTATCTAAACAAATTAATCATCCTCAAAGAATTGAACAAAGAACACTTAATTAGATCTACAATCTCATAGTTTTACAAGTTTTAAGCTACAAATTTACCTTCATTTTCAACAGTTGCAACTAGCAAAAGCAATGTCATTTCAAAGTAGATAAGTATAGATGGTCAAATAAAACTAGTAGTAGGATGCCTCAATCATCTAGAGGAAATGAAGTTATTAAATGGGTTAGGGATGACCCCTTGAGAGAGTCAATGAGTTGACAAGACTTGGATGGTCTCTCAAAAAGAGAACTAGGTCTAAAGCGATGAAAGATGGATGGGATTTGAAGAGATAGGAATAATGGGGCATGGTTAGATGTATGGCTATTGGAATGCAAGGAAAGGAAGAGATGATTTTGATGAGAATGAGGATAAGTAGGATGATAGAATGAGAGATGAGGATAGTGTATTTTATGAAAAATTGATGTGATGAAAATCGGATGTAGATTGAATTATAGTGAGAAACCAATGTTTGTTGTAGCACTTGACATTATGTGCTAGGGTATAAGAACCAAGGTACAATGATTCTCTATGTGTGTGAGGGACTAATATCCAAGTAAGTGTAGGACCTAATGCACCATGATATGGAAGATCATCATGACGATGGTCATGATGTGCCTCAAGGATCACCTCACAAATGCAAGTGACAAAAGAAACACACCCAACCAAGTATGCACAAATGATAAAAAGACAAACACAATATTTTACCTCTAATCAAGTTAATTGCCAATGGCTAATTGATTTGATCTTGATAGCATTATGGATGTGGGGACAATGTATCCTAAGAACAATGCAACAATTGGGAATGAGAAGCTTTTGGGTTGATGGCTTGGAAGCATGGATTAGATTTGGGTGTTAGGTAGGAGATCACAATCTTGAAGGTTTGAGCATCAATATAGGATTTTGGATCATATGTTAGGCTTAGATATTTTACATGAGAGTTTTAGGATTGGTTGATGTTCTAACTATTTAAGGAAAGAACTCATTTTAGCACCAAGGTCGAAGGTGTTTGGAGGGATGAAAGGTTGGAATTATGAAGAGCAAGGAGGGATGGGATGTGAGATGGAAATGGGGAGGGGATACATGGTGCGATCTATATTGGCTATGTCACATAGTAATGATATACCCCATTGGTTGCATGTTTCTTATGTATGTTTCTGCTTAGATATATTAAGGGATTAAAAAAACATATTTTAAGATCTTGTCCATTTCTCTATCAAGGTCAAAATAAGAATGAAAATAGGTATGATGGCATGGGGATTCAAATGCAATGAGGGGATGATGAAATGATATGAGATGGATGATTGGCTAGTGGTTGCAATGAATAGAGGGGATGAATGGATGTAAAAAAAATTCCCCTAAGTGTAGGGCGCATATGTGCAATGTATTTATAGATGATACACATAAATGGGTTTTCATCATGGTACTTTCCTATGGCATGCCACACCAATGGTTTTTTCCATTGGATATTTTTTCTCTTTACCTCATTATTTGTTTATATTTAGTTTTTTGATGTTTTTATTTAAGCATCTACTTCGATGGTACTATCCCATTTCACATGTTGCTTTGGGTGGATCATGCTACTAGTGTTTCACTCCATGGATGTTGTTGTGAGCTTCGAGGATGGTTAGGTTGGATTCTCTTGCGTTGTTTCCAAGGAAAATGAGGTGGGATGTAGGTTGGATTAAGGATGTATGTTTATGCAAAAGTTTGGATGAAAGGGATGTAGTGATGGAGGTATGTGGGACGATGGATGGGGTTGGGTAAAAGGGGTGGGTAGAAGAATGGTAATGTGAAGGAATGCATTAATGCAATGGAACCAATAGGAAGTGGGACTAACAAGTTCACACACCATGCTAGGTTTGGAGATGGGGTTTTCTAGTTAGATGTGGTTGTGGCCTTTGGATTTTAGCATGCAAGGACTTGTTGGCTTAGCGGATCATAGGTTTTTATACTCTTGGATGGTGGGATTTTGGATTTTGGAGTATCTATATTTCAGATTTTGGGACCCAAATGAATTATATGTTCTAGCTTGTCAGATATTTGCTTGATTATTTGGATTTCTTGAATTTAGGATTGTTAAATTTTGGGCTCCAAGTGGATTGCTAATTTTTAGACTTTTGGGATTGTCAATTGTTGATTGTTGGCTTTAATTTCATGAATTTTTGCTTTTGGTTAATGGAATTTGAAGGCTAAATTTTGGAACCAATATGAACTTGAGATTTTAAGATTTTTGGCTATTAGGATTTGGAGTTTTTAGATTTGGGATGGTGGGCTTATCCATAGGGAATTTTTTTATCAATGTGGACTTTCCGACCTTTAAAATTTGAAGTGCTTGGGACTAAAACCATTTGGGTGTAGGTATTTGAGGCATTTGGATGGGTTTGTTGGGATATGCTAATACAACCAAGTCTATTCCAAAGCCCATTTTATAATGATTGGGATTGGGACCATTTGGGTGCAAACATTTTAGGCATTTGGAGAGTTTTCTTAGGATATGCTAATGCATCCAAAGAACATTTTGTAATGCTTGGGATTGAGACCATTTTGGTGCAAGAGTTTTAGGCATTTGGAGGGATTTCTTGGGATATGCTATCTCATCCAAGTCTATTCACAACCAATTTTGTAATCCTTGGGATACCCCTATGACATATTTTTTCATGGAACTAATGGTAGGAATTATTTTGTAGTAATAGCTAAGGTAGGAAATTGTTTGTATTTTCTTTCATTTTGGTATTAATAGTTCAAATGTATTAAAAAACTATTCATAACAATACAAATTTCAAATGAATGTTTGATAGTTTCTTTGAAATTATGCAATGCACCTACCACTTTCATGAAAATCATGAATTATGTGCTTGGATCATTTATGCTCTTGTGTCATTTTGTACTTGGGTGACATTTTGATTTTTTTAAAAGACTTTAGATGAACATCTAGCCATGTAAAGGAGGTTTTGCAATTTTGAAAGAAAATATGATGCAATTAAATGGGAAGGAATATGAGTTTGCACAAGAATCATGTGTCTACTTGGGCCATATGGTTGGTAACAAACAACTTCAATTTGATATGACAAAATGTGTGGTTATCACAAAGTGGATCAAGTGTTATAGTGTGACTAAGACTGTAAAAAATTATAAGTGTAATCCAATATTTGATGAATTTTATGTGCTCTTTCTCATCCATAATAGTACCTTTGCATGTTGTTATAGTAGGTAGTATTGCATGTTGTCATAGTAGGTAGTAAGTCATTTTCTTGGAGTCAAAATCAGAAAAAATAAAAAATAAAAATAAAAATAAAAATAAAAAAATAAAAAATACTTGAGGAGTTTATAAAATGATTAAAAAAGCACAAGCATTTCTACCAAATTTGTAACAATCTTTTAAGGTAATAAATAATGCAAATGACTATGCCAAACTATTCTATTCCAAAGAAGTAAGCATGTTTGCCATCATTTTGAATTGTTTCATGGTTTAGTTTAGGTTTATTGAATTCTTTTGCTCATATGTCAAGAAATAAAGCACTATTTGATGTGAAAGGAGACTGGATTATATGGATTGTTAGCATCTTTAATATTTGCAATCTCAATCTAAGTTGCAATAAGGTAGGTATTAAAATTTGATGGGTTTTCTTGCAAATTTTTTGTTTGATGATATATATGAGAAGGTTGTGATTAGAAAACTTACCACTGTGACATGTACACCTCCTTTGATTTTTGGCAAGAGGCTTATGTGGAATCTTAGGGGCATGATGTATATTTTATTTTGTTAAACATTCAAAAACAACTTATGTGCCTCAAGAAGACTATCTCCAAGATGGAATACTCTATAAGTTAAATAAATTGATTGTAACTAAAGATGGGAGAAATAAGTGTTTTAGGAAAGATGTCTCAACATTGCTCCTAATGCTAAGATTACAAATATTGTGATTTTTAGGCTATAGAATAGTAAAGCTCAATTTTTTGGTTATAAGGTTTATTTTTTGCCAAAATATTTTTTTTGAAGTTGTTCAACATCGCTTCCAAAGATGCCTGGTACATAAATCTCTTCAATCTCTACATTTATTTTTTATAAAAATAGGTTCCAATGACCTCACAAATCAAAAGTTGTGGCCTTCCGAAGTTGGACCTCCCACATTGGAAATAAACATATATTTGACAAATAAAAAGTTATAAGAGGGAGTTACATTTGTTGACAAACTTATGACACATTATAACACCTTTGAATGGAGATAATAAATTTGAAATGAAATGTCCAAGTTGGTGAGATGATCATGACAAGCTTATAGTAGGTGAAAAGACCATGTTATTTTATTCTATGGACTCATTTTGGGATTTTGGAGTTGGATTTCTAACTTACAATTTGGGTATCATAGTTTAAGTGCTTTTAGGTCATGGTTTTGCCATTGTCATTTGATGGTTTCATGAATTATTTCCTATTTTCTGATGCTTGAGATGGAAATTTTGATAGTGAGTTTTTTAGGTACCATCTTGATACAAAAAGTACTTTAGATTTATGGTTGGTGATACTCCTATAAAGACTTAGACTTTGCAAGTGTATTTTAAGTAATACATCCAGTTTATTTAGAATGTAGGGTTTTTCCCACATAAGTCATTATGTTAGGGTATGTTGTTTTTACATTTATTTCTATTTAACCATGAGGTTAGTGTAAATTTTGCACATATCTCCTCTCATAAAGTAGTGTCGGAAGCATATTTTGCACCTCTGCTTCCTTTCATTTGGTATCAATGCTTTGATCAGTTCAGATTCTAGGTGTTAGGGACAAATATTTCTTATTAATTTTGGATATTAGTGGGAGCTTGTACAAAAAATATATTGTTGCAAGAAAAATAGCAAGCATGTCAAGAATAGAGATGGAAAAGTTCTCAATCATAAATTTTGAGCTTTGGAAGTTTAAGATGGAGGATATGCTCATGGATAGAGATATATAGGTTGCAGTATATGGATCTAAACCTATCACAATGAAATAAGAAGACTAGGACATTTTGGACTGAAAAGTGAAGGGTCTTATTACTCTATTCCGTTGGTTTAGTATTGTTAAATATGCATGAAGAGATTGCCACAATGGACATTTGGAAGAAGCAAGGTGAGATTTATCATACTAAATTTGTGGCACATAATCTTTTCTTGGGAAAGAAGTTGTATACCCTTAAAATGTAGGATGATGGTTCTATGGCAAAACATTTAAATGCCTTCAATATGATTGTGACTTAGTCGCACTTAGTTGGAGTGAAGATGGAGGAGAAAAAATAGTATATGACTTTGTTATGTCATTTGCTAGATTCACGGGACCACCTTTTTATGGCTATTGAAAGCACTAACATTGAGTTAAAAATGAATGAGGTGGTGGAGTCATTACTTTATAAAGAGATGCAAAGAACTTTTTATGAATCTGTTAAGGAGACCCTATATGTTTGTGGAGGACAAAAAGAGAAATCCAAAAGTATAAATCTAAATCTTGTGGGAGATCCAAATCCCTTGGTTAAATCTAAGCAAAATGTTGTGATTGCAACAAACCTTACCATCTTCGAAGAGGCTACAAGGAAGAGAAAAATAGAAAGAGCGATTATAATGATGAGTTTGAAAATTTCTTCCAAGACGGTGATGATGCCTTTGTTGTGGCCTTAGCTACACTGCATTGGGCAATGCATGGTTAATAGACTTTGGTGCCTTTTTCCACATGACCTCACATCAAGGTTGGTTCTTAAAATATGAAGAATATAAGGTGAAAAAGTGTACCCTAGAAATGACTTTCATTTTAAGATTGTTGGTCATGGAAGAGTTCCAATTTGATTCCCTTATGAATGAGTGAAATAATCAATGGTGTATCACATATCCCTAATTTGGCATAAAACCTACTTTTATAAGTAAACTTAATGATTTGGATGTGTCAGTTATTTTCTCAAGTGAAGAGTGTAAGATGGTGAGAGGGGCTATGGTCCTTGCTAAAGGTCTTTTCATAAGCACTCTATTTTAGCTAGATATACATACATGGTTCAATGCAACAGCTTATGTTTCTATAGTGAAAAGATATATAAATCAACACCTTCACCATTGAAACAAACAACAAATAAAAGTGTTGCATCCATTTTTTATGGTTGTGCTTTCTAGGCACCTAAGGGTGTACATGTCTTGGAGACTAAGCTACTAGCTAAGATGGCAATGTTATAGAACTAGAGGATGGGTCATGTAGGTGAGAAGGGTCTAAGGGCATTAAAAAATAAAAAACTTTATTGAGGGATTAAATGGCTGTATTCTTGAACTTAATTTATATAAGTATCTTGTATATGAAAAACAAAACCACATTCAATTTACTTTAGTTCTCATAAATCTTCTATTCTCATAAATCTTCTAGAGTGTTGGACTTAATCCATCATGTTGTACTCAGTCCTATAACTTTCCTTCAATTTTTAAAATATGTATACCATACATCTTTCAATTTTTTATATTATACATATTATAATGTTAGAAAATTTGAAGTATTCAATTGTTTTAAAAAGTTTTATTCTTGTAGAGAATCAAATTGATAAGAAGATTAAGATTTTGCAGATAATGGCAGTGAGTTTTTTTCAACAAATTTTGATAGATTCTATAAGGATTGTGACATAGAAAAACATAAAACAACTTCATATATCAATAAAATAGTGTCGTAGAAATAATCAACATGACATTGATGGAGAGGGCTAGGAGTATGCTCAATGGCTCTATCTTGGAACAAAAGTTTTGGGTAGAAGTGATTACCATGACTTATCTTCGTATGCAGAAAATTGTACACAACCATCTGGTTTGAAGTTGAAGCATTTGAAATTTCATATTTTGAGGTGCTCGAGTTTTGGAAGGTTCTGCAACTGTTTGTGAGAAATTTGTGTTTAAGAAGAGTCTCAGAAGAAGTTGAAACATCATCCGGTGTTAATTTCTGAGTTGCAGCAATTGTAGAACATGAATTTGCAAATACCATAGAGATGCACAACAAAAAAAATTGAGGAATTTGATTTTTTCTTCTCTTGCAGAACAAGATGAATTTGAAACATGAATTTGATTTTTTCTTCTCTTACTTTCTTCTTCTTGATGATGGATTATGAAGTTTGATTCGAAACATCAAGGAAAAAAACTCATCAAATCAAATCCAGAAACAATGCATGCTGAAGACCAAGAAAATCAGAACTTGTAACCTTGCAATTTTGGTGATAGTGGAAGGAGGTACAGCCCCATTTACTGGAGTTCTTTCCCGAATCGGGTTTCTCCTAGTTAAATTTGTGTTGAATTTTGTATGTGTACTCTAATGATCTTCTTTCCATGTTGTTAGGTTCAATTCTTCATTTCCAAGAAATTAAGTCTACACATAACTCATCGAAATCAGTCACATTTATGTATTTGTGAATTAGATGCCTGTATAACTGTGCTAATTATAGATCAGATTCAGTCACAAAAAAATTCTCTACAAAACTGGATTTGAAACTGTGTGTTTCTTGCGTCAAGTCATCATTTGCACCCTCTTTCCTTCAAACTATTTCATTTGCCTTCCTTTTATTTTTTTTCCTTCATAAATATTTATAAAACCCATGAAAGTGAAAGTGATTATGTGACTACAAAAAACCAGAAAATGTGATTGTTAGCTTTTGTCATCTTGTTGATCTTATTTTATCTGTGTTATACGATACATAATATAAGGTTATTAAATATAATGTTCATAATTTTAGTGGGTTTATGTAAATAGTTAATAGTTTGGTAGTTGATAGGTAGTTGCACTTGGAATGAGAGAGGCTTTATTAAAGCCAATGTTTTATAAAATAATCTAACCTGTTTTTATTTTTGCGAATATTGTATGCTCTTTGATCCTACAAGTGATATCAGAGTCACTGAAAATAAAAGAATGATGATCTAAATTTTTCCTTTACATATCTCTTTCTTATTTGTGTCCCAAAGTATTTACAAGATTGCTAGTTGCTGGGGCATAGATAAGTTTAATTTCTCAAATAAAAGGAAAAAAGCAGCAGTTGTGTGGCTTGATGAAGAAGAGCTGAGGTGCCTCAAAGAAGGGTGTTTGAAGTGGTGTGCATACGAATCCATAGAGCCCAAAAGGATGATGAGGATTGGTGCTTGAATAAAACTTTATTTCTTTCTTTGTGAATGCTTGTTGCTGCTGCTTCTCAATTTGGGTTATGTTGCTCCTTGGACCAAAATAGTGTTGTTTGTTGTTTACTGGATATCAGTTTATTATGGGACCATTTGAAGATTTGTTTTCTGGTGGATTCAAATTATGATCAGTGTCTACCATTGAGAAGAATTTCAATTTGAATCTAATTACATGCATTTAAATTTACTTTTTAACATATTCCACGGCAACGTTTGAATATAGAAATTGTTTGCACATAAAGCAATGGCCATCATGTAGCTGAGTTGGTTATGAGGAAAATGTTAAAGCATTTGCAATCAGTTTGATAGATCACAGTCCAAATTAACGAGTGTTAATGTTATAGCAGCTTCAGTTGATTCTTCCAGCTCACTTCCTTTGAGAAAGTATTAAATTGAATATAGCCATTGGCTATTCAATTTACGTCTTATTGTTTTGTGTCTCATGCTTCGGCCGACATGTATAATTCGTAATTCATAAAAGACAATTAATATACTCCTAGGCCGACTTCATTAAGGAGATATGCGTTTTTTTGTAAGAGGCCGACATGTAAGGATTTGACTCCTATACATATACGCAGCTTGTTCATCGATTAGATGATGATTGAAAGCTCTGACCCAGTTCGGAAAAATCTGAAAGTGCGAATATAAACAGAGAAGCTCGATCTTAACAAAGGGCGAACTCATATATGACTTAAAGGCGATTATCAGTTGGTTATTCATATTAGTTTGCTTCATAAAAGTTCGAATATATCAGATGATAAAAGTGCGAACTGATCATATGAGGAAGTGCGAACAGTCCAGATGTCAAAGTGCGGATATATGATCAAGTGCGAATGATCAAGGGCGAACAGAACCATTCACACCTGTGTTAGCCGCGATCTTCTCATATTGGATCGGTGATTAGTGGTGAACTTCTTATTTTGGATCTGTGCGAACCTTACCATATTGAATCTGTGTCAAGGTGCGGACTGTGTTAGTGAGAACTCATCTGAGGTCTAAGTGCAAATATATATGATCAGGTCAAAGGGAGATTATATGCCAGAGCGAAGCTATAGGTTTCAGTTTCTGACAAGTGCGCTTGAAGTCTAAGAGCTGAAGACCTTCAGTGCTAAGTGATCATTATTGGATCTGCATTCTAATACTATCAGGTGTGATCTAATGCTAGTCATCTGTCATTCCTTATTGACACTGCATATCGGTCTTGTGTTAGACCTCATTGTATTGTGTAAAACTGCCATTGTTATATCAAATATAAGAGAGATCTCTGTTGCTGGGTTTTTCTCCCTCAAGTGGAGGGTTTTCCCAGGGTATATGCTGTGTTGTGTTGTCTGATTTTGATTGAATTTTCTGTACACTAATCTGATCACTTAAAATCAACAACGAGAAACAATTATTTTCAAAAAGCAAACTTTAAAATACTGGTCATCCCTTTCACTAGAGTTTTTTTACTTTTTGTCTAAGCTTAGTGGTGTTATCACTCATTTCAGAGGTTTTGGCGCACTTCAGATGCATCCGTAAGGTTAATTTTGGAATCTCCCACGCGTTTTATGGAGACATCATTTCTAATGGGTACATTTTCAATGGAATCTAACATCCCATCATTTTTCTCTATAGCTTTACACATGGACACTTTTATTATCATTGATGTATCAAATTTGCATCATGATTGTACTATAACATCTTTTGGAGTTTGGAGGACCCACTATGAGGATGGAGATTTAATCCCATGCTCAATTAGCTTCTCACTGGGAGAATGGATACAATGCTTGAATAGCATTTTGATATAAGCAGATGCTTTTTTATGTTTCCGCATAGTGTTGTTGGTTTTCCAGTTTGGCGTTCCACTGCAATGTTGTGTTCAATTTTGGTTTTATCAATGCAGTGTTGTGTTCAGCTTTGTCGGTTTTCAGAGCATTGATGTAGAGTAAGATCCTGGCAAGAGGTGAAACCATTTTGTTTTCCACCTCTTGATTGATAGGAGATAAGGTAGGTCTTCATAGTCACTTGACAAGTGGTGCTCTCTTGACTTTATGTGTTATCTTTATGTTGTGATAAGGGTAATTCACCAGAGATGTTGCTCATTTAGTTGAGCAATGGCATGTCTTGCTCACAATATGGTATGGTCAGAGGCACGGTGAATGAGTTACTTTAGCATGATTGTGTCAAGGAGGCACTGGATGTATAGGATTGATAGGGTTTAGTCACCATTGAGTGTGGAGAAAAGAGCAAGGTATCAAGTGGATGAGTAGAAGTGTTGACAAAGGTTGATTACTACCAAGTGCTTAGAGGACTGAGTTATAGAGTGGAAGAGTTGGGTGGTTGACAGGATTTCCAAATGCTTTGGATCATTTGGATATACCCTTTTCAATCAAGGAGGTGTTTGTTGGCTTTTGCTATCTTTTTTATTCAAAAGTTATGTTTATTTGTGTTATATGGTATTATATTAGGTTATTAAATATAATGTTAGTGGACTTTGTTGACAGATGGTCAGCACTCCCCTCGGGATTCGTGACATGGACTAGCCACCTCCCGTGGATCCGTTAACTCTAACGGTTGTATCAGGCATTAAAAGGTTGATCTTTTGGTGCAACGCCAATCGTGGGGCCAACAATTGGTATCAGAGCCAAAGGTATCGGGTTTAAATCCCCTTGGGTAACGCTGAAGGGGAGATTGTTGGCAGATGGTCAGCACTCCCCTCGGGATTTGTGGCATGGACTAACCGCCTCCCATGGATCTGTTAACTCTAGTGGTTGTATCGAGCATTAAAAGGTTGATCTTTTGGTGCAACGACAACCGTGGGGCCAACAAGTTTATATATTGTTGTTAATAAATTAGAAGTTGATAAGTGGTTGTCAAATGGTTAGCCGCACGAGAGCTTGAATGAGGCTTTATAAAAGATTGTAATCCTTCAAATAATCTATTTGAGTATGTTTTAATATAAAAACATAGCTTGTGTTTATTTTTGTGAATTTTATATGCTCTTTAATCCTACAATCATTTATGTGACAAGGGAAAATATCAGCAAAAAGTAATTTATGTGACAAGGGAGTCACCCCCAGTAAAATAAAAGGGTATCCCATTGTGCTTTTACATTACTACTAGCTCCACATATCCTAATGGGGGGGTTATGGAGGTCCTCTCAACATACATTGAGAGAATGACACCCAAGGTTGAGGTGAGGGACCTTACTATTTTAAAGTTATAGAATTACAAGCAAGCTAGGGGAAGGCTCTTTTCTTTGGCACTAGCTATTCGATGAAAAACCACCCAAACACCAAGTAACAAAAATTGGAGTCTCTATTCATATCTTACATTACAAATTACAATTATTAATATTGTTTACAAATTTTTGAATATTGTATTTGTAGGTGGGATGATTGGGGTGGAAATGCCCCAAATCTTTAAAATAAAGCCCTCCAAATTTTGTCTCAACCTTGCAGCATTCTAGAAGTGAGCACAACTGAAGTTTGTTTTAGTCCTTTCACACAAAGCAGCACAATAAGCTGACTCAACAATGTCCTAATGGTGTAGTTGTTGTGCAATACAACCTTCAACTTTGCACAAGGAAGATGGACACATCTTGGATGATATTGAACTTTAAAGTGATTCATTTGTTTAGAATAAGGAGATCCCCCATCTTCATAGAGGACAATATTGTTGATTTCAAGAGGGCAGCCATGGAGGGTGTGGATTCAGCAAAAGCAAGAAAGTTTGGATTGGAGGACATCATTTCCAACATGGAGCAAAGGAGTCACTACCATCTAGTAGTAGGTGGAGTCACAAGTAAGCCTTAAGGCTAGGCCAAGTAAAGAGCCACAACTAAGTGCAATGAAAGACTCTCTCTCCAATTTCTCACTAGAATGAATCAGAAGAAATTGCAAATCATATAATTTGTATCTTGATTGAATATACAATTTATGGTGATGATTTTCAAAGACAGTCATCATTAATTCATAATAGTTATCAACTAGTTATTGTATTCACATGATGATGTGATTTTGTACTCTATTTGTATTCAAATCTAATAGAAAACATTTCCCCAATATTTTGTAGACTCATTTGATATATTTTATAATTGTATGTTGCATAAAAATTGTTTTTTTTAAGAAATTTAAGTTTTCTGTTTTTGTTGCCAAGTTTTGCTGAGTTAGAAAGTTTTGGTGTGTTGAGTCCAAGTTTGTGGACTATGGGTAGGAACACTCTTTTGGAATGCACACGATGCTAGCATGCTTGACTAAATTTACATACAATAGAAGAAATATCTTCCTTCGCCTCTTCTAGCTGTTGGTTGTGCCATATCCCATCTTGAGTCCTCCTTCACCAAGTTTGGCCATTCATTTTCATCTCTCTTGTAGAACTTTGTCTGCTTTAGTCCATCCTCTAAATTCTTCTCATGTTTCTCTTTCCTCTTGTGGACTTTGACCCACCACTATCAATCCAACTCCACCAAAAGTCTTTTTCTTTTCCACTCACTTCATTTGCCCACAAATCAGCACAAACAATATTATGAAAAGCAACAGTTCCGTTAGGTACCTCCTCATTGCCTCCTTCTCCACTCATCTATACCATATCCACCAGCACCTTAATGTCCTCCAAGGGACATACTATTGATGCACTCTATCCACTCAAGATTTTGTGTAGCAAAATATTCCTCAGGGTTCAACTCAATCAGCATGATGGAATCAAATAATTCATCCATCAATTCTTCTTCACTATTCCATCTCTTTCTCCACTACCATCATTATTGGTACTAGATAGAGATTCAAATCTTCCCCAAACATCCCTTTCTCAAGTCTATGCAACTTTTGTTATGCCTCTACTTGTGGACTCATCTACTACATATTCATCTCCTATGTCCTCCAAAGGACAAACCACTATTGCATTTCCTCTACTAAACTGTTTCTCTATATCCTCTATGATGAGGATCTATTCTTCAACAAGTTACACACATTCTCCTTTCTCTGTGTCCATCTAATAAATCTCCGTCAGATTCATCTCTTGTGTTGGATAAGCAACTTTAACCTCCATATCTTCCATCACCACCTTATTTTGTTTTCTCCTCTTACTCATACCAACTTTCTGCCCTTCAAGAGCATCTACCATTGCTCTCAATACGCTCAACAACTCAAGAGCCCTCTCCACAAGAGGCCTTTCTCTCCACTTCATTAATGCAAATTTCATAGGTCTCCTCAAGGCCATCCTAGTTCTTATTTTTGAAGATTTCTTCAAACACACTTTGACCACAACTAGTTTTCACTTCAAACAAATTGCATATGTGCTATACCAAACACTTTCACTAGAAGATGTACACTCTCAAAACCTCCTCTACCCACTATCCACTCAATGGAAGATGTTCTTACACCTTCTACCCGGTACTCTTTTGTTAAGGGTATTAAAACACTTTTGACACTATTTCCTCTCACTACCCCTACAATTGCAAGACTTTCTCCCACCTGCAACAAATCCACTAGAGCCTCACAAGACATAACTCCACAAGGAAAATTTTGCTTCAATACCACATGGTGCATCTAGGCAAGAGGGTATAATGAAAGACAGTCTAAACCTAGCAGCCACACAAACCAACAACAAAACATATGCCAAGCAGAAGCAAAAATAATAAAAATAATTCTATCTTCATTAAATTATCTAAATCTGTGTTGCCGTTCACAGGCTACAAGTTGCAAATAGCCTGAACTTATTACACACAGAAATTTGCAAATGGGATGTTCTATGCCCATGATGAATAAATCCTTCCTCAAACAGGGTCTTCCTCTTTTCCCAATATATCCTGTTTTCTAAGCAAATGTTGCAAGAGTTTCTCCTAGAGCCTACTCTCTCTTGTTTGTTGCTTCTACATTCACTGCCTTCTACAAGAAAATCAATGGGTTTTATTTTGAGTTGCCACAAAAATCTGCCAACCATTTTTGTTTCTTGCTTGAATATTCTTCATTTTGCTAGTGTACTGACCCAGCTGTTATTACAGTTACCCAAGACCTCCAACGGCTGCCAAATGACAGCATCATGAGCAAAATGTCTGCCCACATGAATAAGATAGTCGACACACCATAGAAAGTTAACAATTGCAAGCAAGGAGAAGAAAAGTCACCAAATGATACTGGACTAAAGCCCCAGCACCACCCAAAATGTCAAATGAAATGCATGACCCCTTCAAGAAAACAAATGTCCGCCAAAAGGCATAAGACTACCAACATTCCACCTTAATGGGCATGCTTTTATGCACACCAAGTGTTGGGTGAATGCCAACAAGAAAACATAATATGAAGAAAATTTACACAATCCATAATGATAGGTTGGAGACATAAAATGAGTTGATACAGGCAAAAGACAAAGCCAGATGTCTATTGAAGTCAATGCCCTAATGAGTCATCACTGTCAGCCATCAATTCTACCTTGGTGTGGAAATCATCCCAAATGTTGTCCAAGTCATAGTTGTTGCTAAGGTTGCTTTTGCTGCCAAAATTGCTTTGCTGTTGAAGATTACACAGGCTGCTGCTGAAGGAAAAGTGGTGCCAAAGTTGAAACAGGCTATGGCCAAAGTGGTAGATTGTTTGTCAAAGATGCAACCATATTTTTCTGTTGCTCCCGAAGTTAGCTAGAATGCTCTTTGATATCCTAGACTCATTTATTCATGTTCTTTTCCATGAAAACCTGTACACAAAACCAAAATTCTCTCAGCCAATTTTCATTCTATTTTTGGTGATGCAAGATTGCTTGTGGTTCTAACTTCTGGATATTCCTGCACTACTGAAGTTTTGTACCTATAGAAATGGTTAGTAATTTGTGGTGAAGCATTGGATAGGCTTCAAAACAGACTTAAGATACAGAGTAAAGTGACTTGTGAATGCAACCTTTAATAATCTTCAACCAGTTTGAAATGTTCAAATTGAAAGAATTTTCAAATTGATATTTGTATACTGAAGAAGTATTATCCTTCCATTCTTTTCCTTCTCTCTCTATCTTGCACAATCACAAGTCTTAACACATTGCAACAATTTGCTCATCGCTAGCTCCCACTCGCATACTCCACACTCTGCAGCTCATCCAACATTCTTCTAGTATAAATGCCCATTCCTATTGCTTGAGGAGACTCATTTTGATTCACAACAATGAATATTTTACTATGCCAGCAGCTAATGATGAATAAATTTCAGATTCTACAAGCTCCCTTCAACAAAATTTCATTTGTCCCGACTCCTATTCATGTAGTGGTTTGGTTTTCATGGACACATTACCATTGGGAGAGCAAGATTCTTGCTGATCCAATAATGAGCGTCAAAATCAACTTCTCCAGTCCAGCTCCAAGGTGCTGATCATATGCTTAAACATAACATATGCATTTAATTAACATTAAAATGTTATTTATGTGCATCATTTAATATTTCACTCAGAACTTAGGAGTTGGCGCCCTGAATAAATAAATTTTTCATTAATTTGGCCCCCTTTGTAATGACGTTTATGACCCTCAATGCTACTAACATTAAATTATAACATTAAATATTTATCACCACTTCATTAATTATATTAATAAGTTATTACAAATTAGCCAAATAACATAATAAAATGGGAACTGCAATCAAGTATGAATCCAAGCAATCCATCATTTCACAACCAATGGAGCCCATCTGAAGCACACTTTGTGGAACTCATCTGATGAATTCTCCAAGAGAATATGAATCATGCATGCCTTTCACTCAAAAATAGCTAAGGGGCTCCCAGGGCATCTCACTATGTCCATGAATCTTGACTTATCTATTAAATTGAATCTGTAAGTTCATGAGCAAACTGAATGATCCCAGAAGCCTACAAACGAATCACTGCCAAAGTTGATCTCCACTCTCACTGAACGCTAGAGGTCATTTACAATCATCTCAAAACGACCCTCTAATCACCTTCATTAGCCTACGAGGGTCAAAATGATAGGCTAATCTACTGAATACAAATGTCTCACTTTGGAGGGGACATTACAGTCATACCCGTCTAACGCCATGAAAGGTGTCATCTATATTGACATGTGGTAAGTGGAATTATAACAATACTCGCAGAGGTAAATCCACTTTACCCAAGCCTTCTGTTGCCCAGCTATGTAAATTCTAAGATAACCTTCCACCCATTTATTAACTATCTTCGTCTGCTCGTCTATTTGTGGGTGGTAGCTGGTACTCGGGGTTAACTCAGTCCCACAGAGTCTGAACACCTCCTACCAAAAGTGACTCATAAACCGGCTGTCCCTATCACTAACTATGGTCTGAGGTAACCCATGTAGTCTGAAAACCTCTCAAAAGAACAATTTTGCCACCTGTGTAGCTGTGTATGTAGCTGTGATCAGAAAGAAGTCGACATATTTTGTTAACCGATCTACAACCACATATATACAGTCTCTTCCTAGGCAAGTCTGTAATAAAGTCCATGGACAGGCATTCCCACTTCCTATTAGGAATCGGAAGTGGCTGTAATAGACCTGCCGGATAGGTGTGCTCTTGTTTGTTCTGCTAACAAACTGGACACTCCCTAACATACTAAAGAACATCGGCCTTGAGCCCTTTCCATGTAAACCTCTCCCTGATCTACTTGTAAGTTTTGAAGTATCCTGGGTGTCCTGCAGTAGGCACATCATGGAAAGCCCTCAATTTAATGCTCTTCATCTCTGATCCTGGCGTCAAATGTATCCTGCCTTTATATATGATGAGCTCATTGACAACTGCATATCTACTGTCCTGAACTAACCCCTCAATGATCCTAGATGCCCATGTGTCCTTGGCGTACTCCGCCACTATCAGGTGCCTCCAATCCTCTGAGATCTAAACCATAGTGTTCAAGTGTGGTCTGTGAGATAGAGCATCGGCGACGACATTCTGAGTACCTTTGAAGTATGTAATATCGAAGTCATACGACTGAAGCTTACGAACCCATTTGTGTTGGTGGTCATTAAGGTCTCGCTGCCCCAAGAAATGTCTAAGACTATTGTGGTAATTTTTTATACAGAATTTGCTGCCAACGAGATATTGTCTAAATTTGGCCAATGCGTGCATAATGGCCAAAATCTCCTTATCATAAGTACTATAACCTCTCTCTGGTCCTTTGAGCTTCCTGCTCTCAAATGCAATCAGGTGCTTATCCTGCATAAGCACAGCACCAATTCCCTCACCCGAGGCGTCACATTGAAGCTCAAATGGCTTCGTGAAATCTGGCAAGGCAAGAATGGGACAACTGGTCATAATCTATTTGAATCTCATAAAGCACTCCTGTGCCTTCAGGGTCCAAATAAAAGCACCTTTCTTCATCAAGTCCATGAGAGGCGCTGCATGATGCAAATAACCGTTGACAAATCGGTGGTAGAAACCACATAACCCCAAGAATCCGCGCGTTGTGTGAGATTCTTTGGAGTGGGCCAGTCGATGATAGCATGGATCTTGTCAGGATCCATGCTCACACCCTCTGCACTAATGATATGTCCCAAATATAACAATTTTGTCATGCCAAGGTCGCACTTTGATTCCTTCGCATACGACTCCCTATCCAAAATCCCCAACACTGCATCTAAGTGAGCCAAGTGTTCCTCCCACGTTCTACTGTACACCAGTATATCATCAAAGAATACAAGTACAAACTTCCTCAACTGTGGTTGGAAGATTTTGTTCATTGTGGCCTGGAACGTGGCTAGTGCATTGGTTAGCCCAAATGGCATAACCACAAACTCGAAATGCCCACAATGGCATCTGAATGTCGTCTTCTCTATATCTTACGCAACTTGATCTGATGATAGCCGGATCTCAAATCAATTTTTGAAAAGAAACAAGCACCATGTAACTCGTCAATCAACTCATCGATCCGTGGGATGGGGTATTTGTTTTTAACTGTGTTACCGGATTCGTACCCATAGGCCTCGAACCCGGTTCGGGTGCGAACCCGGTACGGGTTCGCCTGTGGGTACGCGCTGGGCACGCACCCTGTGCGTACCCAGCGAGTACCATGCCCGTGGGTACGCGGACCCGGGGGTACTAGCCGCGTACCCGGGCGAACCCCTGAGAACCCACGGCCCAGCACTTAAAAAGTGGGCCCAAAAGTGAAAAAAAAACAATTTTTTAATTTCTATTTTGCTTCAAAACCCTAAAACGACCCAATATGAGGCCTTTCAACACTAAAACATTTCATTTTTACCTCTCATTTTGCTCTCTCCATAATTTGTGTCCATCTTAGCATTTTGAAGGGAGGTGATTGCATTTGAAGGAGATCGATTGTGGAGTGGCAAATAGCTTCTACAAAGGAGATTTAAGTGTTCAAGGTATGCATTTAAACCCTATTCTTCAATCTTTTGATGAATTTTTTTAAGTTTCTTAGTTTTTGATGAATTTTTTCAAGTTTGTGAAGAAGTTTTTCAAATATATATATTTTTTTTTCATTTTTTTTATAGATTGCAACAATGGCCAGTAGTCAAAGTTCAGTGGGTGGGGATGGAAGCCAAAAGTTTAAAATTGATAAAGGATCTCCTTTATGGAGACATACCACACGAATTTCACAAATTCCTGGAGGTGGGGGGTTTGTTTGGAAGTGTAATTTTTGCAATGTACAATATAATAGCTCCTACTACCGAGTAAAACTTCATTTTATGGGCCCTGGTGGTAAAGGGATTAACATGTGTGTGGGCCCAGATAAGAAGGGGTTATCTGCTGTACAAATAGCAGCATTTATAAAAGAACAAGAAGATGCCGACAATTCAATTGCAAGAGGAAAACAAACTAGTTATAGTTCCGGAAAGAAAAAACAAACATTACCCACTCATCAGATAGTTAGGCCCTCTAGACATCCCTTCTTGTCTATACCCTCTACGGAAGAAGAAGATGAAGAACCAGAAACCACCACCCGCAAGAGAGGTCCATTAGAGAAAGCATTTAAAATGGAGGCAAGAGATATTGCTGAAGAAAAAATTGCACGTTGCCTCTATGCCAATGGTCTTCCATTCAACTTGGTGAGATCACCATATTGGAAGGACATGGTGTCAGCAATAAATAGTGCACCTCCTGATTTCACAAGTCCTGGGTATGAAAAGGTGCGTACCACCTTATTGCAAAAAGAGAGGAAATATGTAGAGGCCCAACTAAAACCAATTAGAGATTCTTGGGTTGAAACAGGTGTATCTATTGTTTCCGATGGATGGAAAGATTGCAAAAACCATCCATTGATTAATGTTATTGCAGTGTCCCCCAAGGGGGCAATGTTTTTGAGGGCGGTTGACTGTGAAGGGCAAGTGAAAGATGCAGTGTTCATTTCCAGGATTCTCATTGACTCCATAGAGATGGTGGGTAGTGAAAATGTTGTCCAAGTAATTACGGACAATGCAAAAGTTTGCAGGGCTGCAGGTGCTTTGGTAGAGGCCAGATATGAGCACATCTTTTGGACACCGTGCACCGTACACTCCCTCAATTTGGTGATGCAAGCAATTGGCACCCAAATAGAGTGGGTGAAAGAAATATACCAGGAGTCTGAGGAGATCCAGATGTTTGTGACAAACCACCATATGTCACAAGCAATTTTCAGAACTTTTTCAACATTGGAATTGTTGAAGGTAAATTTTAAAATTTAATTTATTTAGTTTCATTTATCATTTATGTCATGTTTTACATAATTGAATAAAATAATTTTTTGCATTATTTACATATTTTAAATGTGTTATTAACTTACTATTAACATGTTCTTAGGTTGCCGAGACCCGGTTTGCATCTCACACAATTGTTCTGAGACGACTTGTGAAGGTGAAAGATGCATTGAGTCAAATGGTTATTAGCAACCAATGGGGTATATGGAAGCAATCAAATTCAGAGAGGGCCCAAAAAGTCAAGGCATTGATCTTGAATGACGATTGGTGGGATCGTGTGAATTATGTATTGGAATTCACCGAACCTATCATGTCTATGCTTCGGTTTGCTGATACAGATGAACCATGCTTGGGGGATGTCTATGATAGCATGGACACAATGTTGGAAAAAATAAAAATAGAAATACAAAAAAAAGAGAATGATCCTGAAGACACCTTGTACAAAAGGGTGGAAGCAATTGTTCTTCATCGTTGGAACAAGATGACAACTCCATTGCACCTCCTTGCATATGCCCTATCTCCGAGGTACTATACCACTGAAGTGCTTTCTATCCCAGGGAGAATACCGCCATATAGAGATGCTGAAGTTGCTAATGGGTATAAGACGGCATTTAGTAGAATGTTCAGTGATCCAGAAGTGCATGCAAGTGTCATGAGAGAATTTGGAATGTTTGTCACAGGAAAATCAAAAAATCATACCGCTTCTGTTGCTAGAGACCAATACAAAATGGATGGTCTTACATGGTGGTACCTCCATGGTCAAGATTATATGTACCTCCAACCTCTTGCAATCAAGATCCTCTCACAAGTAAGTTTTTTTTTTTTTTGCCACTTGTATTGTAAAATTTAACACTTAACATTCTTGAATTTATCTTGCATTTTTTTATTTTATTTTTAATTTTGTTGGTTTTCTCTCCAGGTTGCAAGCTCTTCTGCCGCTGAACGGAATTGGAGTACATACTCTTTTATCCACTCAGTGAAGCGTAACCGGTTGGTTGCAAAAAGAGCTGAAGACTTAGTGTATATTCATTCCAATTTGCGTCTTCTGTCACGTAAGGATCCTCAATACAGGCAGGGGGCAGCGAGGCTTTGGGATGTAGCACCCGAGTCTACTGACTTGGATGCAACCATTCAGGATCTTGCTAGAGCCACTATGGATGATGTGGGTGATATTGATGACATATCACATGGTGTTGGATCCGCTTTGGGTTCAAATGATGATGATTTTGAAGTTGAAACCACTCAAAATCCAAGTCATGATGATTCTGACAATCCTTTTGATGATTGATGAGCACATGAACAATGAACATTGAATCATGTTTCAATGTTTCATGAACTACATTTTGTAATTCAGTAATTTTATTTGAATATTTTTCAACTATCAATTGGCATTTAATATTTATCTTTGGCATTTGGCATTGATCAATGATCAAGTATCATACTATGAAATGATTTAGTTTTACAATTCTCTATGTTTCTCTTATTTTTTTGTATATATAATACATATATATAGATTTATAATATATTAAATTATTAATATATATATATATATACACACGTACCCATACGTACCCAAACCCCTAAAAAAATTTTGCCTGTACCCACGTACCGGGTTCTCGTACCCGAACCCGTCCCCGAACCCGAATCGGTAACTTAGGTTTTTAATGGTTCTCTTATTCAGAGCCTTGTAGTCGATGCACATACGAAAAAGTACCATTTTTTTCTTAACTAAAACCACAAAGGAGGAAAATGGTGACTTGCTCAGCCTAATGTGACCCATGGCAAGCAACTCCTTAATGGTTTTTTCTATCTCATCCTTAAGTTGTTTCAAATGCCTATATGGAGTAATCATCATGGGCTTAGCGCCCTCCTCTAGCTCTATGATATGCTCAATACCCCTATCAGGGAGTCTACATAGTGGGATGTCGCTAAAAACCTTTCCATGTTTAATTCTTATCTCCTGTATATCTAGGTGATATTCTGTTTTATGCTGCCCCTCCTGAGTCAGCATCAGCACACATTTAGCTGCCCACTCAACCATATTGTGCCACATGAGGCTCTCCATCCTCCTGAGTGATAACATCCTGAAACTGCTATCTCTAATGGCCTTTAATATCTGAGTTTTTCCCTCTACCTCAAAACTCATCTCCATCTCACGAAGGTCAAGAGTGAACTTGCCAATAGCATGGAGCCATCTCCTACCCAGAACCACATCTATATCTCCCATGTTTACCACACAGTAATCAACCTTAAAGTTGTAGTTATTAAGGCACATAGGGAGATCCTTGATCATTCTTTCACACTTAAGGGTATATCCATCCGCCACTTTCACCCTTATACCTTCAAACTCCTCTATAATGATCCCACGCTTCTCCACAAAGCGTGCATCAATAAAATTATGAGTGTCACCTGTATCCAAAAGAATGATGGCCCTGCTAGGACACCACGCATTCTAAAAGACCTTTCCTGTTGGATACTAGTAATCCGTGCCTCCTGTAGATTGATTTCCCCTTTTTTTTTCTTACTTTTCATCATCTGAGTCTTCTTGACCAGCTTGCTAGTCGGAATTTTCAGATTCTGAATCTTCATAAAAAGCCCACATAACACGGTTAGCTTTGCCTTTTGGTCTTAAGGGGCAGTCATGATTTGCATCATATGGACCCTTGCAGTAGAAACATAACTTCTTTTTTCACAAATCATTTAATGTTTCACGGTCAAATGGCGCTGCTGATTTCTTTTTTGATCCCCCCTAAAATCAGATTTTTCTTTATTCTTGGGAAATGTTTTATTGTCTTTGAATGAAGAGCCCTTTGAGACAAACTTGCTTGATGACCCGAACTTGCTTGATGGGGCTGCAAGTTCCATACTCCTTGCCTTCTTCATTGCCTCCTGTAACATTGGTGGATCGAAAGCCTTAACCCACCTATGTAATGGTTCAAGTAGGCCCTCTATGAAGAGCACAACCAACCTCCTCTTTGAAATGTTTGTCACCATTACAGATAACTTCTAGAAATCACTGATATAGCTCTCGAAGCTGCTAGTCTGCCTAAGTTGTGCCAAGTCCCTAAAATAGACTTCTGGATCCTTTTTATCAAAACGATCAACCAGTCTATCCACAAACTCTTGATAGGTGGTGATACGATCATGTTGCAGTGTAACCATTCCCAGATACCACCAGTTATGGGCTGCTCCCTCTAGATGTAACGTGGCAAACTTGATTGCTTCTTCCTCAAACATAGGTCGAAGCGTCAAGAAGGTGTCCAGCCTATGAATCCAAGACTGTATTGTTACCTTGCCACTGCCATCAAAATAAGGTAGGGTGATCTTACTAGCATCGTGCTTCAAGTCTCTGCTTTGGTTTTGAGGCCTATTCCCCTATCGAGCCCTGTAGTAATCCATCCTTGATTGCACAAATCGATCAAAGTGCATGAGCTCACGTGCCTCTAGTGTCAATTGTTGCCACTCATCGTGTGCAGCCATATATGCATCAGCATAGGTTGGTTCCTCAACCTTTTCAATATTCTCCTCCGCTCGCTCTTCCCTCAGAAAAGTGGGTCGATTCGGCCTATCTGCAATGCGGGAAGGTGCTCTCTGCACTCTCCGTGATCCTGCTACACTCCTGTCATCATCCTGATCCCTGTTATTTCTCACCCTGTTTTCCTCAATAGCCCTACTCTATTGTATCTGTTGCTGCATGGTGGCTGTAAATCATTCAAATGCCTTGGCCATTCTTTCAAAGAGCTCTTCACCCCTATCTACCTCTCTTCTAACTGTCACCCATCTCTGCCAATGGTCCCTCTGCAAACAGATTATCCCTTTGCCAATCTGCCTCTGATTCCCTTTTACTGCGAGTAAAATATTTGTGGTGACTTCTCATGTGCCTTCAACCCTCTAGGATGGCAGGATTAAGGCTCTGATACCAATGTAAGAACACTTCGTGCTCTAGTTTTTGATGCTGGTTTTTTTTGTTTTGTGTTTTTGATGTTTTATGAAGGTTTTTTGCTTTTTTTTGTTTTTTTGAAATATTTGCAAAGAAATAAAAATGCAAAGCATAAATAAATACAAACAACTATGATAATAGCTCCTCCAATATATGTTTTATTGCTCAATATTCAAGACAATGGATTATTACAATCATACCTGAATTAATTAGAAGACATGCAGCTGTTGTTCACCACTTTCAGCCAAAAAAGCAACTCATAAAATGGCTTGATTCTCCCTCCATCAGCTGCCTTTTTAATCAAACTTGGTATGGCTGAGATCCCAGGGCATAGGTGCCTCACTATGATTTATTTCAGATTTTTTAAACCCCTCTTGAACAAAATCGCCCTTACTGGTCTGGCCACCCCTCTGCTACAGGTAAGTAATAAAAATGATCACGGCCGTACTCTTCTTTGATCTGACAAGAGCAGATTAAGATGGAATCTACAGTGCTTCTTTTTATCTTTGAAAACTCTGAAAAATCATGCAATCAAACCCTTCCATTTATCTCTCAAATTCACACAAATAGAACACCTGAATGATGCCCTCTTGAATGCCAAATTCAACAGGTATTTCACTACTTCAAACGGCTACAATCACTAAAGAAGGAACGTTCTCCAATGGCTCGAGGATTAAAAACCCTTGGCTCCACTCTCAGACACAAATTCATCAACAACAATGCTCAATCCAATGAATCCCAAATAACTCCAAAATGAAATATATATGCCTTCATAAGAAAGTCGAACTTCTCCAAAAAGGCAATTTAATAACATTAAAATGTTATTTATGTGCATCATTTAATATTTCACTCAGAACTTAGGAGTTGGCACCCAATAAATCAATTCATTAATTTGGCCCCCTTTTAATGACGTTTTGACCCTCAAGTTATAACATTAAAATATCACCTTTTAATTAATTAATGTTATTTTAGCCAAATAACATTAATAACTCATTAAATTCATCATTTCTCAACACGCCATCTGAACTGGGAACTCATCTGATGATTCTCCATATGATCACATGCCTTACTAAAAATAGTAAGGGTCCCACTCTGTCCATGTCTGACTTACTATAAATAGTAAGTTGAGCAAACTGAGTCTCGGAAGCCTCAAACGAAAGCCAAAGCTGATCATCACTGAACACCGAAGGTGATACAATCCTCAGACAACCCTCTAATCACCTTCATTAGCCTACAAGGGTCAAAATGATAGGCTAATCTATTGAATACAGATGTCTCACTTTGGAGGGGACATTACAGTGATGAAAAATATACTCCAACTTCGTTAGCTGAAGAGTACATGTGTATACAAAACATAGAAGGGAGCAGGTGGACTACAATTGAAATCAGCATGTACAAAGTGGATTGGAAGGGTCAAAATGAACCTAAGGCCACCTTATCAATGACTACAAAATACAAAACAAAAACCTATGTGCAATACATGCAGTAAATTGGCACTTGGGTGGCAACTATTTAGCAGCCATGCATAAAAACAAGGACATTAAAATCATTGAAATAAAACCCAGAGGTTAACTTGTAGCCTTTGTGAGAAGAAGCTTCTTATTTAAAATGGCTGCTTCTGTCCAATTACACTCACCTACATGACCTAAATTTGATAGTTGTAAGGCCATATTTAGGCAATTTTTGCCATCAAATTCAATCAAAACTTTAGGAAGACCATATCACATTAAAGGTGAGACTTTGGACAGAACATAAAAAATTGCGACCATTATCAATTCAGAGTTGCCACTCAAATGTTAAGATATACACATAAATAACTGTTACAAAAAAATTGCTTGATAGGAGGGTTGACTGTCAAATTAAGGTTCTTCTTGCCTATGCCTGTCAGTTTATTGATATTCCCCATGTAATTAGAAACAAAAGCAGTTTCACCTCAGAATCAATACAATTCCATATCAAGAAATCCTACATAGAAGATTGATGAGATGCTTACTATGAATCTTAAGCCCTGAAACCTGTACAATCTTAGCAGAGGAAATGTCAGAACCAAGTTTGCAGTTAGTATTGCATTAGTTCAATCTTGCTCTCACCAGGTGAACGTTTACAGGCTTTGTCACCCAATTATTGCATATCCCTGTCACTTTCTCGTTCCGATGTGCCAAATCACAAAATTTTTATTAAACACGATGTATGGTTTTCACAGTTTCTGACACATCTAAAATAAGTCGCTTAAAGGTACTAAACATAAACATGCGACAATTTCCAAACTTTCTTATCCATCCTAAAAAGGTTACTCAAAAGAAAGATGAATCAAGTTTGAACTTGTGCATTATCATGATCAAAGATTAAAGACAATTTTCTTGATTCATGTTATGTCCCAGCATCTACAAGCAGTATAAGTACAGAGAGTGGCCAACACAAAATCCATAAGATGTGTAATTTCAAACAACACACACAAATCCTATCTGGAAATATGAGAAAAAGCATTTCAAGTTTCAACACATAGTAACTCGACTTTATGATACTATTCTCAAAACTAAATATGTTTTAAATGATTATATCATACTGCCAACAAGTTCATTTCAGTTGTGAGTGTGTATTATCTGATTTCTTGTAGTGTACCTCCAAGTAAAATTCTTTTTAATGAAAAAATACATGTATTCCAGTGTAGAGATTAGATAAGAAAAATAAAGCGCGTACTGCAATGATCAATAATTGATACTCAAAAAAACCTGCAACTATCTCTTCTTGAAACCATATTTCTTCCGTTCATAAAATAGATCTGTTTTTGCACTTCCAAGATTAACAATTTTTGGGCATCCATCCCTATCTTTCTCCTGTTGGGTGCATTCCTTGCAGTAATATGCATCAGAAATACCTAATCCACCACAAATCACACACCTTCCCTGGTAGGATCCATAGTTGCATTCATCACAAACTCGAACAAGGGTGCAAGGTCGCACATAAGAATCACAGATTACACATTTACCATCACATTTCTCACAAAGTCGACCTATAGCAATTCCTGGCTGCTTTCTGCACATAATAAGATCAGGATGATGCTTGGCCATGGTTGAAAGCTAGATTGTACTGTATCTTGACCTACAGAACAAATAAGATAAAATCCATCACAGACCATCCAACAGAAAACCCAACTAGATGAAGAAGACTGATACTAAGGAAAGAACAAAAATAGGCAAGCTGATTTCGTATTTCATTATATATAAAGATGTAAAAAAAATTAGAGTTCCCATAGTAGATCCTACAAAACATAGATTAAAATCACAATCGAGAACAAATAAAAGAGTTCTGATAATAAATGATGTCAGAGCTACATGGTGACATCACATTTAGCCTATGTTGCAACAAGAATCATGAATGGCTACTTGGACACTTTTAGTTTTGTTACGTAAATGCTTCTTTTGGTGGGGAAGCTATGAAACCAGGGTGAGTATCAAATTTTCTGACCAAGGCAAGCAGTTTCTATACTCAGAAAATTTATCCTAACTGCAAAGTAGCTTTAAACAAAAACTCCAATCAAAACAGCTGATCTGAGTATGGTAATCTACAAACACATACTGCTGAAAATATGAACAAATACTCACAAATTTGAACTCTCAAAACTGCATCTGTCTTTTTATTAAAACTGAAAGAATTACACTGCACTGGTTCAGCACTTAAATATGCACTCTTTGTCCACTCTCTCTATCTCTTTTATTTCATTGGAGTACCCTAAATCTTTTTTATGGAAGAAAAGAACTCTAGGATTTACAATGAAAACCCCCATCTCAGTGGACTGCTTAGGCTAGGAGACAATTTTATTTTTAAACCTAAATCAGAAAAACGCCTTCTTCTAAAATATGAACAGCAGCTTCTCTCAGAATTTAGAATCCAATCTAAATGTGAGAAATGCAAACATCAAGATAGGAAAAGTTAAAACAAAAACTAAAAAACTGATTGTATCGCTGTATTAGGAGAGTGCCCCCTGCTGAAGAACAGCTACAGAGAAACTAACAGGGAGGTGGAGCCCACTGAGTCAGCTGCCACTGGCAAAGGAAATTCGGTCCTGTGACCAGCTATCATAAATTCTCCCTTTACCACTGAACAATAGCTCAAGGGCTTGGCTACTAGGAAGTTTTGAAAACATGAGTATCCAAACGAAGGGATGCTTAAGAATTGCATAGACTTCTCAAGGCAAAGGCGGAAAACAAGGAACAGTAAGGAAATCATATCTAAAATGGCACAAACTTCTGAGAACTCTTAAAAAACAGTATTTGAAATATGAAATATCTCAAAATATGTAGGAGTAATATTGAAAATTTAATGAGTTTTATAGAACATTGAGTTCTAGTAGAGAAAATTTCCACAAACTCAAAAATAAAACCTGAAAACTGCCAGAAACATTTTTTAATTCGCTGGAAACATTTCCAGCACCTCTGTAAGAACTTCTAAAAGTTTCCAGGAATTAAATTCACAGGAAACCAGAAATGAATTTCTAAAGGAAAATGACTTCCAAGATTCGGAGGATCTTCAACAGAGGTAATGAAGGCATTTATGCTATTGACTTTTAGGGCAACGTCTCCCTTTAGGCACTCACGGAGGCGGAGGGAAGAGAACTATCCAATAGGATGAAGGCCTTTAGCCTCTAAGCCTACTCACCAAATACAGAGGAGGTCAAAGGTCCTTAGACACTAAACTAGGCACTCAATTTTTATTATGGCGAGAAAAAATATGCGTTCATGATCACATTCTTTTGCACAACAATTGTTAGATTGAGGATCAGAAAGACCCTGTCCCGGCGCAGGGCTCATCCAAGGGGAGGAGAGGAATCAACATTTAGAGAGGTGCGCTTATGCTCTCGACCTTTAAGTCGAGACTGATGTATTACATAAATACATTCACCATAAGATGCTGGCGTGGGGAGAGGCCGCCTTTCCTAAACTGGAGTTTCCTGAAGATGAATGGGCATTTTATGATTCAAACATTAGTTTTTAATGTGAGCAATGCAAGAGGAGAAGAATCACAACTATAAGCATGCTGGAACCAAATTTTCTGATTTAACTTGCAAGGCAAACGTTATTTTGCTTTTCAGGCTTAAAAAGGCTCTATTTAGGTTTTAACCGAATAAAAGGAAAGTTATTAACAGGATTTTTATTTTATTTTTCAAGCAAACACAGAATTTTTCGCAACCACAATGTACGTCCAAGGTTAAAAATCGCCCATCCAATTAAAATTTAAGTTTTCATGCCCATTTCTTATTAAAAATCTTCCTTCGATCTGGAAAATTCCAACGATTTTTACACCCTTGCCAGCCCGGTGCCCTCGAAGAGTTTCGACGGACTGAAATTCAGCTTCGGGTGCAGTTGTAGAATTTCTATTTTTCAAAATTCCAGTAATTTAATTTGAATTACATCCATTTCAGCAAACAGAAAGAAAAATAAGAGAAAGATCTTCTGGTATTGATACCTGAAATACTAGAGCTCACAGAGATTGCCTCGCGTGTTTTTCTCTTTTCCTGTTCAATATGTTCTACCTAGTAACTTCCCCGACTCTTTTATGTAGATAAACATGCACTGCAACTCTTCTCTTCTCTTGTTTTGACATTTTAAGGTGTAATGCTTATATTGATGATAAATTATATATCTAAGTTGTTTAATAGTAAATACTTTTTATGTGTATTTATATAAAATAATTTATCAATAAACTAATGATGGTATTTAAAAATAATTTTTCATTTTTAGTGGACCCTTTTTATATTAAATTTAAATCATATGGGAATACAAGTCTAATATGATACCTCAAATTAAGAACCAAGGATTAAAGGGTTTTTATTCCTCTAATATTGAATATTGTTCAAGCATGATTTCAACTTCATCTCTTATTTACTGCACCTCTAGATATTTGAATAGTGAGATACCTTGCAAGTATTTCTCTATGTAGTCCTCTTAAGTGAATAAGTCAAGCTATTATTGAAAAATGTTTTCCATTTATTTGTTTATTTATTTTCACATATGCTTCTTTTTTCAACTCTCATTTTATTTTATTAAGATAACAATACATACCAACAAAATATTATGGTCAAATATAGGAAATGGACAATTCCCATCATTACAATTCTCTTCCTTTGGATTGCTATGAGAAGGGTTACCCCATTTGCTCAATTTAATTACTATTTTATATTTACATGTATATCTCCTAAACTTACATTCATAGTATTATTATTATCAATTCCACACTATTCTTTATCTTATTATTATTATTATTTTGATAAACCATTCAACTTTAACACCTACATTACAACTAAATGATTACATACATAAATATTGAACATTTCCAACCTAGCACTTAATCTTTCAAATAATTATTGACGAAGAATATATGCATTTACCAATGTATTATTTAAATGTATACTCTGCAATCTTAATGAATGAGAGATTTTTATTTTATCTTTTAAAGATAATAAGAAAATATTAAAGAACCATATTTAAAATTTGAGCAACAAAATAAATTAGATAATAACACTTCAAAATATCAAAGATGAGCCAAGTAAAAAACCTTAAATGCCAACACATTCATACATTAGTTATTTTATTTTATATTTTTTTTCTTTTCATTATACAATTTTCTTGTTGTAGTTTGTGAAGGTGCATTGGCAGAAATCATAATTGCCATAACCCTTAGTGACCTGTTGTCTGAGGTGAAATTAATCACTCCATTTTAATCAGTGCATATATTTATACAAGCATGCAAGGATTTTTTTTTAAATGTATATCAACGTGGTAAATAATAGTTAATCATATTTTCTTGTAGGTAGTCATTTTATTACTTGTTTGGTAGTTTTTTTAATGAAAGAAGCAACCCAACAATCATTTAAAAATGTGGAAAGAGAACATGCAATGTAACATCTATCATAGTCATTATTTTTATGTAACATTATGCCATTAACGCTATTAATGAAGAATGATGGGTAGTTTATTTTATAAGAGGATATTTAAAAAAACAAAATGAAATAAGAGCTCATTTCATCTTCATACAAGGGTATTCCTATCCCCTCTATAAGCTTGTCAACATGATAAACATTTTGTAGGTTGTTTATCTAAATGACCTATAATTTTTATTATTGTTGTATGTATCCACAAATCTACATACAAGGTCCTTTGTTTGAGAATTTATTTTGTTTTTATCCCAAGTCATACAAGTAGCTTAAGACTTTTAGAATATGTAAATGAGGAACAAAACTACCTCTTTTCATTGCATACTAGTTATTTTTCTCTCTAATTTTTAACAAATCTTTTTTATATATAGTTGTGAGAAATTTTCTATTTATAGTGGTCAGGTCATATAACACGTAGCTTGAAGGCAACCCTAAAAGAGAAGAGCTTCCAGTTGTTATTCCTTATTCTTGCAACCAAATTAGCCAATAAGAAGGATTATTTCCACCTAACCTTATGGATCATTGAGCCATGAAGACTCTTAACATCCCCTAAGCCAAGAGATCAACTAAGAACTAGAAAAGAATTCACAAAACACAACAACCTCAAGTTACCAGCCCAACAAACAACAATTTAACATGGTAAAATCCTAAACAAGGAAAAAGTGAGTGAACACCATTTACAATCAAAACATACATACTCCACACAAAGAAATACAACAAGAAAGAAGATGTAGTTACACAAAAAAAATCTAAAATCTCTTCCTTAGTTTAATTATTTTTCTCCACTCAAACAAAGTTGCCACTATAATGGTAGAAAACCTACCTCAAATTTGCTTTCCCTCTCCATTAAAGAATCCACTTCCATCTCCATTGATCTCTTCTTTCAACCCTAGTTTCCTTCCTCACTCTCACCTTTTTTTTCTTTTTTTTCAAGGGGAAGAGAGAGTCCCCTCAAAACCCAGGAATAAATTTTTCTTATATACAACCTTCCTATTAGCTTTAATTCAAAGTAAAAAATTTGTGTAATTTTTCTCATTCCACCACCAACAAATTTCCAAAAAAGATACCTAATCTCAAGCTACTTTAGTAAGGGTTCACTATTTAAAACCCTCCACAAAGGCAAATCCAAGTTTCAAAACAAAATGCATTCAACACTTAGAATAAAGATATCAACAAAATTTAAACCACCTAAAGACATGAAATTACTCAGGTAGACACATGGCTAGATGAACCTTGCCCTCTCAAATACTAAGATGACTAATTTATAAATATCATTGCACACTTAATGCACACATCAAATACATCGAAAATAAATGATCAGGGTATTAATCATAGAAAAATGAATTACCAAATAAGATGGTTATGCACACAAATCTCATCTCAACACAATAATCATGCATCAGTTGTTATTACCTTTTGATTAGCTCCAATATGTATTTCTCCCTCATAAATACTAGTAAGGATGTTTCATATTAATATCAACTATTTAACATTTCAGATTCATGCAAGAAACTTAAATTTTTAACTTAACCTTCTACTAAGATAAACATCGAATAATTATATTAAATATTATCATCATCTACACTATCCAATTTATCAAAAGAAGTGAACACTATGCAGCTAATTACTTGAATAACTCCACTCACCAAGTGCCTTCCCTATACAAAGGTTAGTATTCACACAATGCTTAATTCAATTACACCTTAACATATTATTAGCTAATTAACATTTAGTTAGTGATAATCTCATTGCAAATTATTGCTTGACTAATCTTTCCATTCACACAAAATTAATTTAGTTCAAGCAAGATTAGGGGATCCCTTATTTATTTATTTTAAGGTGAATAAAGTAATTTTGTATACACACACCATCTTCAATAAGGATTAACCTAACATTATCTACTTTTACTAAGAGTTGTCATAATTCAATTTATTTACATTAGAAAGGGTTATTAAGCCATTCTACAATCAATGTTAATAATTAGATGTTTTTTTTATCTATGGAGTAAGGTAACCATCTTTTATGACTATTTTGAAGTAGCCAAAACTAAGACCATCATTGAGTACTCAGAGCATAATTAAAGTTGCAAGATAGTTGGGCATTACATATAATATAGATGTATATTTATGTGTCTAGATGTGTATGTATATATGCATACATAATATATATCTATGTATATACACATTATACATATGTATATACATATTATATATACATATATATAGGTGTGTTGTAGAGGTATATTATATGGCATACAAAAAATTCACCATCAGCAATTTACTGATGAAAATTTCACCACAGGAAAATTCACCGCATGAAAAATTAATTGCATGAATTTTTGGTGGTTAACTTTCCATCAATGAATTGTTGGCGGTGAATTTTCCTAGAGCCATATTATATATATGCACACATATATAGAGACCATATGTATGTACCATCATATGTATATACACACACATTCATAGATATATGAATCTATAAATAGATAGAGACAAAGAGGGAGATAATATAGTCTTATATGGGTGAGTACAAGACTATAATGAACCAAACAATGGCAACTAAAAAAAAATGTGCCTATACTTAGTCAAAATTGTGAAACAATTTGTGTTTTTTTTTTTTGGCTCAACTAGAAGTCCAATTTATTGTTGGTGGCGTCAAACCAAAATATATATTCATTCTAAATGGATATCTACTTTGCATGTGTTTCAAATCTATGCCTAGAAACCCATGACCAATAGGGTTGTGTTCAACTTAGTGGTAAAAAGGGATATAAAAGATTGCATATATATATATATATTAGTTTAGGCTTTTTAATTTTATTAAATGTATTTTATTTTCTTACTACAACATGAATTTTATTTTTTTCAATTTGATTGAGTGTGTGTTATATGTAAGTTGATTTTTTTCATATAGTTGAGGTTTTTCAATTCAACTGAATATTGTTTATAGTTTAATTTTCATTTTGTGTTCTAAATGTTAAATCTAAATTATATATGCTTTGATAAAATATTGTTCTAAATCCTACGCATATATTTTAAATTTGAAAATAAATAATGTGGATGAGCAACCTTCAAAACCCAACCCCCCACTAATCCCTCTATAAATAATTGACAAAGATATTAATAAAATAAATAAGATTATAGAAACTTATCATTGCTACCCTCAATTATCCTCAATGACTTCCATATTAAAGAAATCATCAACCATGTCCACAACATCATGAACTAATATGATTCATTTTAGAAATGGCAAGAACTCAAGAGAACTATAATTCTATTGGCCTATCATATGATCAAGTTAAATAATTAGATATTAGCAAAACCATGTCGATGATTCATTTTTTCCACCCTAAAATTAGAATGCATATTAATTAACTTACTTAAACCGAAATTTTCAATCTTGATGTACCTTTATATTTCTTTTGTAAGCTATATGCAAATTTTATATTAGATCATCATATGAACTATTTTGATTTTAGATATTTTTATGGAGTAGGTAGAGCAATGTCTTAGGATAGACTTGAGTCAATATGACATATATGTGAGGCTCATTTATTTCCCCTCTTACTATCCCTTCTCTACCTCTTGTTTAACACTCAACTACTATCACAAACATAGCACATTAAATCCTCCCAACTATACACTCTTTGACATAGAATTTGATCATGCATACTTTTTGGTTGGCATAACCAAATGAAATAAATGTTCATAGTGGATCATTTGGTATTAGTATACCTTTTGTTGGAAAAACAAGGACACACAACTAAGAGGGGGGGTGAATTAGTTGTGACAGAAACTCAAAATTTTCTTACTTATCTTAACTTAATCTCAGATCTGATGAATAAGCAATTTATCATGAATAATTAACACATTAGAGAGACAAATAACACCAAGGTTTTTTGTGTGAAAACCCTGTTATGGGAAAAAACCACGATTGATGTTAGTCCACAATATTATACTCTGTTAGAAGTATAAAAAGAAATAATAAGGGGAATGCACATGCATTCAGGCACATTGCCTAGATCTCACTGCTCAATTACAAAAGAGGACTCACTGTCCAACAATAGGGTTTGGATTAAAACCATCCAAGATGTGAACTAAGAAAATAGCTTCTTCACAAGCCTGATTACAGTTCCAATAAAGCTCAACACTTCTTCACACTTCACACTCTGCTTTGCAATCGAATGATATTCGCACATACACACATAGGAGCACACGAAGCATCATCTTCATCAATGAACTAATCACCCTTATATATTCGCTACATGAGATTCCATCACTACTTCATCACCCAAGAAAATAAAATATATTTGCAATGTCATCCCGGATTTACAAATAAAATTTTAATGTGAATCCACCAAGGTCGTCCACAATATAGTGGAGACCCAAATTAACATCTCCAATGCAAAAAGACTTTAATTAATTTCACCTCAAAGATCCACAACACACTACCATCAACATGTCGGCTAGAAACATGAAAAACCAAACATGCACAAGAAAAGATCTTCATTCACGAGCTCACCGATTAATGTGGATGTACCACAAAGATAGAGAATGGTCTAGAGACATTCGAGAGCACCAAGAAGCAACAAAGAAGCATCTGAAACAATTGAGATAACCAGGTGTAGACATCCAAATTTGGACACTTAATTTATCCAAATTTATCACTTTTCATCTAAACATCCTATTATTTGTATTAATTAAGTAATATTATTATTATTTAATTAGTACCCTTAATTCTGCCAAATCCCTAAGGTATTTATTAATTAAATACCTTACCCTCTTTAATCCCCTTTTCATCAAATGAATTAAATAAATATTACATTTATTTAATTCCTCACATGTCATTTTCATCTAATCCTAATCCATCTCCTAATTTCTTCATTAGGGATGTGCACATACCTAATCCTTGATTAGGATGTGTCACATCCTCCAACTTTTGCAAGTTGTCTTCTAATCCTCATTTATCTTCTAATTATCAATTAATCTTAATCATTACCTTGGTCAACTCTTCCCACCCCTAAGGAATTTTTAATTCCTTTTTATTATCCTAGAATCCTTTTCCCATGCATCTTCTAGAACCTTTGACTTGTCACATCAGTCATGACAAATTCCCACCTTTTGGGAATTGTCTTATCCACGATTCTTCCAATGTTGAATTTAAAATTCTTTTATTCACCAAGATTCTTCCCATCTCCCAATGTACTTGGAAGGTACTTGTCCTTCCTCCACCTCATGTACCTTTTGGCCACCTCACTTACACCTCATCTCCCCTTAGCCACTTCACCATCCACATGTCAAGATGTGAGGGCTTGTGGGTTTTCAACCCACCATAGCCCTTCATCTTGACCTTATTGGATCAATCTTGACCGTTGAATTCTCTAGAGAATTCAAATTCTCCTATAAATACCCCCTTCTCAAGGGCATTTTCAACACTTAGCCATTTGATAACTACATGCTGTCAATTTGCATTCTCACTCATTTTACTAGTATCTAGCCATCCATTTTAATCATTTTGCACATTCAATCTTGCATTTAGCCACTCAAGAAGCCATCTAAGGAGCACACAAAATCTTCCCAAGCAAGGGCCAACCAAGGAGTCTTCAACAGCAAGGAAGGTGAAATCGTTTGCATCTTGTTTTATCCACTTTCCTTCTTGTTTGATCACTCTTTAGGCTAATCTTGAAGTGTCCTTAGTCTTTTATCACTTGCATTTTTAGTTATTTTGCGCAATAGAGTAGGATAAAATTCTTAGGTTCACACCAGGATCACACAATCTTCATTCAGGAACATTGACAAAGACCAACAAAACACTATCATACCACAACATACTCAAAACTTCATGTGGACCTCTGAAACTTATGGTAGAGGATCTAGATAAACTCAACAATACACCCTTTAATCCACATCAACTAATCTTCAACGTACAAAACATGACACCATCCGCACAATTCCACTGGGAACACAAAACACTTTCTCTTACAATTTTCTTAATATCCTCGGCATATACAACAATTGATACACCAAATGCTAATAGTGTTGACATCAATGAAAACCACATATCAGCAACACATCCATAGCATCCAACACCTTCCTCATCAACATGAGTCTATTTACCTCACTATTGAGTATGTACAACAATTTTTACTTAGATCCTCTTGGAGGGACAATAAAACCACCCTTGCACACCTAAACTTGGAAATATATTTTGTTTCATCCATAAAATTTAATGCATGCACATTCAAAGCAAGGTTGATCTTTCTTTGAGGTAAAATTTATAATTATTTCATGATATTTCATTTAATTTTAACAATAACAAAGATTAGTGTTGATATATCTAAATGGGATAACAATTGATGGCATGAGAGGAGCCTACAAAATTTTATATGGATACACTTTTTTCCATTAAATTTAACTTAAATACTTGATGGTATGAATTTTTCTACATATTTAACCTTTTTTATTGTATGTATTTCCTTTTTTGTCAAGAAATATATGTTAATTAATGTCAATGTTATTTTAATTTTTTAATCTATTTCAAATGTGAATGAAATTCCACCATACTCAACATGCTTTAGTAGGACATTGAATCATCGAATAATACCATCATTCATTGAATGGCTCTCTGAGCATCAAAAACTAATCAAAATAATTGAGTTTATTTTTTCTTTAATCAATGGTTTAGAGTTAATAGTTAATTATAATGATTTAGATGTCAATTTAAGTTATTGTAATTTTGTACATGTATTCTTACATTCTTGTTATTTTTCATACAAGAACTCTTAATTGGTCAATCCAAGCCAACTCCTCAATTAATGCTAGGGGCCTTATCAATGGTATATGTTTATTTTGTGGTAGAAAATTTTATATGCAATAGTCTAAATTATTTATTTACCATTGAAATATTTAATCAAATCCATGCTTTGACTTGTTGTAGTCAAATTTCAATCCATCAACTAATAAACATCATGGCACTAAGAGACCATTTTTTAGGAACTACCCCAAGTTGAGAGATCATTGTAATGTACCAACCACCATAGGTAGCCCCTCCAACATACACATATGGTCTATTGTACAATAAAAAATCCACCACATGTTGAGAATTCATCATAATTAGAAGGTTCAGTGAATATTTAATATTTGACATAGTTATTCAACATGTATAAATATTGCATATATATTTTTAGATAACATATGCCACATTTTGTCAAAAATGTTTTTGAATTGGCATACATGTCATTTTTGATAGATATATACCATTATAATATCTTTTTATATATACACCTTGATATACAATATAATTTATTCTTTTTGTGCATGTATTCCTACTTTGACACTTAAGTTGCATGCATAATCATTTTAGACTATAAGATGATACATTAGAGAATTTAAGATGTTGTTACATGTATAATCATTTTTTATACTATGAGCTATATAGGAAAATATTGCACCTTATTCAATCATATGGTCATATGATGTGAATCATGAGAATTAATAATAAACATGTTTTTCCTTCAAGAGTATATGATTGGATTAAACCTTATGTATTTTATCTCTTTAAGTCACAATTATTAATGATGTATTGGTGTTATTGGTTTAGTGCCACAATGATCTATTTGTAAAGTTTATCATTCTACACCCCAACATCAAACAAAATTGTCATTTTCATAACTTTAGATTTAGAACTCAACTAGACAAAAACATAAGAGATTTTTTTAGAGGACCTCCCTACTAAACTATATGAATAAGTGAGTAGTCTCTAGGTTTCATGTCATATTCATTTTTCAAAAACCAAATAAAAGGCTACTCTCCCAAGGTGATGTTGGATTTTGGTAATTGGAGTTGTTTGGAATATGCCTAGGTGTTGTGGGAGGTTGGGGATTAGGTTTGTTGCTTAACACATGCCAAAGATATTTTTGGAGTTTGAGGATCAAAGCCATTACTCGATGTATGTAAAATTATTATTAGAGATCAAGGTTGTAGCTTGACACATGCCAAAAAGTTGTCAAATATTGGGGATTAGAGCTACTACTCAATGCTTGCCAAAGTGTTGTCAAAGATTGGGATTGGGGATTGTGGTTGTTGCTCGACACATGCTAAAGAGCTATCAAGGATTGGGGTCAAAGCTATTGCCTTACTTGTTTAAAGTAAAAAAAAAATGTTAAACTCTAAACCTCTAATGGAAAAGTTTGTAAGGGTTTAAGTCCAACCTATGATGTACTGTGTAGAATTCAAATTTGGGCCTTAAAATTATTTTGGGTTTAGGCCGACTAGTTTGATCTTTTGGGTGGGTAACACATAAAACTAGGAAAACATTTTAATTGTAAGGATCCATTTTATATCATTATATCTTATGGGAACTTTGTGTTCAAGCTATATTTTTTGGACAAGAACCCATAGGAGACTTTGATCAATGGACAAAAAATAATTGATTGTTGGAATCAAAGGATAAAAACCCTTTGATTATTGAGGGAATTCTCACTCAAGGAGTGCATTAGAGCTTGAAGAAGTTGTAGGAAATTTTAGTTGTTCATTTGAGCATTGTTTGTTGTAGAATTGTATTTTTTTGTTGTAATGAATATCATAAAAATCCTAGTTGTTGTAGAAATCATATCTTAATCAATATAATTTGATGCTGGAATTTAATTTATTTTGTACAAATCTCTCTAATTGTCTCTAGCTAGTTAATCATGTTGATTGAGTATGATTATTTTTTTGTTTGGATATATTTGGGTGAAGATTTTTTTTATATTGAAAACTAATTATTTTCATCAAAAATTTTGGGAAGCGACATTTCAATAGTATTAGAGCACCTTTCCTACTAGCATGTGGCTTTGTGTTGATGTAAGTTCATACAAAATGTGATAGGGAAATTAGGTACTTGTGAAGGGAAAAGAAAAAATAAGTAGCTATGGATGATATAAATGAGGAAGCCCACTTTAGAGAAGTTATTAGGACTAAAAATTGAGAGTTGGCTAGATAATTTTAATCTACCTTGAGGGATTATATTATAGAGATGCTAAGTAATTTTAAAGAGATGAATCAATAATGGGTTGTTGGGAAATCTACTCCAAATGGGGTAGAAGGAAGTAATTTAGTGAATTTAATTTAACTAATCTCGAAGACATTCAAAGACAAATTTCTAGAGAGAGATGAGACAAAACTCCTAGAATAAGAGTAACCTATACATCCACAACAATAGGATGAAATAATGGAGTATCACACTAAATATAATACCCTAGATTTCTTCATCCATCATGACATAAATTTTTTTGAGTATTATGAGATGAAGACAAGAAATGGCCATAGAAGGAGAAGCTATGATGAGAAACCTCATAAGTATATTCAAGAATGCTTGGGGAATATCAATATACCCATATATGATGGATCCAACAATTTTTTAGCTAGGGTGGTTTTAGAAGTTCGATAGATATTTTTCCTTGAACCCCATGTTTGAAGAAGATGCCATTAATTTTGCCACTTTACACCTAGACAATGTGGCTCATGAGTGGTGGTACCATGACATGGTGACCCATGGACATGGTTTAATCACTACCCTAGAGGAATTCAACCAAATATTGATGTTCAGGTTTGACATGAAGGATCTAGAGGTTCGCTTTAGGGAGTTAGCACAATTGAAATAAGAGGGTATACTTGAGCACTACGTGACATAATTTTAGAGGTTATTAGTGATGGTTCTTGATGTGAATGAAATGATACTTATGGTTAGTTTTTAGAGGATCTATTTGATTCACTCAAGGGTTTAATAAGAGAATTTTATCCACATTCCTTGCAAGAAGACATCCAAAGAACCCTAAGTTTAGATGATTCAATGACCAAAAACAAATTCTACACCAAGAATGCATGATTGATACTGCATCAGAAACCTCATAAAAACCTCCCTCAACCTAAGGCATTACCTCCAAAACCAATAAAAATGGAAGAGGTAAAGAATTATCTTAGGAGGAAGAAATTATGCTTCTCTTATAGAGAGTCGTGGACTCATAGAAATAGATGTTTGGGTAAAGGATAAATGCAACACATACAAGTGGTGCTAGATAAAGATTAAGAGTCAAAGGATGAACCAAAGGTATTTGAGGATTTTTTGAACATATTATTGAAGAACATACAATAATGTAAGGGAGATTACACTTGTTTCTCTCTCTCTCTCGTCCCAAAATATCTCCTCTTCAAGGTTCAGGGAGTGCTAGTAGGATAGAGGAAGACCATTCTCATTGATGGTGGGTCTACCCATAAATTTATCGATGAAGGTTTGGTGATCAAGAAAGGATATAAAGTAGAATAATTTGAAGGTTTCAATGTTGCAATAGTTGATGAATTCACCATTCCATGGACCAAAGTAATCAAGAATCTCAATATATCTCTTGGAGACCAAAAGGTATTTGATGAATTTTATGTGGTTGGCTTGGGAGATAGTGATATGGTTTTGTGTGTATAATGGTTTCATTCCCTAAGGGAGTATTCAAAAAAGTTACTAGACTATGGAACTTGAGTTTATAGTAGATGGAAAGAAAATTGTCCTTAAAGGGATCTCAAGTAGAGTTCCATGAGTGGTGACAACAAAGAGGATGGAGAGACTCTTCTATAGAGGCCAAGTAGCATGGGAAAAAAAATCTCGATTCTTCCCATGAAGTCTCCATTAGGAAAGAAATGTACTCATCATGTTGAGACCTAAAAAATTTTAGACAAAAATTATGTAGTTTTTTGTGACATGTCTTTAAGACTACCATTGAATAGAGGGTTTCAATATTATATAGTGTTAGAGAAGGGGATAAGCCTATTATCGCTACACCATAACATCATAAAATAGGGTATAAAAATGAGATAGAGAAGGATATTAAATAGCTCCTTGACATGGGATTTATAAAACCCAACTCCACTCTATTTGTATCTTCACTAGTTCTTATAAAGAAAAAGAATATTGATACTATGAGAATGTGTATTTACTACAAGGTCTTAAACAAGAAGATCATCAACAATAGATATCATATTACAAGGATAGATGATCTCATAGATAAATTGCATGGAGTTATGTATTTCTCCAAGATTGATTTGAGATCGGGATATCATCAAATTTGCATGAGGGACAAAGATGTTGGGAAGACAACCTTATGGTGTCATAGAAATTTTGAGTTTTTGGTCATGCATTTCAAACTTACTAATGCTCTATCCACTTTCAAATCATGCATGAATAAGGTACTTAATAAGCAACTAAAAAAAATGTATTGGTGTACTTTGATGATATCTTGATATATAGTAAAACTTGGGAGGAATATTTGGAACATCTAGATGAAGTCTTGGGTATTTTGGAGCAACAACCTTTCTTTGCTAAGTTGTACCAACGTGAGTTTGGTTTGGAAGAAATTTTATATCTAGGACATGTTATAAGTTCCAAGGGTGTTAAGGTTGATTAACAAAATATCCAAGTGATTATAGATTGGCCACCTCACACTAACTTGACATAGTTGAAAGGATTTTTGAGATTATGTTGCTATTATAAGAGGTTAGTGAAACAATTTTCTTAGTTGGTTGTCCCTTTGACTAGTCTAACAAAGAAGGGAGATTTTGAATGGTCTAAATATGCTCAAAGCACTTTTGACAAGTTAAAGGAGGTAATGAGTTAATGCCCTGTACGTGCTATTCTTGATTTTTCATTGCCATTTAATATTGAATGTGATGCATCTAGAGAAGGTGTTGGAGTTGTACTAACACAGAAAGGGCATATTCTTTTATTTGAGAGTAGAAAATTAAGCAATTTAGAGAATGGATATTCCATAAATGATAAGGAGGTGTTGGCAATTATTCATACACTAGATAAGTTTAGACAATATTTAGTTTGTGGAAAATTTATTGTGAAGACTAATCATAATAGTTTGAAGTTCTTAAGTGAAAAAAATTAAATGATTGCTAACAAAAATGGTTAAGAAAGCTACAAGCTTATAATTTTGAAATAGAGTACATGAAGGGAAAGAGGAATTTGGTAGTTGATGCACTTTCTAGGAGGCCTACTCTATGATCATTATTTGTGCTTTCTTTTGATTAGAAGGCTTCCATTATTGTTGAGTATGCCAAGAACAAATTTTATGTTGACATCCTTGCTAAGGTTGTGAAGAACAAGCAACCAAACTAGTAACCCATAATTTATAGGGTTAATGATACATTGAAGGAAATTGAATGCATTAATTTATCAAAAGAACCTGGAGGTTACACTCTAGAAAACATTGATAGGACTAGATACTTACCCCTTAAATTATCAGTCCTCCTTGGAAAAAAATGTCTTTTACAAGGGAATTGACTCTCTATTTACAACGATGGTACTCAAGTATGTATAGAACACTTGAGGAAAGAAATAAAATTACAAAATAGATCTTGAGGATGGGATGATCATTGTTATCTAGCATTACTTCCCACCTTATCTTAAATTTTCATATCAAAATAAAAATTCAATTTGATCCTAACCATGCTTGATTAATGTAGGTTTATTCTAAAAGTAATTGAATACTGAAGAAATGAGGTGTGGATGTTTACTTACTCCAATATCTTAGTTTTTTATTTTATCAAAGTTGGTAATCGTAGTAACCTTGCAATTTAAGATGGGAACTTGGTTTCTCTTAAGTATTTTTGGAGGAGTGGTTTTTCGTAATTTTTGTTTCTATATATTTCTTTATCTGAACTCTCCTCTCTCTTCCTCTTTTTACTCTAGCCTTCTAATCCCTCATGTCATGCATTGTTCCTTTTGTTTTGCTCTCATTGTTGTTAACTTATCTAATATTAGTTGATGTTTTTCCTTCTTTATAAATATTATGCACATTAATATTCAAATCAAAGATATTAATTTTTCTTACTATATTAATATTCAACACTACCCCCCGTGATGGTAATGCTATTGCATAATTAGTTGGGCCATTGATGTGAACTATTTTAAGATATATAACCCTATTTATAAATTTTCCTCCATTTTTAAAACGAGAAATTGTGTGATCTATTCTACAACTCACATATTAAGAGAATGGAGCATAATTAACTAAGTGAATATAAGTAATTAAGACAAGATTTAAAAAATTAAGAATTGAGTTTTGCCATTAATATACTTGTATTGAAACAATATCTAATTCTAACGTTCTAAATTTTTTATTGTATGTCTTAATTTCACTTATAACTCTCTATATATTATTGACTTTTTAAAATAATAATTTACAATTAATCCCTAATATAACTGTCCTTACTATATTTCCCTACATATCATCTTTCACCCTATTATCTTATACATTATCCTTTCCAATATTTTCAAACTTATCATCATTGATAAAAAACACTTATCACTATTTATTTATGTTAAAATTATTATTGAACTATTCCTAAAAACAATACACATTAAGTCAATATATTAACTTCCCAAAATTCGGATAATTAATTCATACAAAATCCCCGAGAGGTTATTTCTCTTCTATCCCCACTATAAACATAAAGCATATTTTATAGCAGCTAAATATACGAAGCGTCCCAAAGTCATAAAAACATTATCTACGTAGTCTGAAGCTATAATTTATTTTTGTACGATTGCTTATAATGTGTTGGTGCCGTGGTGTAGTTGGTTATCACGTCAGTCTAACACACTGAAGGTCTCCAGTTCAAGTCTGGGCGGCGCCATTTTTGACTATCTTCATTTTTTTCAATGGACAGACCGCCTCTTCCAAATTTCTCGTCGCTAGTTTTGGGAATAATGTTTTAACCCTTTTAGTAATTGTTGTGATACATAGATAAATGTTAAATGGTCAATTATTCAAGTAAAAAAATTAATAATAAATTTTTACTTATTTTAAATATTATTGATTTATAAATTTGAAATCTTATTATAATCATCATATTTTTACATGTAAATATCTTATTGTAGTTGAAACTTTAATATGATAAAACTTGATTTGTAGTTTGTCATAGAATTACAAATGGAATGAGGGTCAAAATAATGGAAAAATCAAGGCTTACAACATTCATGCCCTTCAATTACTTATTATGTTTAATTGCAAGCTGGATCAAAATAATCTTTCATGGTGGTGCAAACTTGAAATTTAAAAAATCTATTGCTTTTCAATGATATTTGTACAAGAGATATGCAAAATATTCAATTGCTCTTTGAATGAACACCACACCATGCATTGAGTCTAGGAGATAGTTGTTCATACTGAATTACACAAATCTTTTAGATTGCTATATTATGTAGCACAATAAGACACATGGGTCAATGAGTTTGACTCGTAAAACCACACGATTGAATCCTAATAGCAGTATCACAATAAGAAACTTTAGAAAAGAAAAGAATATGAACAAAATGTAGACATAATACAATAATGATAACAATCTCTCATTACTTAGTGTATTTATTGTCTAACCTTTTTAAACACAATGCTTTCAATTATAAAATTTAAATAGAATTTGAGATAAATCACATTCAAATATTCAAATATCATACTAGCCCCCACAACATGAGATTAATTTAAATAAATTATATACTTATAATGTAAATGTTTAAGACCCTATTTATATGTAAACGATTCTTTATTTCTTACTTTTAAATTGTATGAAAGTATAAAAAATCTTATTATAGATGGATGAAGTGAGAAAAATTTATAATGTGACTAGAAATAAACATGAAACACATTAGGTCAAGCTTGTTATAGGATCCACCAATTTAGTTGGAAATGATTAAGGATTATATAGTTATTATATTTGTGGTAGATGATACCTTGAAATTTAAGGGATATGAATTATGAGTTTAAATGATGTTATTTTTTTTTTTAAATTAGCGAATTTTTAAATGGTATTTTCTATTGAATATATCTTTATGATGATGATTATATAGTTGTCTATGATATAGAGGGAGGTTATATTTTTGGAATGATGTCATAACAATGAAAGAAATAACTCATTTCATTTTTGTTTGAAATATGATATTTTGGTATCTAAAATGTATAGCTTAATTGAACCACTAACACGTAATCAAATAAACTAGTTTTCAAATTGTAGATAGTAATATATTACAATAGTAGAGACTAGTTGTTATATGACACTTGTTTCTTGTGGCCATGCATTTAAACTAAAACATTTCTTTACCTCCTACTGTACACATTTGGTTATCATAATATGTGGTTAGCGTACTAACTGCTCACAATAACCTAGATGAGGTACATACACATATTTGACATATAATTCAATTTTCATGTTTAGCTGCTAATACCTTTCTCAAAGTTTAATTAGTTGATGAGTTTTTCCTTTTGGGTTTTGAAATCCTTTTTTTATAAGAAGTGTTGTCTCACTTCAAAAAAGTGGTTTCGTACTAGGAAATATGTTTCACATTAGAAAAGTGGTCTCATGTTGGAAAAATTACAATAGTGAAAAAAGAAAGAATGTTGAGTTACATCTCTATTTGCATGATACATTTATGTCAATAATATTATCATTTTGTCTATGGATGTTTGGTGTAACAATAAATTACCATGAGTTGTAAGTCATAAGATAATAGTTTAAGTTTTGACCAACTTAATATAATATAAAATGATATCATTTCAAATAATATTAGGAGGTGCAATGTTTGAGCTAATAGGGGAATTCATGTTAAGTTTGATTTAAAACTAAATTGAATTTTGGAGTTTTTTCATTTGAAATGATGGTATTATTTACATAGGAATATTATACACATGGAGATATAACACAACATTCTCACCATTTCCATTTTTCTAGCATGATACCACTTTCTCAATATGAAACAACATTTTCAAAACTATTTTTTAGAGATTGAAATCCTATATGAAAAATCCTATCAACTAATTATAATATTTAATAACAAGATGAAAAATCAATATAAATAATCATATATACAAGTTTAGTTTTTTTTCAATAAAGTTCATTATTGCTATCTTTGTGAAAAATTAAATATTGTGAATATCTTATTTTCATTAATTAAGTATAACAACATATTCTCTAATTTATCATGGGGCAATCCTCTCGAGCTATTTTTTATGCCATTTTGTGTGAGTGTCCTAAGTATTCCATCTTAACACATGATGTGACTAATATGCCACTTCCATTACCACCATTTGCTATTTTATCCTCAAAAATAAAATTAAACCCATCCTCAATGATTTATCATCTCTTAGAATATTAGTTTTCATTCTTGAGTCAAATCCATAAGTGCATAAATGACTTGTATATTTGACCTCAGGTTTCAAAAATTAAGTTTCTAATAGGTCCCAAGTCAATAGTATTCTTACTAGTTGTTATGTGTTCACACTTGTACCAATTTTTTTGTGTTTCTAAGTATAAAATAATGTAGCCCCTTAGGTGAATAAGGTATACAAGTCACAATTTTATTTTCCTAGGTCAAAGTTCACTTATACTTGCATGAATTTTAATTAATCAATTTTCACAATTATTGATTTGGCCCTAACCAAAATATTAAATGACCTAGTTTAGATTTCATCATTCTTCTTCCAACATAGCCAAGTTTAATCAATTATGAGCTATGATTCAAATAATGACCAAAATAGTGGATAATTACCTATCAACTATCAAAATTAAGTAAGTAGTTGGATGAAGGCATGATAGTTCGTTACACTTTTTGGTCTTATTCAACCACAACTTTAATATTTTTTAGCATTCAACATATTTTGTTGTAATTTATTTTCTATATCTACACTAATATGATATCCCTTTGGTACATTAAAAAAATATGACACCTTTGGATATGTATCATACACAATCTAAAAATGAGTCTTCCCAGAATTAGACTAATTCAATAATTTGTTGAATACAAATTTTGCTTGCACCAACCAAGTAACCCATTGTGCTAGTTTTTCTCCCACCAAAAATATTAGGAGTTTCTCTAGGATCTTATTAAAAATCTATATCTAAACATTCATTAATGGATGGTGTTGGCATATGCTTAATTTATGACTAAATTTGGTGTTTATGTTTGCTACGAAACCATATTATTTACCAAAAGGAGTTTAGTAGCTCATATTTTATGTATATATTTATCATAAATTATAAAAATGTGTTATCCTTCACTTATGGTATTATTTTTAAAATGTTTTGCTATGTTTTCTTGCTACCATGGTGTTGTAGTACTATATTTTATGTTGTGATCCCTTTATTGTCTTGTGATAACTCCTTGTCACTTGTTCTCACTTATTGTTAGTCCCACATGCATTCTTGATCTTGTTTTTCTCACCACAAAGGAAAAATATTCTAGCTACCCATATGAATATCTTCCTTATAGTGGAACCTTCTATATATCCAGTGGGTTTGGTCCCCTTATAGTGGATTTTCTAAGCTTGGGTGGCCAAATATGTTCTTACAAGTGATCATATATTATGGTGACTTCCCTTTTTATCTTCATGATATCCTATAGTAATATGAAATATGGTTCTCTTATGGTGTTATAGTGGTTATTATTTTTTAATTCAAGTGTTTTGCACCCTTGTGAACTTGTCTCATGGTATGATTGTGCAACCCTAGTTGATTTATCTATGGAGGTTGTGGCGATTTTACTCCTTGTGCTATATAAGTATTCCTGTACAAGTATTCTTTATGATGGTGGATTTGGTTAATTCTTGCATTGGATTTCCTAATCTCTATGGTACATTTTTGATAGTACATGACTATTTTTTCATGATTGCACGGTGGTAATTGGTTGCCAATAGTGGACTTCCCACTTCTTGTAAAATATTCTCTATGTGTTATTTCTATCACATGTCGACACTTCATTGACAATGTATTTGTTTCTAGGCTCTACTCCTCTTGCACTTGCTTACACTCCTATTCCTATCAGCTAGGATTTCATCCTTCATGATTGCAATTTTTTATTATATGTGGAGGCATGGTAGTCTATGTTGTTAGGAAAATGATGTTGTGCACCTTAGACAAGAAGGAACTATTTTAATTATATAAAATAAATATTTATTTGTGGAGCATCTTTAAGAGATGTGTTTAGCCACATTAAATATTTATTTGGTTCCACTTATGAAATTGTACATAATACTTGTTAGATATGTTATGTATGGGTTACAAATTGTAAAAATATTTAATATTGGAAAAAATTAGTGCCAAAAGTAAATGTTTTGGTTAATGGTTTTGTGCACTCATGGTTTTGAGACACAAGGTTTTTCTAATAGGTCACAAGTTGCTTTGCGTGATCTTGAATCTATAAAAATAAGCACATGTTTATTGGTTGGAGTTTGGCTAGTTGGCTAAATTGAGTGAGTTGTCATTTTTATTGAGCTCTCTTGATGAGTACACATCTAAAGCATGACATGGTATGTGTGTTTACATGCTTGGATAGATAGAGGGTGCATTGGAAGAGCTTGATGTTTTAGAAATATGCATGGATATTTTTTAAGTGTATTGTAATTTTTCATTATTAAATAATAAATTGAATGCATATTCCATTAAAGTATGGTTTTTTCCCAAGGTATATCTTGTCTTATCTTGTGGCATGTCTTTGATCTTTGTATTATGGTTATTTTTAAGCTTGTATGCATGATATTTCATCTCATAGGCTATGTAGGAAATGGTTTGACCAACTTAGTATTTTCTTAATAAGTGGTATTAGATCCATGGTTGTGGTTGAGGGAGGTGAGAGATCCCTATTTTTATTTAACCCTTGTTTGAGTAGATCTGATGCAAAGTTGAAACCATGACAATGATAGAGAGATTTTATATATTTTAAGGTATAATATATGTTGTGCAAGTTATGAGAATTTAGATTTGGGGTTTTACATTTTGTATATTTTTGGTTATTTTTTACAATTCTAGATTTTGAAAAAGATTTTGAAAAGAGATTTTTTTTAGGTGTTCATTATGAGGGTTTTATGGGGAATTCTAAAAAAATCTCTTAAGATAAATTTTTTTTTACCATTGGATCCAAGAAGCTCAAAAGATGAATATTGACATAAAATTTTACCCATTTTGGCCACTATGGCTTAAGGAAAAAAATCCCCCCCCCTCCACTTTCTTGGTCACATGACTATATGGTCATAGAGTGAACAAAGAAAAAAGAAAAAAGAAAAAAAAATAGGTGCATACAACTTGTGAGTTACCTAAAGTGCCATTTCCACCAACATGCCACCAAATCATCACCAGTCAAATGCTTCCATCAATAGTGCCACCCATGGACCGCCCATTAGCCACCATATCTCAATTTTGAGACAAACAATTTTTTTTTGGGGGCCAAACTTTTACATACTATATTACATTTCTAACTTCTTATAGTTATCATAAATATCTCACTAAGAACTACATAATATTATAGGTTTAGCTTTCATATTTTACTATTTATATTATAATTTGGTTGCATGAAGCTAGAACTAATCCAAAATGGTTAATAGGTCATATCTTTCACATACATAATTAGATTTTGTATTTTGAATAGGTGACATAGAACATTTGTAGTGTACTACATAGTGGATTAGATAGTTTTACATTTGGATGAGAAAAGAGAGTATTGTACTTATTTGAGCATTTATAGGAGCTTGATATTTAGGTTGTGATTCTATGGGAATTTAGATTAATTAGAGGGTATACACTTATGGGAGTGCATGATACCAATATTATGGTACAAATAGTTATCAAAATTGGTGCTTCATGATATAGTCTTAGAAGTGTTTTTAGAATTTGAAATTTGATAGAGATAGGTACATAGGTCACATCTTTTGTTTTAAGGATATGGTTGATACATGTGTGAGACTAGGAGTCTTAGTTTAGTGAGAGTTGAGTACAAGTATAATTATGGTGTCATGGATATTCATGTACATTTGATTATTGGTACAACATGATAATATAGTTAACAAGTTGTAGTATCATTTGACTCATAATTGTCAATGGTACTTTTGGTTTAATATTAGGAGGTTGTTCTAATATTCTAGATGCTTATTTGGTTCCTTAAATATTGTTACTTGTTTGTGTATTTTTTGGAAAATTATATCTACAAGTTATTTCTTGTTTTCAGACTCTTGAGATCTATATGTTATCTTGGTTTGTAGTTTATTGATGTGATGGTGAGTTTACATGTATTAGTTTGGGATATACAAGTTCTGTAGCTTCATGAGTTGGACACCCATTTGTTATAGTGAGATGAATTATATGTGGACTATTTATATCTGTAGGTCTTTTCATTGTTGATACAATTTCAGTTAGTTATCCATATCTATGGTCATTTGTGCATTGGAATGGTGGGATGGATGATTAGAGTACTTGGAGAGTTATTTATTGGGACTTATAGCATGCTATTTATCATTATATCATGGACATCTTGTTACATGATTCAGTAAGATTTTGAAAATGATGTTTTAGTGGTGGTTTATCTTCTTGGTTTGGAGATCTTGGTTCTAATTTATTCTTTGGATTTGTTGGCATTATAGTGGAGTGTGTGTGGAAAATGGGTGATATTCATATTGTTGGAAATACAAGGTGAAACTTGCAAAAATATGAACTTAATATTATGTTTGCAAATCTAAAAATATGTGCAGATAGAGGAAAACTAGTTTGAAATATTATTGGATTAAGATTTTGATTTCCAACATCCTCAATTAAGTTTCCGACAAGAAACAAAACACACACATGAAAAAACAAATATTTAATCTAAACACACATGCATGCTAATAGGGATTCACTTCATTGTCTTCCTACAATCACAATCTTGTGTTCAGAAATAGGTGCTCTCAAAAGCATACACAAGATGTTATGATTGATGGATGTGAGAGATATTCAAATGAAGCAAAAATGAGAGAGATTCAAAATACTAGTGATGAATGTAAATATCCTATGAGCAAATAGATATAAAAAAGAGTGCAAATCAACAAGTGCAAAAATTGGATGCAAAGATCACGAAAATGAAAAGATCATGGATGGATCAAAGATGAGAGAGGGCTATGTTTAAATAGGTGTCCTCTTGGTGAACCCAGATTACAGAACGAATGTGGGATAAAAGATTGACTTGAAAAAGTATATCCCACATGCATGAGATGAGTGAAATAAAAGAAGTGAAATAAGATAAATAGGTGATAAAGCGTGTGTGGAAGAGGTTAGAAGAATGATGTAATTGAGATTATTAAAATGGTTATATAATATTATTAAATGGATTGAATATATGAAAATTATAGTATAAAGAAGGAAATTGATATTATGACATAATGAAGAATAATAATATAATATTTGGATCCACTTAATGATTGGAAAATTTGAATAAGAGGATGATTTCAATGATTTTTTTTATGTGTCTACAATATGTATTCAAGATTATCAATTATGTGATTAGCATATCCAAGAATGAAAGAAAAACAACAATACCACAAGTTGAGAATCACAAGTGACACAAGATATACATGGAGAAACCCTTGCAGGAAAAAAATTCACACCCAAAGAGATGCAATGCTTGTATTAATCTTCAAATGAAGTATACATCAATACAACACTCCTCTTTTAATTTTTGCAGCACTTCATTACTCTATCAATCTGCAAAACATAAGAAACCACCATCTCAAAGCTCCAATATATAGAATTTGTGGGAGAGAATACCACTTGTGGTATCCTGAAACAACAATTAAAACCACCTAAAAAAACCTGTGCCCCTCTTAATGGACAAACCATAAACATGGTGAAAAATATTAAATACTCACATGGCCTTCACATGCATGCCTAACCCATAGCCAATCAAAATTGGTCATACTCGAGTGCTCCATTACTCTTTGATGGCTTTGATGTTTCATACCTAGAACATGCAAACTTGGGTGCCCAACCTAGGATATCATACACAACATGCAAATGAAAATGCAAGATCATGCACTTCTCGGTGGTACCCACCTAGAAAGTGGATGCCTAAATGTAATATTATCTTGGGATGCTTTGTAACCATCACCATAATGGGTCCACTTCTATGAATGCAATTACAATTTGATGTAGGAAAATAAATAATAAATAATTCTCTTCTCATGTCCTCTAGGACACTTTCTAAAGAATGAGAAGACACATAATATCAACTTAGGATAGAAATTATAATATCACCTAGATCCCAACATTCTCTCACTTGACATTATATATTGCAATTACATTTATGAGATACATTACAATTATAATCAAGTATAGTGACCAAGGTCCATGGCCTTCCTACACCAAGAGAACTTATTCGTGGTCACTGGCTTTGTGAGAGAATCTCCAACATTATCCAATGTGTCAACCTTCTCAATCAAGACCTTACCATTCTCAACCATTTCTTGCACAAAGTGATACTGAACATCAACATTCTTAGTATACTATCCTATATTCAAAACCAATACATTTACCAAGTCTCTATAATGAAACCGCCTCCTTAGAGGAATGTGTAAAAGCTATATACTCTACTTTGGTGGTGGACAATGCAATTGCAAGTTGTATTCTACTCATCCAACTCATTGCACCTCAAAACAAAGTAAAAACATAGCCACTCGTGGACCTTCAATTGTCTAAGTCACCTACCCAATCTACATCAACAAAACCATGTATGTCCAATGATTTAACCGAATCATTAGTACCATGATAAACTAAACAGTAATCAAAAGTACCATAAAAATATCTAAATGAAATTTTAACAAAATTTTAATGCTCTCTACTAGGGTTAGACATAAACCTGCTCAAGACTACCACTGCTTGGGCTATATCTAGTCTAGTGCAAACCATTGCATGTACATCCAACTACCAATGAAACTAGCATAAGTAACTTTAGACATCTCTTGATAATCATCATCAGAATTAGGAAACATGTCTAAAATCAACTTAGTACCAACAAGAAATGGAATATTTACTGGTTTATAGTCATGCATACTAAACCTCTACAAAATGGTATTGACATACTTACTCTGACTTAACCAAATATTTCTATGAGTTCGATCCCTACTAATTTCCATCCCAAGGATACATTTAGAAACCCACAAATCCTTCATATCAAACATGCCAGAAAGCTGAGTCTTAAGTTCCCTAATCATCACCTTGTTGTTACCCATAAACAACATATCATCAACATATAAGACAATGATTAGTATATGATCATCAATAACCTTAATGTAAACACAATGATCCTCCTCACTCCTAAGAAAACCCAACTTCAATTCAAAGGCATCAAAATTATGGTACCACATCCTGGGTGATTATTTCAAACCATATAATGATCGTTTTAACCTACAAACCAAGTGTTCTTTTCCTTTCACAACAAAATCATTAGCCCGTTGCATATAAATTTCCTCCTCAAGATCCCCATGAAAGAAAGTAGTTTTAAAATCCATTTGCTCTATTTCAAAATCATAAGCAACAACAATAGATAATAGGAATCTAATAGAAGTTAACTTAGCAAAAAGAGATAAAATTTTATCTAAATCAACTCCCTCTCTTTGGGAGTAGCCCTTGGCCACCAGTTTGGCCTTGTACCGCTCTATCCGACCATCTACATAAATTTTCTTTTTAAATACCCACTTGTAACCAATGGGATTCCTTCCTTTGGTAAAACTAACAATATCCTAGGTATCACAACTATTCAAATCCATCATCTCCTCCTGTATGGACTACATTCAAGAATAATTTTCCTCTAAAGAGAGAGCCTCCTTGAAAGACCTAGGTTCATCGTCAATACTTAACAAAGAAAATACACAATGGTAATATGATGGTCTATACCTATTAACTGGATTTTGCTTCCTTGTGGATCTCCTCAAGGTAGGAGTAAGGGGCTCTTGCTGTTCTTCATCTTTTGTATGCTCATGTTGCACATCATCTGAACTCTCTGAACCCTCTTCTTCTTCTCCATCATCTAATCCATCTAGTTGTTCTTCCTCATGTGCATCTTCCTACTTTTATATCTTTATCTCAAAGTGCATTATTGTTGTCTTATCTTTCTCCTCTGGTTCCTCTTTATCTGAGTAATCTCTAAAATCCTTGAAAATCACATCTCTAGAGAAAACCATTTCGCAGGTTAGCGGATTCCAAAGAATATAACCTTTTACATTCTCACCGCAACCAACAAAGATATATTTTTATGCTTTTGGATCCAATTTAGATTGCTTCTCTTGAAGCACATGAACAAAATCATCACAACCAAAGACCATTAAATGTGAAATAGAAGGCTTTCTACCTATCCACACTTCATAAGGAGTTTTATCAACAAAAGCTAAACAAGGAGATCTATTAATCAAATAACATGCAGTACTTACAACTCTTTCCCAAAAGCATCTATCAAGCTTAACACCACTCAACATGCTCCCATCTCTTTCCATCAAGGTTTGGTTCATTCTTTCTACTACCACATTTTTTTGGGGTGTATAAGGAGCAGTCTTTTGCTGAACAATACTTGCATTCTTATAAAACTCATCAAATTCCCTAGAACAATATTCACCCCCATTGTCAAATCTCAACACCCTTATCTTATAATTTGTTTGCTTCTCAACTAAGGCTTCAAATTCGTTAAAATTAGTGAAAACCTCATATTTTGCATGCATAAAATAAATCCAGGTGTATCTTGAGACATCATCAATGAAAGTAACTGTTAGCTATCCAAATGCACCCCTGCCAAGTTGTGGAAAACTCAAAAAAATTGGAGCAACATGGGACTAATTTTAGGCTATGGGTATCCTATTGTGAAAGTAGACATCCAGATTATGGGCTGGATCCCCTTTTGGTGTCACCTAAACTATTCCTTGCTGGGAAAAGGGGTGAAAGAAACATGAAAAGAAAAAATAAACCCCTATGGTGATGCACCTAAATTGATTTCTCAGACCTATACAACTGCTTTAACACATAATTCCATCAAAAACTCAACTTAACTTAACACAACTCAGATATTTTAACATATCAATGCAAAGTGTTTTGTAAGGAGGCTTGGTTCACTTGTCACTTTGAAAAGAAAAAAGTTTCCACAACTAAAATAACTATTGAACCACCACACAACTTACAACCTACAGAAACATATGTTCATTCTACCTAAAGGTGCTAAAGTGAGAAAAAACATGGAGTTACCAAACTCACAATAACATTCATCAATCACCACACTGCACTCAATAAAGTAGCTTCTAAGAAGGTAAAACACTGAATTTCATTAATAAAAATGGTGTTACATATTGCTGTACATGTTTGATATTGAGTCACAATGCTATCCTCCACCTCAAAGAACTCCAAAAGAAGCTACAATCCTGTAGAAAGAAAGAAAGACCTCTCTAAAACATCAAGTATGAAGATACTTAGGCAATTTTGAAACCAATTGCCCACACATGTCCTTCTAGAACCTTTGGTCGGATGCAGTATAAAAGCCAAAAATGAACCTTCCAAAACTCTTCCAAATGCCTCCAGAATGTAGAAAAGTCAAGCTCTGACACAACCATACCAAAAGCATGACAAAAGTGCCTCCAAAATGGCCACATTCACTCCAAAAATAGTCAAAGATGACCCACACACCAATCCCACATGTTGCTCAATATCATTATGTCTCCAGGCTATTTGACTCACACTTTTGGTGTGCAAACATGTCTTCAACCTATTCCATTATGTTTGGAAGACATAAATCTTCAACTAAACCCCCTTGACTTACACATATCAATACATGCCTTTTCAGTTTTGCATTTAAAAGAAACATTTAATTCAATGGTTTATAATCACACCATTTAACTAAATGTTTTACATTTGAAAGTAAAATGCAAAAATGAAAAACTTGGGCTCAAACATAACCCCTGACTTACTCTTTGAAAACACATGCTTTTATATTTTGCATTAAAAATAACATTTTGATTAAGTGATGTATAATTATATCACTTAATCAAACTTTTGACTTGATGCAAAACATACATAAGACAAATGTTCCTTGGACAAAAGCAAAAAATACATAAGTCACTTTTACTTTCCTAGACACTCAGAATGCGAAGGTATTAGATTTAATGAAAAATGTTAAAATAAAAGGCAAAATTCCTTGGGATTTAATCATCCAAAATTAGGGTAAAAACCCTAAACACCAAAATTGATGCAAAAAGCTCATTTCATTTTCAACTCTTTGCAACTACTGGAAACTCAAGTGCACCGCCATCAGAGCATTTTCATGGAGTTTTCCTACACTTTCATGGAGAAAAAATCTTGCATATCAATGAGAAAAGACAATACTACTCAGGTAATCTCACTGTTTCACTAGATTTTACCTTTCTCTCCATTTCCTATAGAAAAATGTGCTCAAACTCGAGCTCTCTTGCAACAAAATATGCTCAACAATATGTATTCAATATATTGTGCTCTATCTATTATTTCATGCATTTATTTGTAGAAATCTTGACATTTCTTTGCATTTCACGGCCATAGTTGTGTGTTTCTATAACAACTAAAAATGAGACTTTTACCCTCATGGCCGCAGCCTCATTTATTTGTAGATATTTTCTCTTTTCACTGTAGATTTCAAAATACATGGGTATCTTTGTTTTTCTATTTTTTGATACCATGCAATAGCGGCTATCTATGTCATAATCCCATTTTCTACGACAGAAATCATGCAAGATTATAATATGAATGAGATTTCATGAAAGGTTTATCAGTTGAAACAAAAGTTATCTCTGTCAACTGTTCCATAAGACAATGCTTCCATGTGAAGAAAAATGGTCTGCAAAATGATGAACAATGCCATTGCACATTACGAGTATGAGTCAAAGACTCCATGCACCTTTTCATTCCTTCATGAATACCACCTTTTCCTTTCAAAAACCCCCCTCTATTGCACTCAAATACACTCTCCAAATGGATTGGGGTCTTATTATATTATCTGGGATAGAATTGACAACATCAACATGTTCGTGTTCCTTCAATATCTATTTCTTGTTTTCACCAGCAAATGCAAATGCTTATTTTTTGGGTTTAGAAACACACTCCAAAAAGATTGCAATCTTCACTAGATTACTTTGGGCAGGTTCAATGAATTCAACTCTTTAGATCTCGCCTCACATGGCTGTCATTTGTATTTGATTGCCCCTTGGTGACTTGAATGCAACTTGTCCTCAACTTGATGAGGTGGTTGTCATTTTACATTCTAGTATCCATTTAACTATCTTTGTGAGCATACAATTACCCTGGCATGTTCATGACTCTACCTTTAATAAGCTGACATCTAATAAGTTGTATACAACTAGCTCTTGTACTTGTTCCTGTGGGTAGTATTGTGACCATTTTGACATGTAAGACATAATTACTTTAAAAAATGGTAGCATTTATGTTCTTATGCAAAGCTTGCTTCTAAGTCTTAACACTCTTCACAAAACTTGATTTTTTGGCACTATCCTCATGTATAAAGAATGAAGATTGTCTCTCTTGTTTCTAAACAACTCTTGCACCAAGTTTTGGAAATTAAATTTTCTTGAGAACTAGTAGTGAGAAGAGCCTCAATTTTCTTACCTTTCAGTTGTATTTTTGCATGAGACAACTTGGTAGATTTTTCCTCATCTTCAGCATCATCACAAACCACATCTGCACCATAGATTGCCATTGCATTGAACTTTATCTTTGCTCTGGTATGACTATCATATATGACAATGTTTTTTTGTGACACTTGAATCAAATGTTGTAGTATCTATTTGATGTTCAACGACTCTATAAAATGTAGATAATGGATAATCATTTGTAATTTAGCACATGATGTTATCTATTAGATGTAGAACCTCTTCTTTCCTGTGCTTGGCATGATAATAGCACATGATAACACCATACTTTATTGACATGAACTCATGATACTTATCTCTTTGGTGTTTGTTGACTATACTTTTGTGAAGAATGCCATCACTATCTCTGTTACAATATGAGGAGATGCTCTGTTCTTATTATTTCAAAGAGAAATGCACAAAAAATTGGTCATTTACCATTATGCATTGTTTTTACTTACTATCACATAGCTCTTCCATCTCTTGCACATGTTGCTCTCTTACTCTATTATAGCTCAGTGCTACTCATGATGCATAATACTTGTCTCCTAAATGTATTTAAGACCATTGATATTCCTAGAATACTCCATCCTTCACAATTTATGCATAACAATTGCTTGTTGCCCCTTTGATCATGACTCCATGTGATCACTTGCAAACACTGTAACAACCCTAAAGATGATTGACTTCATTGTCTCATTCATAATCATGCTGACTGTGAGGATGATAAGTGATTCTTTACTCCATAGTTTGCTAAGACTTTGTGCATTTATCAACCATTAGAAAGAGCCCCTTTGATTATTGCTCTTGAAACCCTCTGTCACTGTAACTTGAAAGTGATCTATCTTTCCCATGTGCACCGTGATCATCATGGCTATAGATGAATATTGATTCTTGCTAAATGCATTGTTGTTGTCATGTAGCATGCATTCATTGTGTTGTCCTGTAGCACGCATGCTGCTCCATATGACTCATGATGGTTCTGGACAGGACTTGATAGCTCCTCCATTATTTATCGATGGATGCATAATTGAACTTGATGCATCTATAATTGAACTTGATGCATCTGTGTTTCAATGTTCACAAAAATCACTTGTTTCTTTATTAAATGGATCTTGGATTCACTTAAGAAGATTGAAAGACATATTCAACAAAGTATTGTCCCTTTTGGCATGATGGCAGCCTATTGTTTGATTCAATGTGAAAATATGAAGAGTAACTTTCCTAAAAGTTCACATTGTTTGTTGCATCTTTTGAATTTGATAATGAAAGTTGATCAACTGGTATGATTCCATATTGAATTAATGCATAAAGAATAGGTTTATCATTGATTTGATCAAGTTGCTCAATTTCCTATCCCTCCTAAAACACATGAGGGCAGCATGCTGGGATCAACCCTCATGGGAGCCACATTTTACTCCACATGATGTTATTAGCTGAATCAAAATAGTAACAAGGATTTGTCTTATATCGGCACAAGGAACAAACAATTAGATAAACAAAGCATATTATAGGTGTGTTTGATTACTCTTTTTTTGTTTTCCTAGAAACCTATGGTATGCTGTCTATTTTAATGCTTATGGATATCAGACTATATGTTTATAGATGTTTTGCACATATTCTGATTAGTGACCTTTCATTGCTCTAACAACACTCTTTTTTCAGATGCAAGAAACCTAAGAGCAGCGAGGCGAGTGTCAAACAAAATCAGGACAAGTGAGAAAGACTAAGATGATGTAGGAAAAGGCCAATAGGATTCGTCTTTCTAGGCAATGATAGGTCCCTTTTCATTTTATGTGCATTTCTTTCTTTTTATCTATAAATGTATAGTATTTTCTTCACAAGCATTAGAATAGTCAGTCCCTCAGCTTGTGAGGGACATTATATACTTATGATCATCAATAAAGATTACATTTGCAATACATGTTTGTTCTCTTTCTTATTGTATGGAATTGCAAAACTATAATAATGCAATCTTTTTGACAATCTCCTTTATGCACATGAATGAAATTTAGCAGAAAATGATGTATCTTTTAATGTTTAAAAGAAAAAACAATAATAAGTTACCTAATTTAGCTGGAAGCAAAATCAGGTAACATTTTTGGTGACATCTACTATATGTTTGCTTGCTAAACATCTTTGCCAGTTGCCTGAAGCTTATCCATTGGGTACTGAGTCATCTAAAAAGCTGACACAACTTAAAAACAACTTTGTACATTGATGTAACTCATCAAAATAGCGTATGACACCCCAAAAATTATTCAACACATCAAAATTCTCAAACCAAACTAACTAATTGTGCAAAACAATACTTTGGGAATTGAAAATTGCATCTAGAAACCTATTCTAACCTACTCTACACTAACCAACAAAGAAGTTGGTTAAAAAAATCCATTAATAGACTTTGCAAAATAACACCCCTTTTTAATCAACAACAAATGCATTACATGATTATGTATTGCTGAAAGAACATGTAACACATGTAGATATTCAAAAGATTGTTTCAATGTTTCATGAAAGATGCAAATAAACTCACTTACACCTTGATTTTGATCATTCCTATTGCTATCCTGAACTGGAAAATTGAGTTGAATTTGATTACTTTTAGCTACAACTCCAAAATCAGCTTCTTCTTCAATTGCATCTTCATACTTGGGTGCAAGCATGACCTTTGGTACCTCACTGGCCTCCAAACTAGCTAAATTCCCGATTGAGCATTCTTGTGAAAGAATAACCTTCAAGCCAATCTTGCTAGGTTTACTTTGATCAGCTGCTTCTACAACCACAACCTCATGATGATTGAAATTAGCTACCTCATGTGATTCAAATGAAACTGACTCTTGTGTCCATTTGTTTATGTTGCTCACACTTAGATTCACAATGATGGCTTGGCATCAAGCTTTGAGCATAATTCCTCTACCACGCTTGAGAACATATCTTCATCTAGCTCATAATTAGTTATCTCATGCAAAATAGGATCTTATTCAACTTTATTACAATTCTCAAGACTCATACCTCTAAAAGCAATGTCTTGCTTCACATTTTGCTCCATTTCACCAACATGCTCAGGCATACCAGCCTCTTTACTTTCTAAGACAAGGTTGTCCCTATTTGCTTCTTGATGGACCAACACCCTATCAAAGTGAACCTCATCCTCTTGCTATCCAAAAATTGATAATGATGTTAGTACAAGCATGGTGTACTCATCATCATCAACATACAATGTAAGTTCATTAAACATATCAATCATTATCTCATCACTTAGCTCAAAACTAGGCACTGATGCTAGTATGCTTGTGTTATCCTCATTTTCATCCACCAAGGTAGTAAACTCTTCAAACACAACAGATGGGACCCTCTTTACACAATCCAAGTTTGAGCAAAAATCTTCCAACTCGTCCCAAAATGAAACTCCATCACATTCTTCTTGCTTATCTTCACTTTATTCAACCAAACTAGGCAACTTAACAAACAAATATGTGAGAACCTCATGTTCAACACTCATTTCTTATTTACTACCCTGCTATCCCAACTAGTTTTATTCGTCAATCATTTGTAACAACTCTAATTTTTCATTTTGGACCCCATGCACAAGTGTATCTACAACAAAAGGCTCTTCCTCTACAAGCACCTCTTTTTTAGGTTGTTCTAGAACATATGGGGTTAGTTGAGCCCCCTTAATGGGTTCTTCACAAGGATACACTTGTTCAATAACAAGTTCTTGAATAGGAGGGCTCCTAAAACTTGGGATAGCAATTTTTTTAGGCTCCTCTACAGGTTGAGCTTGCTCAAGGACAGGTTCTTGAATTGAAACAAGATTTCTAAAACTTGGAAATGCAAATTTTTTAGGCTTAAGAGGTTCACCTTGTTTGAAGCTTGGAACATTGAACTTGGCAACCTCTTGTTTGGAAATTTTTTGCCTCATTCCTGCATCCTTTGCAACAAGTTGTTGAGCAAGATTCTCCTCAAATTTCCTCTTTTGTGCCTCCCACTCCTACTCATGGAGGTGGGCTTGGTAAGCTTCCTGTTCCTGCTGCAAATTACATTCTTGTTGATATTCAAGGCTGTAATCTTGTGAGAAATCATAGGTTGGAAAAACCAACTATTCTTGTTGCACATTCAATTCACTCTTTCTAAATTGCTCTTCAAGAAACATGTTTCTTATCTTCAACCTTAAATCTAGATTGTGAATTTTTTTGAGCTTATCCTCAAAACTTTGAAACTCTCGAAGCTAATCATAGGGATTGATCTATTGATTGCTATAAAAATAGTGGCCTTGGGATTGATCTTGTGCATATATTGGCTGCCATGATGGTTGAGCAAGGGTGGGAGGGTGGAAAACATGTGGAGAATATTGATAATCTCCTGTAGCAAAGGTACTTGGACTAAAAACATCTACATGCTCATTTTGATATGGCTAATAATTGGGTATATGAGTAGCATTTTCATGAAATGAAGGGTGATAGAACATGTCTTCATAAAATGTAGACATATTGGGGCATTTATAGAAGCTGGAAATTCATTCAAATTTCTTGTAAAGCAAGAAAGCCAGGTATGATTTTTTTTAAAAATAAGTACATACCAACACTTTGTCTGCCTGAAACTAGTTGTTATTCTTCTGGAGTCCTAGGTGTGTTGAAAACTTGCCTCCAAAGGCAAAAAATACTACTGTACACACCAAAAAACAACAATAAAATGTGTAAAATGAACTGAGAAGTAGTTCACTATCCCATCAGGCATGCCAAAACTATTAACTATCTAAATTTTCACCCCTGCCAAGTTGTGGAAAACTCAAAAAAATTGGAGCAACATTGGACTACTTTTAGGTTGTGGGTATCCTATTGTGAAAGTAGACCTCCAGATTATGGGTTGGATCCCCTTTTGGTGTCACCTAAACTATTCCTTGTTGGGAAAAGGGGAGAAAAAAACATGAAAATAAAAACTAAACCCCTATGGTGATGCACCTAATTTGATTTATCAGACCTATACAACTAATTTAACACACAATTTCATCAAAAACTCAGTTTAACTTAACACAACTCAAATATTTTAACATATCAATGCATAAGTGTTTTGTAAGGAGGCTTGGTTCACTTGTCACTTTGAAAGGAAAAAGTTTCCACAACTAAAATAACTATTGAACCACCACACAACTTACAACCTACAAAAAAATATGTTCATTCTACCTAAAGGTGCTAAAGTGAAAAAAAATGGAGTTACCAAACTCACAAGAACTTTCATCAATCACCACACTGCACTCAATAAAATAGCTTCTAAGAAGGTAAAACACTAAATTTCATTAATAAAAATGGTGTTACATACTGCTGTACATGTCTGATACTGAGTCACAATGCTATCCTCCACCTCAAAGAACTCCAAAAGAAGCTACAATCCTGTAGAAAGAAAGAAAGGCCTCTCTAAAACCTCAAGTATGAAGATAACTACGCAATTTTGAAACCGACTACCCATACATGTCCTTCTAGAACCTCTGGTCAAATGCAACATAAAGGCCAAAAAAGAACCTTCCAAAACTCTTCTAAAATGCCTCCAAAATGTAGAAAATTCAAGCTCTAAACCAACCATACCAAAAGCATGACAAAAATGCCTCCAAAATGGCCCCAATCCCTCCAAAAATAGTCAAAGATGACCCACACACCAATCCCAATGTTGCTCAATATCATTATGTCTCCAAGCTGTTTGACTCACACTTTTGGTGTGCAAACATGTCTTCAACCTATTCCATTATGTTTGGAAGACATAAATGTTCAACTAAACCCCCTTGAATTACACATATAAATACATGCCTTTTCAATTTTGCATTTAAAAAACAACATTTAATTAAATGGTTTATAATCACACCATTTAACTAAATGTTTTACATTTGAAAGTAAAATGCAAAACTGAAAAACTTGGGCTCAAACATACCCCCTGACTTACTCTTTGAAAAAAAATGCTTTTATATTTTGCATTAAAAATAACATTTTGACTAAGTGATGTATAATTATATCACTTAATCAAACTATTTTACATTTTGACTTGATGCAAAATATACATAAGACAAATGTGCCTTGGACAAAAGAAAAAAATACATAAGTCACTTTTTACTTTCCTAGACACTCAGAATGTGAAGGTATTAGATTTAATGCAAAATGTTAAAATAAAAGGAAAAATGCCTTGGGCTTTAATCAACCAAAATTAGGGTAAAAACCCTAAACACCAAAATTGATGCAAAATGCTCATTTCATGTTGAACTCTTTGCAACTGTTGGAATCAAGTGTGCTGCCATCAGTGCATTTTCATGGAGTTTTCCTACGCTTTCATGGAGAAAAAATCTTGCATATTAATGAGAAAAGACAACACTGCTCAGGTTAGCTCACTGTTTCAATAGATTTTGCATTTCTCTCCATTTCCTGTAGAAAAATGTGCTCAAACTCGAGCTCTCCTACAACAAAATGAATGTATTCAATATATTGTGCTCTATCTGTTATTTCATGCATTTATTTGCAGAAATCTTGACATTTCTTTGCATTTCACTGCCATAGTTGTGTGTTTCTATAGCAAATGAAAATGAGACTTTTACCCTCATGGCCGCAGTCTCATCTATTTGCAGATGTATGATCTTTTCACTATAGATTTCAAAATACATGGGTATCTTTGTTTTCCTATGTTTTTGATACCATGTAATAGTGACTATTTGATCCGGTGGATATTTTTAGTGAAAATTGAAGTGTCTTCAAATCTCTAGATTTCAGCACCATTAGAAAGAGCTCGATGTCTTGATTCCAATGCAACTTGAATGGAGTCAAACATAGCTACGGAGCTCAAGATATTGCCGGTCAAAGTTCAGTCAACAATTGGTCAACTCAGGGCCCAGGGCAAGAAAAAAAGGTCAAAGTTTGATGTCACCAAAAGTGGTCAAAATTGATATCAATGCGAAGAGCTTGGCAAGAGCTTTCCGACGGTGTTCGTTCTGTGCAAATCGGAGCTCGTATGTGCAAGATATGGAAGGTCAAAGCTCGTGGTTGACTAGGTTGACTTGAAGGTACAATGATGACGTCAGCATGACGTCATCATGCTGACATGGATGAATCATGAGGTGACACATGGTGGCTTCCCGAAGTTACACGTGGCGGCAATTTTTTGGACATGGTTTTATTTGAAAAAATATATAAAAAAATAATAAATAAATTAATAAAGCCATGCCCTCCATTTTAATAATTAAATCACTTCCTTAAGAAAAAAACGTGGCCCTCCCTATAAAAGGGGATCACCATTATTTAAAAAAAAAATCATGCTATTTTTTAGGCTACCTTTTTTTTAGGGAAAACAAATTGATCCCTATTTTTAAGGGATGTAAATAGCCCGTAACCAAACTCATCCCCTATTTTAAATGAGAATTTCAAACCAACATTGTATATTGTATGGTTTTAAAATACAAGTGGCATTGGATGGTTTTGTGGAAATTTGGAAATGAAATACTCCTTAATTTAATAAATTCCCTCCAAGTTGTAAAACAATAATCCTTTTAAAAGGATTAGTTGTAACTTATGGAAATAAGAAAAGCCCAAGAATGAATAATTGGAAGGGCTTAAATTAATTTAGGGGGATTTATATTCAAATAAGGGAGATTTTTAAATATTATTATGTAAAAATGGAGATTTGGAAAATATTGTAAATCAATTGGTTAGTAACCAATTTGATTCATTTTTTTGTATAAAAAGGGGTGTGAGGTGAGAGTGAAAAAGCACTTTTTTTTCAGGTGAAGTATTGATGAAGTATTGAAGCTGAGGTGACAAGTGAATAGAGGTCTTGAGGAGATTATTTTGAGTCATTCTTGCACGTCAGAGCATCGTTACGCTGTCAGAGTGCTTGAAGAATGGTTGTGGTGCATTTGTAATTGATTTTTGGACTTAATCGGATCGGTCTCTCTATTAGAGCGGACCCGGAGATGTAGTCACATTTGTGACGAACTCCGTAATCAAATGTTGTTTGCACTTCTCTTCTTTTCTCTCACCTTCTCTCAGTTTGTTAATTCCTTCATTTTGTTATTTCCTTAAGTTAATTTTGTTTTAATTAACTTGGAATAATCATTGTAAAAGTTAAGCATTCAATACTGCAAATAGTCTAGATCCTATACAGATCACTATTTGTGTCATAATCCAATTTTCTATGACATAAATCGTGCAAGATTATAATATGAAGGAGATTTCATGAAAGGTTTATCAGTTGAAACAAAAGCTATCTCTATCAACTGTTCCACAAGACAATGTAGCCGTGTGAAGAAAAATGGTTTACAAAATGATTCAATGTCATTGCACAATACAAGTATGAGTCAAAGACTCTATGCACCTTTTCATTCCTTCATGAATACCACCTTTTCCTTTTAAAAACCCCCTCTATTGCACTCAAATACACTCTACAAATGGATTGGGGTCTTTATTGTATTATCTGGGACAAACTTGACAACATCAACATGTTCGTGTTCCTTTAATATATGTTTCTTGTTTTCACCAACAAATGCAAATGCCTATTTTCGGGGTTCAGAAACACACTCCATAAAGATTGCAATCTTCACTAGATTACTTTGGATAAGTTCAATGACTTCAACTCTTCAGATCTCACCTCACATGGTTGTCATTTGTATTTGACTGCCCCTTGGTGACTTGAATGCAACCTGTCCTCAACTTGATAAGGTGGCTGTCATTTTGCATTCTAGTATCCATTTGACTATCTTTGTGAGCATATGATTACCCTGGCATGTTCATGACTCTAGACCTTTGATAAACTAACATCTAATAAGTTGTATACAACTAGCTCATGTACTTGTTCCTGTGGGCAGTATTGTGACCATTTTGACATGTGAGACATAATTACTTTAAAAAATGGTCGCATTTATGTTCTTATGCAAAGCTTGCTTCTAAGTCTTAACACTCTTCACAAAACTTGATCTTTTGACACTGTCCTCATGTATAAAGAATAAAGATTGTATCTGTTGTTTCCAAACAACTCTTGCACCAAGTTTTGGAAATTAAATCTGCTTGAGAACAAGTAGTGAAAAGAGCCTCAATTTTCTTATCTTTCAGTTGTATTTTTGCACGAGATAACTTGGTAGATTTTTCCTCATCTTGAGCATCATCACAAACCACATCTGCACCATAGACTGCCATTGCATTGAACTTTATCTCTACTTTGGTATGACTATCATATATGACAATGTTTTTTTGTGACACTTGAATCAAATGTTGTAGTATCTATTTGATGTTCAACGTCTCTATAAAATGTAGATAACAGATAATCATTTGTAATTTAGCACATGATGTTATCTATTAGATGTAGAACCTCTTCTTTCCTATGCTTGGTATGATATTAGCACATGATAACACCATACTTTATTGACATGAACTCATGATACTTATCTCTTTGGTGTTTTTTGACTGTACTTTTGTGAAGAATGCCATCACTATCTCTGTTACAATGTGAGGAGATGCTCTGTTCTTATTATTTCAAAGAGAAAAAAGCATAGCAATTTGGTCATTTACCATTATGCATTGTTTTTACTTACTATCACATAGCTCTTCCATCTCTTGCTCATGTTGCTCTCTTACTCTGTTATAGCTTAGTCCTACTCATGATGCATATCACTTGTCTCCTAAATGCATTTAAGACCATTGATATTCCTAGAATACTCCAACCTTCATGATTTATCCCTAACAATTGCTTGCTGCCCCTTTGATCATGACTCCATGTGATCACTTGCAAACACTATAACAACCCTAAAGATGATTGAATTCGTTGTATCATTCATAGTCATGCTGACTGTGAGGATGATAAGTTATTCTTTACTCCATAGTCTGTTAAGAATGTGTGCATTCATCATCCGTTACAAAGAGCCCCTTTGATTATTGCTCTTGAAACCCTTTGTCACTATAACTTGACATTGATCTGTCTTTCCCTTGTGCACCGTGATCATCATGGTTATAGATGAATATTGATTCCTGCCAAATGCATTGTTGTTGTCCTATAGCATGCATGTTGTTCTATATGACTCATGATGGTTCTGGACAGGACTTTATAGCTCCTCCATTATTTATTGATGGATGCATAATTGAACTTGATGCATCTATAATTGAACTTGATGCATTTGTGCTTTAGTGTTCACATAAATCACTTGTTTCTTTATTAAAATGGATCTTGGATCCACTTAAGAAGATTGAAATACATATTCAATAGAGTATTGTCCCTTTTGGCATAATGGCAACCTATTGTTTGATTCACTGTGAAAAGATGAGTAACTTTCCTGACAGTTCACATTTTTTGTTGCATCTTTTGAATCTAATAATGAAAGTTGATCAACTGGTATAATTCCATATTGGATTAATGCATCAAGAATAGGTTTATCATTGATTTGATCAAGTTGTTTAATTTCCTATCCCTCCTAAAACACATGAGGGCAACATGCTGGGATCAACCCTCATGGGAGCCACTTTTTACTCCACATGTTGTAATTAGCTAAATCAAAATAGTAATAAGGATTTGTCTTATATTTGCACAAGCAACAAACAAGTTAGATAAACAAAGCATATGATAGGTGTGTTTGATTACTCTTTTTTTGTTTTCTTGGACACCTATGGTATGCTATCTGTTTTAATGCTTATGGAAATCAAATTATATGATTATAGATGTTTTGCTCATATTCTGATTAGTGACCTTTCATTTCTCTAACAACACTCTTTTTTCAGATGTAGGAAACCTAGGAGTAGCGAGGCGAGCATCAAACATAAGTAGGACAAGTGAGAAAGACTAAGATGATGCAAGACAAGGCCAACGGGATTCATCATTCCAGGGAATGATGGGTCCCTTTTCATTTTATGTGCATTTCTTTCTTTTTATCTATACATGTATAGTCTTTTCTTCATAAGCATTAGAATAGTCAGTCCTTCGGCTTGTGAGGGACATTATACACTTATGATCATCAATAAAGATTACTTTTGGAATACATGTTGGTTCTCTTTCTTATTGTATGCAATTGAAAAACTATAATAATGCAATCTTTTTGACAATATCCTTTATGCACATGAATGAAATTTAATAGAAAATGATGTATCTTTTAATGTTTAAATGCAAACACAATAATAAGTTACCTGATTTAACTGAAAGCAAAATCAGGAAAAAGTAACATAATAACGAGATTTTCCAAAAGAGTCAACATCCACTAGTCAAAACACATTCAAATGAATGATCTCTAATAATCTCTTAGCTTTATTAATTCTATTAGGAAACGATCTATCTATTTACTGAACACACAATGCTCAAAAAAGTAATTTTTACCAAAAAAGAATCAAAAATATCATCAACTAACATTTTATTCAAAATACTCTTAAGACCTTTTTCACTTATGTGACCCAATCTATGGTGCCACAATATACATGCATTTTTAGTGCCAATTAAATTAGAAGAGTTACAAAAAGTGGAGGCATTAAGCTTAAACAAAGTCCCTATTTGAGATCCTTTAGTAATCACCAAACTCCCTCTAACCAACCTATAACCAAAGTTTCAAATGTCATATGAATTCCAAAATCATTCAACTTGGTTATTGAAAGTAAATTTCTTGAAAGTCCTAGAATATGTAAAACATCATTAAGGCTTTTAACCTTTTCATTATTGAATCACAACTTTAGCTTTCCCTTACCAACAATCTTCTTCATGTTTTTATCACCAAGGAAAACTTCTTCCCCATCATAAGTTGAATGTGAAGTGAACCACTCCTTGTGAGGAGACATATGGTAGGAGCAACCTAAATCAATAAGCCAAGAATCATAATGAATAGTGTTAACAAAAATAAACAAAGCATCAGAATCCCCTTCTGAGGACTTTTGTATGGAAGTATTTGAACTCTTTTTATTGTTTCTGCACTCCTTCGCATGCCCTCTCTTACCAAAATTCTAACACTTTACTCTTCCTGAGGGTTTTAGAACGTCCTTTAAAATTTTCTCCTTTTTTATCCCCTTTAGTTCCTCCTTTTTATTTGGACCTTCCTTGCACATGCAAGGCATCTCGGGAGCCCACGTTCATGGAATTTCTTCTCATTTCTTCTAAAAGAAGTGTAGTAATGATATTATCCATCTTTGGCTCTGCACCACCACCACTTATGGCAACAATTAGATTTTCCCAAGATTAGAGTAAAGAACAAAGAAACAATATGGATTTGTCTTCTTCTTCTATATTAACATCTACAGTGTTGCAAGTATGTTGTTGGTGTTGGTCATTGATGTCAACTATATAGAGATTGTGTGTTGAAGTTATTTGAAGGATGTTGGTGTTGTCATAGTTGGGAAGATCGTTGTCAAGAGCTTGTTGTGATTTGATATGAAGGTGTTACAGTGCTATCATTAGTGTTGTAATTGATGTCTTGATGAATAATATTTGTAGTTGCAATAAATTCACTTTGTTTCCAAGTGCTTTTGATAAAATTTGAATAAAAGAGATTATAGTGTGACAGAGTGATGTTCAATGTTGTGCTTTGTATTTATTCATGGTTGAAGTCTTGTGTGGTTTGGATATGTTGATAAAAGGTATTCAAAGGTTCTATATCCATAGTTTAAGTTTCTAAGGCAGTGAAATTTGTGTTCACTGGTGTGTGTGTGTCTATGAAGAAGGTTGTCTGGGAGAAATGAGATTACTCTGTATTTATCCGCATTGAGGTTTCTTGTCTTGCGGATTTGGGGACATGCTTATAATGTATGTATCTACTTTCTCTTGAGGTTTCAGGTGCTGAGGTGTCCCACAAAGTTGTTTAGTGAGTTGGGTGTCTATGTCAGTGTGTCTGGTTGCACAAAATGATGGTGTTCTCAGTTTTAGGTGGTTGTGGTAGAGTTGCAGAATATTTTGATGATGCTAGAATATTTTGAGATGTTGTATAAATATTGTGGAGTGTTGTTATGTGGTCCATGAAGTTGTCTTTAGACCTGGTTAAAAATGACCTTAATTGTTAAGGGTGTTAATACAAGTTTGGCTAACTTGGCATGTTAGTGCTAATTCTAGAAATAGTGTGTTGTTTGTGGAAGCTTTAAAGAGTGTGTTGATGAATATCTTGGTCCTAGTTAACCCATGGTGTGGTCATCCTTCACTTTTTTCTATCGTGGAAGTGTTTGGTTCCAACCTATTTTGTAATTTCTTGTTTGAGGTGTATAGCCTATCTTGGAGATTTTTTTCAAGGTTGTGGATGGTATATAAGCAAGGTAAATAATTGGAGATAAGTGTGGATATATAGAAGGTGAGTGAAAGGTGAAAATTTTATTAAGTGTGGTGATCTAAGTGTGGGCTTAATTCCTATGACTCTGAATCAATGAGTAGAAGGGTCTACATTTGTCGTGTACCTAAAGTTACTGAAGACAGTGAACTGGAGGTTGTGAATGGTGCAGAGTGGTTGTGGTGGATCTTCTTGTTTCTTTTTCATGGATTTCTCTATGTAACAATCCTCTTTCTTTCTTATTTCTAATATAATAGTGAGCCCTTCCTTATTTTGGGCAGTGATCCCTTTGGCAATGAGCCTATTGTATTCAATATTTCTATTACTTTATATTGTGAGATAATCCTCACCGCGGTTTTCCCTTCTTGGGTTTTCCACATAAATTTAGTGTTCTATTGTGCATGGTGTTTTGATGTGTTATTGTTTCACTTGTTTACTTTCATGATAAATATGATTAAGGTTTTAAGGGCTAATAAAGATATGAATGTTAATGAGTGTTTTGATGTTTTAATGTACAACTATTTCACACCTCTCTCATTTTTATTGTGCATCTAACATACAGATGAAAGTTGACTTACAACCATGTTAAAAGAATTTAAATGTTCTGAAACAAAATAATCATCCTTCATTTTCAAAGAATATAAGTGTCTTTTGAGATAGAATTTATTAGTTATACTTTTAGTTTGGTAAATATCACCTATCCTCTTCCACAACTTGTATATGGTATATTCTTTTGAAACATTCAAGAGGATAGAATCTGCAAGACACAACTGAATGGTTTCATGCCTTCTTGTCTATTTTGTTAAAATATTCATCAAACACACTAGATGGTTTCTTTTCATTTGAAACTTCTTGTGTGCAACGTTAAATCTCCTAGTCTACAATGCAAAATAGAAAGAAATGCAAGCAAGGGAAACACAAAAACACCTCATGATTAGCCTAGTTGAACTTGAACAAAATGAAATACAAAAACAAAGTATGTTACCTTGTCCAAGTTGATCATTTGGTTGGCCTTGTTGATAGCTTGATGTGTGTGCTCTATGTCAATTTCGGCAGCGTAACAACTTGTTGTAGCATGATTTGGGTGCAAGGATGAAGGGTTTTGGATATGGATGCAAGATGGGTAGCTTGAAAGATGGAGATGGTGAGTGCTTAGGAATAGGGTTGGATGAGAATATATTTTCAAGAATAATGTGTGTAGGAGAGAAGAATGCAAGCATACCCACAAAATGGCTAAGTGTTAGCCATTTAACCTAGGAAGATCAAATGGACGATGGAGATTGATTCTTGGGAGAGGACAAGAGATCAATGGCTAAGATGAAGAGTCGACTAAAAGAATTAAAAATTCCTTTTTAATGTGCATGGGGAGGACAAAAGGAATTAAAAATTCCTTAGAAACCTTGGATGAATAAAATGGAATTTAAAATTCCATTGGGAAGGACATGGGGATTGCAAATAGAATTAAAAATTCCATGAGAGGATCTTGGGAAGACAAAAAAGAATTAAAATTTCCTTGGGGAATGAGAGAGGAATTAAAAATTCCTCAAAAGGACATTGAGAAGATAAAAAGGAATTAAAAATTCCTTGGGAGATGGGGAGGGTTGACCAAAGGGGTTGATTAGACTAGCTAATCAATGATTAGAAGACAATTAGGTAGCTAATGAAGATTATGAGCCAACTTGCAAAAGTTGGAGGATGTGACACATCCTAATCATGGATTAGACATGTGCACACCCCTAATTATGGGATTAGGAAGTGGATTAGGATTAAGAAAAAGTGATGAAGGATGTGACATGTGAGGAATAATTCTTTGAGGAAAAGGGGAATAAAGGGTAAGGTAGGATAAGTAATAAAATTATTTAATTATTTAGTTAAATACCTTAGGGATTTAGAGGACTTTAGGGGTATTAATTAAATAATAGTAATATTACTTAATTAATGTAAATAAGGGGATATTTAGATGAAAAAGGATAAATTTTACCAAATGTAAGTGGTCAAATTTAGATGTCAACATTTTCCCCCTCTTTGAGATAGTGTTACAAAGTAGCATCATTTCAAAGAAGATTAAAAGATAACACCAAGAAGAAGATGGTTAGATTGGGAAAGATGCCCCAGTCATCAAAGGAGTGACTAGGAAGAAGGATGATAGAAGTAAAAATGAAGATAGGGATTGAGGATGCCCCCTTGAGAGGATATGCGGGTTCAAGAGAACACAAGTGTGCTCTCGAAATGGATGAGATGATGAAAGGGTATATGAGGAAGATGATGCAAAGTGATGGATAAAAGAGGATGATAAGTGATAGGAGATTGGGAAGCACAAATGGATTTAAGGAAAAAGGTGATGTTACCCTAGTCAAGCTACAAGCCAAAATGAGTTGAAGATGGATAGAGTGTTGTCGATGAGGGAATAGTATATCCTGAAACAACATGAGGATAGGGAAGGATACATCCCGATGATGATGATGAAAATGTTGTTGATGAGGGAAGGATACATCCTGATGATGATGATGGAAGTGTTGTTGATGAGGGAAGGATACATCTTGATGATGATGATGATGATGATGATGATGAAAATGTTGTTGATGAGGGGAGGATACATCCCAATGATGATGATGAAAGTGTTGTTGATGAGGGAAGGATACATCCCAAAACAACACCAAAGGATAGGGAAGGATACATCTCGATGATGATGATTGGATCCAAGCTTGTAGCCAGGCTGGGAACAAGACCAAGGATGTGATTAGATGATTTGTACTAGGTTGAATAGATTAGGATTGGATGGATATGTGAGATGGTTAAAACAAATGAAAATGATGAAGGAAAATATGCTTAGAATAACCAATCGATATTATCCGAAGAGGATTGAAGAGATGATGATATGATGAGGATGGAAGAAAAGATGCTTAGAATAACCAATCTATATTATCCTAAGATTGAAGAGAGGATGAAATGATGAGAATGAAGATAGTTGAGGGATGAAAATAGATAGGATATATAGATGAGGAGAGTGATGAAGGATAAATGGATAGTAACCAAATCAAGCAGGTTAATTGTGATGCGTTATACTGCCATGTAATGAGCACTTAATTTGATATAACATGATATACTATGCACCAGGGTATGAGGAACCAAGGTGGATTTGTGTCACATGCATGGGATTTGCACAACAAACAAGGAGGCTATCCCAACATCCCAAAGTCACAATGAATTTGGTCAGGCTAGGCATTAGGATAACCACAAGCACAAAGGATTCCCTAATGTAACACAAGATCGTAGTGATCTTGGTGGGTACTACGCGGGGCAACCAGGAAGACAACAACAAACAAAAGATCAAGATATACTCCTATGTTTACTAGTCAAAGCACACCATTATATGATGGATCAAGGTGACCTCGACGAGGTATGATAGGGAGCTTAAATGATAAAATAAAGCCAAAAGAATCAAAAGATCACAATAAATGTCAAATGTCCTTTGCCACAATATCAAGATGGTGGATGGGATTGATGTGGTCTGTTAGGAAGGATACATTCTGTTAATACCAAAGATGGAGACTACACTATGTGATCAAAATGATGCAGGATATTCAACACTGATTGGATCTGATGATACTAGTGGATCTCATTTATTAAGAACCAACTAGATAGAGGCATACTTGATGACACAACACAAGACACAAGATTGGAACACCCTAAAGACCTAGGGGGCTCGGGGGCTGATCAAAGATTAGCCTTTCCTACGTGAAAGCGTAGAGCCCTCGTAGTTTGATAAAAGACAATGGATAAAAGTGGAAAGGGTACAATGGAGACGAAGATGGATGAAAAATACTAGATGGACAAAAGCCCCGGGGGTAGATCAAAAGATCGACCTTGCCTACATGAAAGCACAAAGGCAACGTAGTTCGACAAAAGACCAAAGAAAAATGATGGATAAGGGATGATGAGATAACCATAATAAGTGGATAAAATGATAGGACTTATATGATGAGATAAGATATAATTGTTGGATAGGATGGTGGTGATCACATGTAGCTCAGGAATGAGGTAGTTATCCAAATCATCAAAATGAATTGGGAGGATGATACGATGGGGAGATGAGTGATGAGAAGTGATAGGATATTGGAAATATGTGCAAAAGAATCGAGAGTGATGATGATGACATAAATGGAATTGGGTTGCATGGGGGGAAGCCTATAACTAGATACCAATGACAAGGGATTATGAGATGGGATGAGGATAGAGATAAATGGATAGGGAGATAAGGATGGGGGATGGAAGGGATGCTATGATGGATGGATAGGAAGATAAGGATGGGGAGATGGAAGGGATTGTAAGATCGATGAATGATGTATCCAAGGACTATGTCACAAAGAAGGAGGTGCCCCACTCTATATATGTCATGTATAATGAAGCAACGTGGATGGAAGATAGAAGGATGGGAAAATAAGGGAGTGAGATTGATATGGATAGGATGTATGGATAAGGAAGGGAGATTAATGGTAGCATGATGGGTGGACAAGGAAGATAGATGGATGTGGATAAGGATTAGGATAGTGTATGGGTGAGGAGAATGTATGCCAAGAGGTGTCCAAAGCATGTTTATATGTTCTCCCCTATCTATATAAAGATCACAAGGAGGATGGAAGGATTGGGATAAATGGAATATGACAAGCAAGTTGTGTAAGATAGGTGGGATGGAGGAGATGGGTGAAGGGGATGCAGTTGCCCCCAAGTGCGGAAGTAAGCTGGATGGGGGAGTTACACATGACACCTGTCTGCCAGATTTTCATCATGGTACTTATCCAAGGCGCTTGTTTTCCAAGTTCTCACCATTGAACAAATTATTTCTCTTTACTCTTTTTTTTCACTTTTTTGACGTTTTTGACTTTTTTGTTTTTTTTTGGATTTTTCTGATTTTGTGGATTTTTTGGATTTTTTGAATAGTATGCAGATGGATATGGATTAGGATAGGGGTGTGGATAAGTGTATTTAGAAGATATGTGATAAGGACATGGATGAAGGACTCAAGCATCAAGTTCCATACAAGGTATTAAGAGCCCACGTGCGAAGTGATTATTAGATGTTGGTACAACCAAGGTTATGAAGATGTATGGATTAAAGGGAGTTGAGGTGGGAGATATGTGGGATAATGGATGGGATGTTGGAAAGTGTGTGGATGGAATGATGGGGTAGGTGTGTGATGGGGTAATGTTTTCAAGACCAACATTGGAACATATGATGGTGGATGTGAAAGGATAGGAGGATTAATGGGTGAAGAATGTGGGGATAATGGAGGAGATGGGATAGTTAATTTTGGGACATAAGGACCAAACAAAAATTTAAGAGATGGTGGGTGAGAATGATTACCTTTTGGATTAGCAACTTTGGATGTTGTTATAGATTTTTCATTTGAAGGCATTGCATCTTTTTTCTTTGGGATCCACATGGTTTTGATCTTTTCTTTGGTGGGCCTTTGTGGCTTATGGGTTTGATATGGATTTTGGATTTGATTTTTATTTTCTTCATCATTCCTTTTTAGGGTGACATGATCAGGAGATTTAGCTTCATGTAGATGTTTAGATTTATGCATTTTTACTTTGGCATCCAAAGTGATTTTAATAGCAATGGGATGGGTGTGAGGAGAGGGATGATATGGTGGAAACATGAATGGAGTGATAGAGGTAGGATTTTGGGGATGATATGTGGATGTAGGATGTGTAGGTACGTGCCTTTGTTGATCCCGATTAGGGAAAATGAGAGTGGGATGTTTATGATGGGTGACATGAATAGGTGATTGGTGGATAAAAGGATGAATAGGATGGGATGGAGGAGGTGATTGTGAGGTATAAGGGCCCAAAATGGACTTAGTAGCTAGAGGATGCGTGATGGTAGATGGAGGGACATAAGGGCCCAAGATAGATGGAGTAGATGAAGGATGGGAGATGGTGGATGGAGGGACATACAGACTCAAAATGGATTCAGAAGACAAAGGAGGAATGTGGATGGTTGTTTTGAGCTGAAATGATGGAGGGGGGATGGCGACAAATGGTTTAGTGGAGTGATGGGAAGATCCTATGATTCTTTTGGAGGAGGCTCATTGAGGAAGGATTGATGTTGTACTAACATTTTTGGATTGTGAGTCTTGAGAGGTATATCCAAGACCTTGTGTACATGGATTTTCTTTGACATGGATGGGCTCTAAAATACCTTGATCATTAAGGCCTAGACCTTTTCCTTGATAGTTCATGCACTTGAGCATTTGATCTATAGTAGGATGCTTGTTATTTTGGAAACATGATGCGAGTCCATTATTAGGTGGGGGAGGATGGGTGGCATATATGCTTGGTTCCTTGTCTGCAAGGAAACCACCATGGATGAATGTGAGAGTACCGAGGGAATATAAAAGTGGTGTGGGGATAGTAGGATTAGGAAATGATGGGATAACAACATCTTGATTAGGAGGGGTGAGTGGTAAGGGATTAGGAGAGGGATTAGGTGATACTATAGGATTTGGTGTTGTGGCAATAGGTGATAAGGGCTCATGGGATGGAGTGATCTGATCTTGAGTGTCAAGGGGATCATGGGGTGGAGTGGATGGACGACTATGATCTTGAGATGGACTAGATGGGACGACAAGATCTTGATGGGGAGAAGGGGATATGTTGGTATGTTTTGGATCAAGCTCTTGGCATGGCTCATCTTGTGTGGGAGGCATGATAATGGAGTGTTGGAGGGACTCTTCAAGTGGGGAAGATGGAAGGGTGGAGGATTCATGAAATTCATGGGAATGGATCTCGATGATGGTAGGAATGGGAGGAGTGGATGGGATTTGGGTGTCTTTGACAAATTGGGTGGATCTACGAGTAGAAGATGGTGATTGGGTTTGGTTATCTTCGATGGGTTTTGTAGCTCTGGGAGGAGAAGATGAGGGTTCAATGGATTCGGTGGGCTTGATGGTTTCAATGGTTTGAGTGGTGCTAGGAGTGGTAACAATAATGATAGGTGTGGGATGGAGAAGGATCTCATCACTAGTGACTATGAATGATGGATTGGGATGGAATGGTTCCACGACTTCAAGATGTGGAGTTGGGGATGTATTCTTTGTTGTGAGTCCTTGGAGGACTTTTGGAGTGAGAATCATGCATATTCTAGGATTAGCTGGGTGATGGGAATAGACGAAGGATTATGGGTTGGTGGAGGATTGGGATTATGGATTGGTAGACTAGGATTAGATGGAGGAATGGGATTGGATGTAGGACTGGGAGTAGATGGAGGATTAGGACATGGTGGAGTGGAAGATGGAGTGACATATTAGGATATGGATGGTGGATTAGGGCAAGAGGATGTGGCTGGTGGATTGTAGTAAGGGTATTGAGAAGGAGGATTTGGTTGGGAAGATAAAAATGGTGGATTAGGATAGGAAGACGTGGATGGTGGATTGGGATAGGAGGATGCAAGTGGTGGATTAGGGTAAGAAGATGTAGGTGGTGGATTGTAGTAGAGGTATTGGGATAATTGATTAGGATGAAAAGATTGGGATGTCTAATTAGGATAGGTTGACGTAGATGGTGTATTAGGATAGGAAGATGTGGATGTTGGATTAGGATAGGTTGATGGGGATGTAGGATTAAGATAAGAAGGTGTGGATGTAGGATTAGGATGGGAAGACTGGTAAGGAGGATTAGGATAGGAGGACATGGATGGGGGATTGTAATAGGAGTATTGGGATGGTAGATTAGGGTAGGAAGATGTGGATACTGGTTTAGGATAGGCAGACATGCATGTTGGATTAGGATAAGAGGATGTGGGTGGTGGATTGTAGTAGAGATACTGTGATAATAGATTAGGACATGAAGATTGGGACATCTAATTAGGATAGGGTGATGGGGATGCAGTATTAAGATAAGAAGGGGTGGATGTTGGATTAGGATAGGCGGATATGGATGGGGGATTATAATAGGGATATTGGGACACTTGATTGGGATAAGAAGACATGGATGTTGGATAAGAAAATGATGTAGAGGAAGGATATGATGAAGATGCGAGCGATGAAGATAATGGATATCCCTTGTCAAAGGTAGCATAAGGAGCTTTATTAGGCATGTGGATGAAGGCGTAACGAGATAGCTCAGAGGGGTGATTGGATTTTGGAAAGCAGTTGGGAAAAGATTAATAGAAATGATAGCATCAAGGAGATCTATGTCATATACCTCTTGATCAACAAGAATCTCGTTATCGTTGTCAACGTAATTAGGATTCCCCTTTACTACTATTTTTGGTTGCATTGATGGCGAGTAAGGATTCATGATGTTAGATGAGATGGATATGGATTGAAAAGATGGGAATAGATGATTAGAAGGAAGGAAGATATGATGAAAATATAAATGGTATGGATTAGAAGAAGATGGAAGAAGGGATCTTAAGATTTGTTTTGATATCCGAAGATCTTGGATGCAGATGGACTAAAGCTCAAATTGGGATTTAGGTTAAGCTCATATTCAGATTGAATTAAATCTCAGATTTTGATTGGATTGAAGCTCAGATTAGGATGATTGGAGGATGTGATGGGATTGATTCTACACCAAGTTCATGGGTTTAACTAGATGACATAAGGTGTTGACAATCAGATTTTGCCAAATTTGGCAATTTTCAAAAATTGTCAAATTTTGCCATTTTAGGAAATTTCACATGCATATCTTTGAGAGTCCATTCTTTTCCCAAAAAATTCCTAAAAATAAGGTAGGATTAATTTCCAACTAACATCCTAAATCCACGACATGAGTTCTGAGTTATTAACGAAAATGACTTTTTTAAAACTGGAAAAAAACACTAAATTGCAATTTTGAGGATTAAGATGAAAGTTTTAAGCCCCAAAAATGTGCTGAAATGGGGGCCAACCAATTAACAGTCGGTTGGTAATCCACATGGCACCTCATAAAATAACCACCCGTAAAATTTCAGCCCAAATAGACACTCGAGTCAAAAGTTATGGCCTCTAGAAGTTTCTGCATCACAATCAAAACCCTTGAAATGAAGTCTAGGTGATTGGGATAGATGAATCGATGATGGATGTGGACTCTAATGATGTACTAAGATGATGAATAGATGACCTTTGGAAAATGAATATGGACTAAAGTGGAGATTACAGATGAACGAAAGGTGATAAAAAATGTTTCGATCATGGTAAATGATTGGGAAAACGTCAAGACAGATTCACTAGAGTTTAGACTTTCCTCAACAAAGTGCAGGTTCACCTATTTAGGGTGTAGGTTCTCCCAACTAGGGTGCAAGATCACCCAAATAGGATGCATGATCGCCCAACTGGTGTGTAGAGTCGCTCAACTAGGATGCAAGATCACCTATTCAGGGTGTAGGGTCACCCAACTAGGGTACAAGGTCACCAACTAAGGTGCAAGGTCGCCTAACTAGGATGTAGGGTCGCCCAACTAGGGTGCAAGGTTGCCTAACTAGGGTGCAAGGTCACCCAACTGGGTTGCAAGGTCACCTAATTAGGATGCAGGGTCACCCAACTAGGATGGAGGATCACCCAACTAGTGTGCAGAGTCACCCAACTAGGGTGCAAGGTTGCTTGACGAGGATGCGAGGTCGCCCAACTAGGGTGCAAGGTCGCTCAACTGAGGTGGAAGGTCACCTATCTAGGATGCAGGGTCACCCAACTAGGGTGCAAGGTCACCTAACTGGGGTGCAAGGCTGCCCAACTAGCTATCAAACTTGCCTAAATCTAAAAATGATCAAAGGACTTCGATAAATGGGGTAACAAACTCATCGAATGGACAAACGGATTCTCTGAATGGGAAAACAGGCTCACCTTACGGGGAAATGGACTGACGAGATGGATGAATGGGATTGGTTGTTCAAAGAGCAGATTCACCCAAGAATGTTGCAAATTCACCTATTTCTATGGAATGGGCAAATATGATGGCTCAGGAGACTGATAGGGGATTGGAACAACAAGCAGAATTGCCCCTTTAGGGATTAGGTTCACCCAAAATAGGTGCAGAATCACCCCTTTTGAGGAAATAGGTGAATGTGATGGGCTGACTTAGATAGGAAGAAAAATAACCCCTTTCGGTGTCAGGCTTGCCTAACTCAGTGGAAGACTCGCCCAACCAAGGCATAGACTCGCCTATTTTGTGAAGAATGGGTGAATTTGATAGGAAATGACTGAGATAGAAGGTAGGGTCGCCCCTGTGGACAACAGGTTCACCCCAAACAACAGCAAGTTTGCCCCTAACAAAGAAAAACTCGCTTAAATGACATACTTAGACTTGTTTTGGATACAACTATGGCAAAGGAAAAAACACAACAAACAACAAAAAAGGTAAGACTGACTCAATCAAACAAAAATGGACTAGTTTTGCACAAATAAGACAATTCAAGTAGCACAATCCTAAGATTAGTAAGAAGGGTATGGCCAACATGGTCCTCTATCTAGGCTAAACAAGGTGATCTAGGGAGTCCTCGATATACGCACGGTACGTGAGGCACAATCGTGAAAACTAGCCCATCATAGGCATGAGTCGAAAGCCTTAATGAGGTACAAGAAACTTGGACCCACTCTTCATGTCTTATCTAGGTATCACCCTAGCTTTGATGCTTTGCCAGACATGACGTGACTAGATCGAGGTATAGCTTTGGCTCCCCCCCTTTATATACCCCATCGGTACATGTGGTTGGGATTGTCCCTTGGGGTGATGAAATCCCCACGTAGGTCCCGCTAAAAGAAGATACTAGACATTTTCGACTGGTCCCTAGGCTCACACGAAGTGCAAGGGGAGAGTTTAAATGTACTGGAACCTCTTAGGTAACACAAATGGACTAAAGTAAGCTTCGATTTCTCATCACCCAGGATCTCCAAATGGCGCAAGGGGATTGGATACGTCAACAACCCACTTAAAAAACACAACAAACAAGTAAATTTGACCCTCTAATTAGTTCTATGTGCCTAACTAGTATGGAAAAGACAACAAGCAAAAACTAACTAAGGATCTTGGCCTGCTCATCCTGTAAGAAAAAATTAGTAGTTTAATCCCTCGGCCTTGGAAAAGTGGGAAACGACTGCACAAACATTAGTAAAACCAAGCACATTCACCGACAAAATAGGTTAGGGGGTTAGTACTAAGAAAAACGATAAGAAACGAACTCTGAAAATGAACTTTAAGTTACTGTTTACCTCAGAATCGCCTGTATCTAAAGCAAAATCGCCCCTGTTGATAGTAGAATCATCCCTATTACTGTTAGAATTGTCTGTTTAGGGTATAGAATCACCTATTTAGGGTGCAAAATTGCCTCTTTAGGGTGCAAAATCGCCTATTTAGGGTGCAAAATCATCTGTTTAGGGGAAGGCTCGCCTATTTGTAGAAAGAAGGCTCACCCAAGTTAGAAGCAGGGTCACCTGTTTGAAAAACAGGGAGCAAATTTGCCCCTGTTTGACAGATGGGTAATTTTGCAAGTGCAGAATCGCCTTTTTTGAAGGTAGGCTCACCTGTTTTGATGCAGAATCGCCCCTGTTGCTGCAAGATCACCTCTGTTAGTGGCAGAATTGCCTCTGTGTAACTTGAACCTACAAAAATTCAAACTACAAAGCACGCAAAAATAACAAACCTATTTGTGGGTCCCACTAGGCATGCCAGAAATGTGTGCAACATTAAATCTTCTAGTCTACAATGCAAAACATAAAGAAATGCAAGCAAGGGAAACACAACAACACCATGATTAGCCTAGTTGAACTTGAACAAAATGAAATATAAAAACAAATTATGTTACCTTGTCCAAGTTGATCATTTGGTTGGCCTTGTTGATAGCTTGATGTGTGTGCTCTATGTTGATTTTGGCAACATAACGACTTGTTGTAGCATGATTTGGGTGCAAGGATGAAGGGTTTTGGATATGGATGCAAGATGGGTAGCTTGAAAGATGGAGATGGTGAGTGCTTAGGACTAGGGTTGGATGAGAAGATATTGTCAAGAATAATGTGTGTAGGAGAGAAGAATGCAAGCATACCCAAAAAATGTCTAAGTGTTAGAAATTTAACCTAGGAAGATCAAATGGACGGTGGAGATTGATTCTTGGGAGAGGACAAGAGATAAATAGCTAAGATGAAGAGTTGAATAAAGGAATTAAAAATTCCTTTTTAATGTGCATGGGGAGGACAAAAGGAATTAAAAATTCCTTAAAAACCTTGGATGAATAAAATGGAATTTTAAATTCCATTGGGAAGGGCATGGGGATTGCAAATAGAATTAAAAATTCCATGAGAGGATCTTGGGAAGACAAAAAATAATTAAAATTTCCTTGGGGAATGAGAGAGGAATTAAAAATTCCTCAAAAGGACATTGAAAAGATAAAAAGGAATTAAAAATTCCTTGGGAGATGGGGAGGGTTGACCAAAGGGGTTGATTAGACTAGCTAATTAATGATTAGAAGACAATTAGGTGGCTAATGAAGATTGGGAGCCAACTTGCAAAAGTTGGAGGATGTGACACATCCTAATCATGGAATAGACATGTGCACACCCCTAATGATGGGATTATGAAGTGGATTAGGATTAAGAAAAAGTGATGGAGGATGTGACATGTGAGGAATTAAATAAATGTATTATTTATTTAATTCTCTGAAGAAAAGGGGAATAAAGGGTAAGGTAGGATAAATAATAAAAGTATTTAATTATTTAGTTAAATACCTCAGGGATTTAGAGGACTTTAGGGGTATTAATTAAATAATAGTAATATTACTTAATTAATGTAAATAAGGGGATATTTAGATGAAAAAGGATAAATTTGACCAAATGTAAGTGGTCAAATTTAGATGTCTACATTTCCAACCACTGATCTCTCTCTTCAAGGAGATCATCTTTAAATTCCACATCTCATAACGAGTACCATTGAATTTCTCAATATTTAGACGAGTGGTAGAATCCATGGTTTTCAATCTTCTTCACAAATTTGCAAAACCCACGAAGCAAAAGATCCCAGTATAGTCAAAAAACCTTTAACACTTAAGAGAACAACGTCCCTCTCTCAACATAACCGTTAAATTTGATACAAAATTTTGGAAATACAAGGTGAAACTTGCAGCAATACAAACTTAATATTGTGTTTGCAAATCTGAAAATATGTATTAAATATTACCAATTATGTGATTATGTGATTAGCATATCTAAGAATGAAAGAAAAACAACAATAACACAAGTTGAGAATCACAAGTGACACAAGATATATGTGGAGAAACCCTTGCAGGAAAAAACTCCACACCCAAAGAGATATAATGCTTGTATTAATCTTCAAATGAAGTATACATTAATACAACACTCCCCTCTAAATTTATGTAACACTTTGTTACTCTATCAACCTGCAAAAAAATAGAAAACACCATCTCTAAGCTCCAATATATAGAATTTTGTGGGAGAGAATACCACTTATGGTATCCCAAAACAACAAGTAAAACCACCTAGAAAAATGCATGCCACTATTAGTGGAAAAACCATAAATATGGTGAAAAATATTAAATTCTCACATGGCCTTCACATGGGTGCCTAAACCATATCCAATCAGAATTAGTCATACCCAAATGCTCCATTACTCTCCAACGACTTCAACCACTCATAACCAAACACATGCAAACTTGGGTACCCAACCCAAGATAACATGCCCAACATGCAAGGTCATACACTTCTAGGTGGTCCACCTAAATGGAATATTCTCCTGAGATGCTTTGTAACCGTCATCATAGTGGGTTCACCTCTATGAATTCAATTACAAATTGACATAGGAAAATAAATAATAAATAATTTTCCTCTCATGTCCTCTAGGATACTTTACAAAGAACTTGGAGACACATAATATCAACTTAGGATAGCAATTATAATGTCACCTATCCTAACACATATAGGAGATGATTATTATGTAATTGGAGATCTTAAAATATTGGTTAGCGATGAATGACCCTTGACTCATTGGTTGAGGTTTCAATTTTTACATGAAATATTTAGGTGAGATGATGGTTTAGTATTATACCATGGTGAAATCTTTATTACACATTAAATTCTAGGCATGATACATGTGCCCTTGGGAGAAATATATGTTCATTGGATTATATGATCTCATTTTGAGGAGATGTTAGATCATGATGTCATGATATTTTTATGATTCTTCATTTAAATTTTAAAAAATGGTCTAGATAGTACTCTAGGTATTGAGTACATTTTCCATGTGATTGGGAGATTCATGATAGTGTAATGTTATATTTGGAGCTTATGATGGATTGATCCATTGTAGGTTCTCATGGCCCTACTTGGAGCCTTGGGTAAGGAAAGTGTTCTCTTGAGCTTAGATAATTTTTTTGAGGTGGTTATTCTTTGGAGGTTTCAATAGGAAGCTTAAGAAGTCTTCACTTGGATATAAAAATAAGTTCATGATGAACCTATAACTTCTATGGGATTATTCTTGGAGAAAGTAATTGTAGCTTAGTGTATCCTAGAGGAGCAATCTCATTCCACACTCTTGGTCTAATCCACGGGTAATAATATAAGAGGTATTATCCATTTTATTTTAAATGCATTAATTTGTCTTATCATGGATATGGATCTTGAGATATGCTTGCTAGTTTTGAAGGGTTGGCATGTTTATATCCTTGTGCATATGAGTTTGATTTATGATGTCATTATAAGGAGTTTAATATATTTTATTAGTCTTATTCCTAGTTATGGAAATTACTTGAGTTTTCAATTCCTTGGTTAGAGAGGCTCAAATATGTGTTGGTTATATGAGATACATAGGTTTTATTTGATCTATGAAATTGAACAATTGGGTGTTGTTAAGAATTTTATAGTTGGGGTTATGAAGGAGGTCTAACTTGACACAAATTAGTACTTTGAGGTGTTTGTAGAAAGACATGTAATGTGATATGATATATTTTTCTCTCTTTGGTCTATGACTACTTTTTAGAGGTTAATGTTAACATGGTTTGGTGCAGTGGACTTGGGGGAGCAATGTAGACTTGTTATGAGAGATTATGTAGTTTTTTTTTTGTATGTGTGGATCATTTTGATTGCTCTTTATTAATACATGGTTTAATTATAAGCCACACCTTGCTACGAGTGTTGATTGGTAGACTTGGTATGCCTTAATCTATATTTAAATTTTACACTATCCATTTAGTGAGAATACTTGGATGTGCACATTCTTCATTGGTAGGTTTTATACACAAAGCTTGTTATTATGGTCTATGGGTTGGATATCTTGTTGACATGAGTTCTATTGATGTTTCAACTACTTTGTCGGTATGGATGACTAGATGAATTATAATTTTCTATGGTTTCTATTCCTAGGTATGTGATTTTTTTAATTTTTTCTAGCAAATTGGAGCCTTTATTATCACTTAGATTTGGTTTGTGTTCTTTGGATTGGTGCATCATCACCTTGGTTTATTATTTTTCTTCTATATGTGGAATTTTGGAGGATGAGATGAGCTATTACTTGAGATCATCATTATGGATTTTATTTTGATTATCTTGATACAACACAAGAGCATGCTAAAGATTCACATAGTTTCATGGATGACTATGATGATATACTTCATCAATTGACCCTTATGCAATCTATACAAGAAGTGGGAGAATATTAGGAAAAGGGTGTTGTAAACCTTGCACAAGAAGGAATTATTTTAACTATGTAATATAAATATTTATTTTTGGAGCATATTTAGGAGATGTCTTTAGCCACATTAAATATTTATTTGGGTCCACTTGTAAAGTTGTATGTAATATTGGATTGACATTTTATGTGTGGGATGTAAATTGTATAAGTATTTATTATTGGAAAAATTAGTAGCATAAAATAAATATTGAGGTTAATGTTTTTGCATGCTCATAATTTTTCTAATACCAAAAGTTGTTTTGAATGAGATTGAATGTATAAAAGGAAGCACATGTTTATTAGCTTAGTTTGGATTTTTGGTTAAGTGGTTGAGTTGAGTGAGCTATCATTGTATTGATCTCTCTTGTCGAGTGCTTATGTGAAGCATGGGATGGGATGTGTGGCTACATGCTTGGACACATTGAGGATGCATTGGATGATATTGATATTTCAAAAATATTCATTGAGACTTTGTAGGTGTATTGCAATATTACATTATTGAATAATACATTGAGTGTGGATGCCTTTGAAGGCTAATTTTTTTCCCTCTTAAGGGTTTTGCTAGGGTATACCTTGTTGGAATCAAGGAACACTGAGAGGGGGGGTGAATTAGTTTTCTGCAAAATTTAACTTTATTAACTTGATCTTCAAACCACTTATAACATTGAACCAAAAGAAAGATGCAAGAACACAAAGCAATCAACCACAACACAATAACACAAGAATTTTTACGTGGAAACCCTATTAGGGGAAAAATAATGGTGGAAGAACAATCCATAATATGAGTATACTTAAATATAAGTGTGTACAAAAAGAATGCACATGCATTCAGACAAATTGCCTAGAGCTCACTGTTCAGATACAAAAGGAAGACTTACTATCTTACAAAACATTTGGATTACATCCAAAAGATTTGAATTGAGAGAATAGCATCTACTAATTCCTGATTATAGTTTCAATTAAGCACATCAATCGTATTCTTGACCTTCTGTTTGATTCTACTCTTCTGCTATGTCTGCTTTAATTTGAATCACAAATCTTTTTATGCACAAGTGAAATTGTATATAATCGCTTTACAATCCTTTCAAATTTTGTAACATACATCAAAACACTCCATATATCCATCTAAATGATATAAATGATCGATTATATATATCCACAACTAAATATTTAATCAACCAAATGTTAGCTTCAATAAAACATATAATATTTTCAAACCGTCGGCTCAATCTATAGATAATTTTCAATGCGCTCCAACCAAGGTCACCCACAACATAGTGAGGACCCAAAACAACATGATCAAACAAAAAAAACTTCAAACAATTACTCCTCGAATATCTGTGACACGCTACAATCACCAAGTCGGCCTCTCTGCACTGTTAGACTGAAAATCAACAAACTAGATCTTCTAACTTGCACACAAAAAAAATACAAGGCTCTATGATTCAAGGATAACATAGATCATACATTGAAAAACCTTCCCTGAGATCCACGAGTCAAAATGATAACAAAGAATTGCATATGAATTGATATACACAACTCTATCAGATGCTCTGTTCTAGCTTGTTAGTTAATCACAAAACTTCAATTTGACTTCCAGTATAAGCAACTACTAAAGTGCAGATCAAATTATAGACTAGGGTTGCCATCAATGACAACACTAGATGAGATGTGGAGTGTCTCTTGCCAAAAATCTCCCCCTTTGGCATTGATGACAACACTTAGTGAAAAATGACTAAGTGTCAGATCAATACCAACATGGATACATTTCCAACCTTCAAAACTTCAAAACACAACTCCCCCTGAGATGAATATGAAATTTTTCATTGTCCTACACTCCCCCTTTGACGTCAATGACAAAGACGAGAATTTGCATACCAAAAATCAAACAAAATTGCTATGAACAAACTACATATGTACAAAAATGCTTCTACAACTTACATAAACTTGAATATATTTGCAAAATTACTCTTCAACAGGCTCAAACTAGTGTCCCAACTCTTTTTGAGACTCTCAAGAATAGTCATGTGACCACATAATAAGTAAGATTGCATATCTGTTGACTCAAGATTTTTTGGATCACTAACAACCATAGCATCTCACGCTTCCTTCAATGCACTAAGAGTTGAATCCATCTTAGGACCAATTAGTCCTCTAAGCTCACAAACCCTTTCAACAATTTTTCCTTCTTCATGCTTCAAATTTTTAATTTTTTCAAGCAAGGATATGACTTGACCTTCTTGCTTTCCACCAGAAATGATTAGAGGATCAAATGCTTGAGAGATATTTGCTAACTATTTCTCATATTTCTTCATTTTCTTTTCAATGTGCTTAGTGAACTTAGAAATAATAAGCATGACTTATAAATGTTTCCACCTTCAGAAAAAGCACCTTGAATATTATTTACACATGTAACTAATAAAGACTTGTCATTAGCTATCATACATTCCAATCTACTGATCCTGTTTGCATCAAATTCTTTCTAAACCTTATCCTCAACTGACTTTTCAAGAGACTCAAAGTGAGTACTTACAGAGTCGATAAGTTTCTTTAGCTAACTAGATGGATAATCAGATGAATCCTTGACATATGTAGGCATAATTTTCTCTAGGATATTGGATGCAAGACTTAGCAACTCATTGTTTTCAATGTGAGATTTCAGTATCTCCTCGCTTGCCTTAGCCTGAGAAAATGATGCTACCTTCAGTTTCTCAATGGGAGATAGAGTGGCCAAGTTGATAGGACCTTTAACCAGTTTAGGGTCAAACTCCTCCTGTTGTTCTTCTAAGAACTCCTTTACTACCTTGGCAGTGTCTCTTGCTTCCAAAGCAATCTCTTTTACCTCAACCTTCTTCTCTTCAACCATAGATTCTTGCTTGGCTTCAGGAATCTCTTTTTCTTCAATCAACACAAATTTAGGAGCTTCAGTCTCCATAGGAATTTTAGCATCTTGCATGTCTAGAGGATTCAGACTATCCTCAAATGCATCTTCTTTTCCTTCTTCATTTACCAGACCAAATGGAGAATTTTCATCAAGAGGTTCTTCAGAAACAACATTATATCTTTTTTTCAATAGAACTACCTTAAGGATTTTCTTAGTGTCTCTTGCAACTTCTTCAATTTCCCCAATCATCAGCTTATTAATCCTTATCTTGCTCTTAAAATCCCTTTTTGCATCATTTAAAAATTTCTTCATCTCTTCCATAGACATCACCCGACACAAATCAATAAGTATCCATTCTCTCATTTTCTCTTCTTCAGTTCTTGCATTCACTCTCCTCATTTCTAAGCCTTCATACAGACCTTTAGGTAACTCATAAATTATTTCAATGAGAGTCATATTGAAATTATTCAAATACTTTATTGTGGCTTCCTCAAGAATTCTTTGACCGACACTATCAAAGGTGTCATACCATTCACAAAGTGGCCTAAGATTACCATTCTTAATCAGGGATTTTTCCACTTCCTCTACAGATATACCTGATCTATCAATTTTCACCTTCTTCTTTGCTTTCTCTTCACCAGAGGGCTTGTCCTTAGAGACTTTAGATGCTTTTGAACCCTTTTTCTTAATTTCTCTTACCTCTTCATCATTTTCAATTTCTTCATCTTCTGAAACAACATAAACTCTTGTGATTTTATCCTTCTTCCTCTTTCCTTCTCTCCCAGATCTCTTGGCTTGAGCTTTCACATGGCTTGATTTATTTGTAGGACTAGATGAGAGTGTAGAGCTCCTGGTAGATCTAGATTTGGCAGAGGATGTTGCTAGAGTAGCAAACTTAGTTCTATCTGGCTCTCCTGCTTCATCATGTTCTCTTTTCCTCCTAGCTTCCCTTACAGCTTCAGTTGATATACCCATGCTTTCTGCAAAAGCTTCCACTTCTTTTCTTACCTTTTAGATTATCATAGGCTTCTTCAATTGTGCATGAACTTCCATATTATTTTCCTCAAAGGTACCAAACCTTTCTTCTGTCGAATCTTGAGGTTTACTTAGCAAGTGTTGAGCATATAGCTCCAAAATGTGTTCTTCAACCTCATAACCCATAGGCATTATCTAGACTGTTCTAGGTTCTGCAACTTCCATCAAACACTAATCAATGTCAACCATGAAGCAAATTGTGTCCTTGTACTTTTCCACAATAGATGTGGGAATCCTTTCCCTGGCTTGCATTTCATTTTGAATTTTTTAACCCCAACTAGTAGTTTTCCTTGCTTTATTGTCACCAATTCCATACAAGATGTCTCTAATTTGAATAGCTACTAGTTTATCACCTTGCCAATGCAGTTTACCAACTCCCGAAACTTCATTCATGAAGTAGAAGAATATACATAACAACAAATTTCCATACTTGAAAGAGTTATTCTTATCATTCTTGATTTTGCTAAGATTCTCAATTAACTAGCCTCAGAGTAAATCACTCATATTCTACATTTTCTTTGACCATTTGATATGCTGCATAGATTGTTGTACTAGATACAGAGTTATCTCAGCTAGAGTGATAGATTTTATAACCAATAACCATAGAAGAAAATCTCACATCCTCTTCAATGATGTCATTTATTTTCATGGATCTTTTGTCAAAAACTAAATCGGTTGCATCAGTAATTATTTGATTCTTCATAGCTTTCAATGTCAGAAACCCACCAAATGAATTCAAACCAGTAATGATCCTTATAGCTTCCTTTGTGATCTTGAAAGGCTAACTTAACCACATAAACTTGGCATGCACTCAACTCAATATGTATCGAACCCATTCATTTTCTTCGAACAAGGGAAACTTCACAATTTGAGTGAACTTCTCCTCCAGAGTTTTGAATTTAGATTTTACACATAAATCTTCTCCCACAATGTGATTTGTATACAAATTTAACAACTGGGAGCTTCATAATTCTTCAAAATTTGCATGAATGTATGCCCTAATATCTTTGATATGCAAAACACCATATGGAACAAAAGAAAATGGACCTAATGGTTCTATCTCAATTGATTTGAATGGGTGCCATTTGAATTTTGGATGGGGCCTATCCTTAATATCAACAACCAATGGAGTAGCCATTTTTAGAAATTTCAAGTTCATAAGTTATCCAGATAAATACCTTTCACCATATTAGGGTTTGATCGCCAAATTGTCTTCAAACTTGTATTTCACCAAAGTTTTTTGCAGAGCACTCCAAACTTCTTCTTCTTGAAATGCAATGTGACAAATGAGGAATAAAAGTAACCTTTTATCATTCACACACCAAAATTTTTGTTGCAATAAATGCTTTTGCCCTAGGTCTTCTGGATACCCTATTTTCACATACTGTGAAAGAAAATTATTCTTTAGACCTTCAATTTTGCATTAGTTTCCTCCATAAGAGATCCCAAAACATCTACACATCACTAATGCAATCATTGCAATCTGCCATATTTTGGTACCAACTACAGACAAGGGGGTTAAATGATTTTCTTGAGAACTCCCCCTAGGCTAGAGGCCTTAAACTAATTCTCGAAGGAATTACCAAAACCAAATTATGGTGCTGAACCATTTTTTGCTTCAGAAGGACTCTTCTTCACCCACGTATTCTTCATTTGATTCCCTATCTCATCCGTAGAGACTTTTCCTTTTCCCTTTTCAGCCTTCTGCATGTTTTTCCCTTGATTTACCAGACCCTTCCTACTTTTACAAAATCTAGAAATGTGACTGGATTTGTTACAATTGTTGCACACCACATTTCTTTGTCCAAATTAGTTATTCCATTGATTTTCTCTTGATCTACACTGGTTAGCAATATGGCCAAATCTATTGTAGGCATAACATCTGACATCTCTATTGAAAAAGTTGTTTGACATATTTCTGCATTCAACTGACTTATGACCATACTTATTGCAATTGAAACACTGACCTGAGAATGATGGACCACTTGGATTCATTTTGCTTCTACATTGAGTAGCCATATGACAAAATTTATTGCAAACAAAACAATAACCATTGAACCTTTGAGCATTAGGTTGTCTTACTAGATACCTTCCAACTTTGTCCATCTGATTCCTTGCCTAAATATCCTTTTTCCAGATCCGGAGTTTTCTCCTTTCTCATATCCAAGACCTTGCTTGCCACTTCCAGTCCTCTGAATTTGAATCATTTCATCAAGCTTAGCTGAGCTAATCTTGAACTTCTCCTTGTATTCATTTTTAGTAGCAAGTTCATCTCTGAGAGTAACAATTTGTCTTTCAATCTCTTCTTCATTATTTATAGATTGTTCAAATTCAAGTTCCAATTGATTGAATCCATCAGTAATTCAACTGCATTCTTCAAATTTTTCTTTCAAGGACTGAGCAAGATTCTCTTCATTCTTCTTTATGTCTTCAATCTAGGTGGTCATCCTCATCACAATAGATTCCATCTCATGCTTCAGGACAACATTATTACTGGTAAGCTTTTCACATTCTTCTGTCTTTTCCTTCAAGTCTTGACTTAGGTATTCATCTTCCATGCTTTTACTTTCTTTCTGCTTGATCTGATCATAGAGTTCCTTTCTCTTTTCCCTAGACTCATTGATTTTATCTTTCAATGATTGAATGAATTTCTCAACATTCATGAGGCTTGCTCTCAATTCCTAGACTTCATATTTGGACTGATCAAGATCATCTAGTGCCACCAAAAGTTGTTGTTGAAGACTGCTTGAATCCATTGAATCACTTTCTTGGATCTTCCCCAAGCTTTTAAACTTCTTTCGAGGAACTAGGCTTTGATACCAATTGTTGGAATCAAGAAACACTATGAGGGGGGTGAATCAGTGTTTTACAAAATTTAACTTTATTAACCTGATCTTCAAACCACTTATAACATTGAACCAAAAGAAAGATGAAAGAACACAAATCAATCAACCACAACACCATAACACAAGGATTTTTATGTGGAAACCCTGTTAAGGGAAAAACTATGGTGGAAGGTCAATCCACAATATGAGTATACTCAAATATAAGTGTTTACAAAAGGAATGCACATGCATTTAGGCACATTGCCTAGAGATTAGTGCTGAGATACAAAGGGAAGACTCACTATCTTACAAAACATTTGGATTACATCCAAAAGATTTGAACTGAGAGAATAACATATACTAATTCTTGATTACAATTTTGATTAAACACGTCAATCGTATTCTTGACCTTCTGTCTGATTTTTCTCTTCTGCTATGTTTGCTTTAATTCAAATCACAAATCATTTTATGCACAAGTGAAACTGTGCATAATCGCTTTACAATCCTTCTAACTTTCACAACATACATCAACACAGTTTGTATATCCATCCAAATGATATAAAGGATTGCTTATATATATCTGCAACTAAAGATTTAATCAACCACATGTTGGCTTCAATAAAACATAAAATATTTACAAATCATCAGCTCAATCTATAGATAATTTTCAATGCACTCCAACCAAGGTCAACCACAACATAGTGAGGACCCAAAACAACATGATCGAACACAAAAATTTCAAACAATTACTCCTCGAATATTCACAACATGCTACAATCACCAAGTCGAGCTCTCTGCACTGTTAGATTGAAAATTAACAAATCGGATCTTCTAACTTGCACACAAAACAATACGAGGCTCTATGATTCAAGGATAACATAGATCATACATTGAAAAACCTTCCCTGAGATCCATAACTCAAAATGATAACAAAGAATTGCATATGAATTGATATACACAACTATGTCAGATGCTCTGTTCTAGCTTGACAGTTAATCACAAAACTTCAATTTGACTTCTGATATAAGCAACTATTGAAGTGTAGATCGAATCACAGACTAGGTTTGCCATCAATGACAACACCAGATGACATGTGCAGTGTCTCTTGCCAACATACCTTGTGTTATATTCTATTATATATTTAATCTTTGGATTATGATTATTATTTAATCTTGTATTAATTATTTTCTCTCATAGCGTTATGTAGGAAATGGTTTGATCAACCTAGTAATTTCCTAACATATATTATTCTCATTTATTTCTATGGTGGATACCTATCCTTTTGTGTGGTCATGTGTGTTCTTGTGCTAGTTTATCCCAGTTATGTTAAAGGAATCCCTTTATTTGTATCCATTTTTATCAATTTTTGAGTCTGCATACCATGTTTTAGTTGTGTAATGATAATGCTTGTGCTTGTGGTGGTCCCTTACCCAACACCTCTTTTTATGGGTATGTTTATTCCCTCGATAACCTCTTTGGTATAAATTTTATGGTTTTGGCATGTGGCATTTCTTAGTCTCTTTTATTAGTCCTTTAGATCGATCAAAATTACCATTATCCCTATCCATGTATGCTTAGTAGTGTAATATCGTAGGACTATTGTGTTATGTACCCACATGGCATGTTAGTTGATGAAATATTCCTTTTTAAATATGCGTATGATTTAAAACTATCTAAACCAATGTGATGATGTTTTTTAAGTTAGTTGCATGCGTGGTTGTGTGTTTAATGACCCAATGGTTGTAGGATTAGGTAGTACTTTGGTTCCTATGTTTTGATATAATGGTTAGTTCATGGTCAAGTCTCTTATGAATTGGTAATTCCCTTGTATTTATTGTAAGATATTAAGTTTATTGAAGAGGTTTAGTTGGCCCTTTATTTGATAGAGATGTATTATTTATTCCTTTATAATGTTGCTAATGTGAAATAATAGGTAAATTTAATATCTTAATGAAATTGATCTTCTAAACAAGTGGACAAATTTATGATGATTGGATGCATATTCAAGTTTTTTTTCTCGCACTCTCAAGGTCATTGGAATCATGTAGCATCCTATATGCAACTTATTTATTGTTTTAGGGGCTATTGCTTTAGGAAAATTTTTGACTATAAGCGTCTCTAGTAGGTTTTAGGGTGTCAAATGATGAATTCATAGCTTTGTAAATGATGAATCATATTTGTTAATTAGGGGAAGGGGTAGTTGAGTAAGGTTTTTCTTACAAGTTAATATCTCTATGATAGGTTATAGTATCTTAGGAGGGGATTCAAACATAATTATTGTCTCTAACCTGAAACATTTGATAGCATGATTGTAATGATATTAGATGAATGTGTGATATGATTGTAATATATAATAAAATATTTTGTGACTGATATTCTTTTATTTCATGTAGGATACTGCCTATTTATAAGGGATAAATAAGTATGTTAATTTGTAGGTTTCCTTATTCTTTAAGGTTATGCATACATGATCTTTGTTCCATTACTAATTTTTAGGAATGTTTCTCATATGACTATATTTCTTAATGGAGTAGGCATCAACCTCATTAGTGAAAAGCCAAACATATTTTAAAATTATCCATCTCTCTTGTTAGGTATATAGGAATAGTTCTTATGTTTCACCATGCTTACATGATTTAGTATTCCAACTGGTGTTTCATGTTGTAAGTAACCTAAGACTAAAATGTTGTATGAAAATCATGCTTTTGTGTTTTTCATTCTTGTACATGTTCATGCAAGGTTAATTGGATTCATTCATAAATAAATTAAATTGATATATTTTATGTGCATGTGCAAGAGAAATTGTCTACTTATTGAAAGTTCTATAAGCTCATATGCAGTCAATATCAACATGAAATTAGTGAAAAATATTAGGGTTCATAACATTTTTGGTATGGTTAGCTAAGGGTCTTAAGTATAATCATTTATTTATCTTTACTTATCCTATTGTTAATACATTAGAGAACACCCCAAGGATTTAAAAAGACTAAAGTTGAAGGAGAGTTTATCCACTCACAAACATTGTTCCATTCTTATTGATATTTGATTATAAGTCTAACCATTTACCCCTTTTTGACATTCCTTGGCATTATGTTTTGGTGTTAGTCTTTAATATTTGTGGAATTGTATGTTTAAGAAGCAATAGATGGCATGCAAAACTATAATATAGTTTTGTACCCAATATTTTTAATAATTTGTGCTATAAGTGGCTTAGGAACTTATTATCCTTATCTAAGGTGATGCTCCATTGTAACCCATGCATCCTCACAAATTCCTTGAAGAATAGATATATAATTTTGGAAGCATTAACAATGAATGAAATGTGCCATTTGTGATAACTTGTCTACAACTAAAAATATTGAATCATCACCCCTTTGAGACTATGGTAATTGTTAGTGATCCAAATCTGCACCCTAATGCCAAGCTATGAAAGAACTTAGCAAGTTTGGATGTAACATGGGACTGCTTTCAAGTTGTCGGCATCCTATTCAAAAGTAGACCTCCAAATTATGGGCTGGTTCCAATTTTGATGTCACCTAACTAGTGATTTTAGAGGTGAAGGGTAAGAAATGCATAAAAAAACATGAAAATAAATTTAAAATACCACACCAAAAACCAACTAGGACCTAATAACAACCTATCACATTCAAAACAATATCATAAGACTTGGCTTACAAACTCATTTTCAAATGCAGTTTACATAAGTAATTTATAAGGAGGTCTCTAAATAGGACTTTTAGAAGGAAAAAAAAAGGTTTCACAAATAACAACACTATTAACTAACATAGCTTATAACCTATTACTGTGCATTATCTGTTAAACAGATGCCTAAACATGAGACAAGTTTACAAGGAAAGATAAATTTCACAAAACAAACTGATCAATCACTAACAACAATACTATGAAACATGAAATGAGAAGGTAAAATTCTCTATTTTATTGATTCAAAGTGCTTACTGTATCACAAGTCCATCTAAGTAACAATACTTCTCCATGATGAAAAATAGCTCCAAACAACAAAGCTATCACTTTTTTGGAAAGAAAGAACTCTCAAAAATGCCAAAATGAAGATACTTAAGCAAAACCCATCAAATCCCCTCACACATGTCCATATAGAAGGTTTTGGCTGGATGCAGCAATGAGGCAAAAAAAGAACCTTCTAAAATCACTCCAAAAAGTCCTCCAAATAGTCTAAGGTCAAGCGAAGACCATAGTCATGCCAAAAGTGTGACAAAACAACCTCCAAAATAGCACATGTTTCTCCAAAGCAATCAAATGCACCACTCACACACTCTTCTCATGTCTACAAGTCATCATTTTGTCTCCCAGCCTTGACCCATGCAATATGTGTATTTTGAAAACACAAGACTCCAAAAAAGCATTAAATCTATAATAACTTGACTAAGTGATTCATAATATACCACTTAATCAAGTTATTTTACATTTTAAAGCAAAATACAAGAGGGCCCCACCACCCCTTTGAATTACATTACATTTGCATTAAAAAGACATAATAAAAGTGATTTGCAAATCACTTAAGTGATATCTTTATACCTTGAAATAAAATGCAACATGTAATGTTATATCCAAATGCTTCTAAAAGCATTAAACAAAAAGGCATTTGATCATTTATACCTTACCTTCATTTTGCACTTCAATGCCACACATGTCAACATTCTTTGATTTTCCAAGGAAAAACAAAGGTTCAAATTTCATCCTATGTGGCATCAGGGACTACCACACTTCATGGAAGGCATATTCTGAGTCTTGAAAGCATCACATTTTAAAGGGCAAGGCAAATTATGCACTTGGTACATTTCACATGTTTGATTTTGAAGGACTTAACAATTTGATAAAAGGAAAAAAGACATAAGGCATGAAATGCCTAAGTCATGGCATTTGACCCCCACTTCATAATTAAATGTGTTTCGAATTTTAAAAGAATGGGACAAAATTCCCATCGGCCATCAAAGAATAGGGTCAAACCCTAAATAACAAAAGGTGGAAAAAAGGTGAAAAAACATTCATTTTACCATCAAACACTCTGGAGAAAACCATGTTCCCGCCATAGGGTTTGAGGAGATCACATAAAATGGAGGATTTTGGCCGATTCTTGAAAAATTTCTAATGGAAAACACATGGAATAGAAGGTAACTTGGTTTTTTGGTACACAAATCTGTATTTTTCACCTTCTTTGGAGCCCATTCCATTCATTTTGGCTGTGACCTGTAGAGTATTTCTAATCATTTTTCTTCATTCTTTTTCTTACGTGGCTACTCATACCTTTTTTCTACCATGAAAAGCTTTAAATGAATCTTTTAGTAGAAAGACAAAGCTTTGAATGTACAAACAAAATGATCAAAAGCTTAGGGTAATCCCACAAAACTAGTTTACAATTTCTGGGAGATTATGATTTTTGTTGAAATCACATATTTTTAGAAAATATAATGATTTAAGCCTACAAAATTTCCATTTAAATCATTCCAATTGAAGAGGGTTTGATCAAACTACATTAGATCAAACCCCCTTAGATAGAACCCTGCTAGTTTTAAACATACCTATAACAGAGTCTCCTTTACACCTATAAAAATGCTGATAAAAAACCACTTTTGATTTACCTTTTGGGGGATTAAATGGATTCATATAAAATTTATTTTTGTAAGTATGTAGTCCTTATTATAAGCTTCCCAAAAAGTATAATTTTAAATAAATTTAATTTAATTATTATATTTATTTTTTATTTCTTATGAATATAGGTTTTTCATCGAAAATCAAGCTCTCTGTTCTGCACATGTAGAAAAATAGAATATTATCAATTGTTTTTTTGAAAAATATGAGTGCACTAGATATTGAATTCCTTGATCTAACAAACAAAAATTGAATTTCGATACATACAAAAAAAGTTACGCGTTATACGGTCGTGCTATGTTTGAATTGTAATTGGTTTTACTTTGAAACTTGATTAAAGAAAAAATATTCAATAAAAAAATATCTAACCAAGTGGAAGCACTAGATATTGGAGTTACAAATCTAAATTTGAAAAAATTATAATTTTATCCTTCATGGAAAAAAGTTATGCGTTTTATGGTGAGCGTCACTTTTGAAAAATGTTGTTTTATGAAAAAAATAGTTTTTGAGGGAGATGGAAAAAGAAGTGCAATCTAATTCCAAAATTTTTGAAAAACATATATTTAGAATCTATAGATAAAATTTCACGAAACTCTAGTTTACATCATCTTCAAATTCCTCACAGTTTAGCCATTATAGGTGCCAAAAAGTGAAGATTTAGTTTTAAAAAAAAAAATCTGAGTCTAGTTTGGCCAAAAATTGTGAACCACTATTGTGCGATCACCCCTTAGGTAAAACCTAAATCGACTCCATTTTCTGATTTTTAGCAAACAAAAGCAACTTTTTATCTCCAACCTAAAAATAAAGCATAAAAATTCCCATTTCCTTCAACATTTGTACTTAAATGGAGAAAACCCCAATGTTTTGTTGTTTCATGAAGAAATCTAACCATTCAGGCCATGGCCAAGAGAATGGAATAGGGTTTTTTTATAATGCATTTTACTGCTTGCTCTAATTACCTCCATGAAAGCTCTCTTTTTGTATCTTTGTATTTGCAATTTAATTGCAAAACCCCAAGTGGGTTTCTGTTATTGAAGAAACTTGTGATTTCTGTAAAAACCCCAAGTGGGTTTTCTCATTTCATAAGGAATAGATTCCTTTTAGCCACGACCATGAAAATGAAACAAATGGGTTTTGATTTGTGTGTTCTTTTTGAAAGCATAAAACTCCATGCAATTTCTCCTTTGGTTTCTAAAACTTATGATAACCTAGATGGGTTCTTCCATTTGTGACAAAACCAGACCCTTTCACCTCCATTTTGCAATCTCTTATAAAAAACCCAAGTGGGTTTTCTTCATTTGAGAAGAAAACAATTCCAAATTTTTAATAAAGAAAAGCTAGAAGATTCTCTTATGTGATTAGGAACTTCAATTGTTTTTTGCAAGATTACTGATTATCACATTGTCACATCTATTACCTATGCTTACAAGCTTTCATTTCTTGAGTGATTATCCATTGCTATACTTTATAAGCACTAAAATGATCATTCAATGGAAGCTCTAATCTTGATAACTTAGGATGGACTAAACTTATATTATGAACTCTTCAAATAAATGTTTGTCATTTGTTCATAGTGATGAATACCCGATTTCAAAGAGATCAAATGGCTGCTTGTATTTTGTCACCATCTTCAAGACTATCATTATCTTTGTTTATTTAGAATATATGCATTGCTATAGCATAGTTGGCTGCCTTCACTACTTTTTCTCTGAATTTTTTTATTCTTCCTAAATGAAGACACTATACCACATGCACTAAAATATGCATTTAAACACAATATTCAATGTTTTCCTTTCTTATGAAGACCATGATTCTCTTGATTCAAATAATGTCCTTTTCATGTTTTTGAACACTACACTTGACAATGACTGTCATGTATCCCTTAGCTTCTGGTTATGACTACAAGTCCACATTGACCTCTACCACATTTATCTCATTGATCTCTACACCATTACTCTTTGACTGTGAAAACCTTTAAAACAACTTACCTTGATAGTCTAGGACTATCATTTTTAGCAAAGATCACTGTACTATTTGTAATTGGGTCATCACATTTTGTAAACATGAGCTACTCTTGTATGCATTGTGCTTTCAATTGACTGATATGTTAAGACTAAAAACAAATCCTGTGCATGTTTCTCTTCATCATGGTTTGAGTGTTCAATAGATTATACTCATGCATCCAAAATTTTTCCCATGTATTGAAACCTTTGTCCATTTAATGTAAATGCACACATTTATCTTTACAGGCACAAAATAGACTGAAAGTACTCACCTCTCTCTTGATGTCATAGTACATAAGAATTGCTTGATGTGTTTTGCTTCCATTTTGTCATGTGTTTTGAAATACGCTATCTTTTGGATCTTGCTGTCTTGTAGCATCGAATGGTTGTTTCATACCTATGAAAAGAGATCTATTATCATTGATTTGTTCAATATGAATAATGCAAAGTTATTTGAGTTCCTGTAGACTTCAATGTACCTTAACATCAATGTTCTTTTGCTTTAATCTGATAGTGGTTTTTACTGGAAATCTCATATGCATTGTTAATCCTTGTGTTACTCTCTCAGCACCATACCTTGTCACTGGCTGTCATTTGAACTATGTTCACTCTCTCTAGTGCTATCCATGCATTGCACTATAACATTCAATGACTGAGATCTACCCTTTATATTATCTTTTGCATATGTCATGAGGCTGCCCCCATTCTCTTCATACGTGATGATCTAGTTGTCTTGTAGCATACATTCATGGCTGTATTCATTGTTGCTGTCCAGTTCGTTCCCTTAAGACCACCCATTGTAGACTCTTAAAAGTTGTTTTCCTATTCACTTGTATCATGACCTTGGCTTCAAAAGGGTGTCACCTTGTGTTGCTTGATGATTTCCCCAACCATTGCTTGCTGCTCCATAAGTTTGTTACTTGGTCTTCTACAACAATTATTTACCTTTTAATCATGTGCAAGACATAAACACTGTCTCCTCACTTTGATCCTAGTAGGCAGACACATGTCACCTATGTTGGTAACCTGAAAGCTCACCATCCTATGCGATGTGTGGCTGTCCAATAGGGTTAAGGTGAGAGGGACTTGACAGTACCTTCCTTTTGACATGATGGCAACGATATGACTGATTCATTATGGAGTATAAAATTCATGACAACTCAAATTATATGTTGCATCTTTTGAATCTGATAATGAAAGTTGATCAACTAGTGTGATTCCATATTGATTTAATGCATTAATAGCATGTATATCTTTGATCATGTTGCTCAATTTCCTATCCTTCTTAAAACATCAGAGGGAAGCATGCTGAGCTCTACCCTCATGGGAGCCACATTTACCCCACATGTTGTAATTAGTTGAATCAGAACAGTAACAAGACTTGTCCTATATCTGCACATGAAGCAAACAAATAAGAAAAATAAATGCATATTTTGGATGTCTTTGATGACTTCATTGTTATCCAGGACATCCAAGGTTTGCATGCTTGTTTAATGCATTTAGAGATCAGTTTATACATGAATAGGTGTATGTTCATGTAAGATTTGGGACTTTTCATTGCTTAAAGCATTGCTCTAACATCATTGTTATTGCCAGATGCAGGAACTAGGAGCACTATGGAGCTAGGAAAGACACAAGCAGCTCAAGGGCAACAACATGACAAGATGACACATTTAGAACTAGTCATTCTCATGCAATGATTGGTCTCCCTCCTTATATGCACATTTGTATTTGTTTACTTATTCATGTATATGCTTTTCTTTATTTTCATTGAATAAGTAAAGTTAGTCTCACGACTTGTGTGAGACAAATATGCACTTTTGTATCAATAAAGATTACTTATTTGTTCAAAAAATATTTGTGATAAATCCCTCTTATGTTACATGAATTTGTATAAATGCAGTAATTTGTAAATGTAATCTTTTAACTTATTTCATTTATGCAATTGAATCTAATATAGGAGAGGATAAAATGTGTCTTTCTCTCAGTCTAAAATTAAAGAGATATACTTGAATGAGCTATTAGTGAAAACTAGGTAACATTTTTGGCGACATCTACTATATGTTTGCCTGCTAAACATGAGACCAACTGCCTAAGCCTATCCATTGGGCACATAGTCACCTAGAAAACTAACATCACTTGAAAAAAATATTGTAAGTTGTAACTCACTAAACCAACAAGAGGCACCTTGAAAACTTATTGAAAACCCAATAGTGAAAAATGAAAACTACCTAACTGTGCTGAAAATCACTTAGGGAAAACTAAAAAGCATTTGAAATAAAACTATACTAACCTACTCTAACCAACAAAGGAGCTGGTCAAACAAAACCATTGACAGAGTTTGCGAAATAACACCCCTTTTTAATCAAAAACTGATGCATTACATGATTATGTATTGCTAAAAGAACATGACACACATGCAGATATTCAAAAGAATGTTGCAATGTTTCATGAAAAATGCAAAGAAACTCACTTACACCTTGATCTCGATCATTCCTATTGTTGTCCTGAACTGGACAGGTGAGTTGAATTCGATCACCTTCAGTTGCAACTCCAAAATTGGCTTCTTCTTCAATTACATCCTCATACTTGGGTGCAAGCATGACCTCTGGTACTTCAGTGGCCTCCGAACTAGCTAAATATCTAATGGGGAAGCCTCTTGAAATGACAAAGTTTGAACTGCCCTTGCTGGCTACTTCTCTTCCTTCTTTTCATGGTTGTCCTGCTTCGTGGCTTCACCTTACATAATGATTTTCCATGTTGATTCCTCCTCCATGGTTAATGAACAATCACCTTCTGCCAAGGTAGCTAATAACTTATAAAATTTGTCAGCTCTTGGAAGGCTCTTAAAGTCAGCTTGTTTAACTTTAAAATCCACATTATCACTCAAAGAGATGTACTCCAAAATAGGCTTTTCTTCTTCAATGAAGGCAAGAAAGTGTCCAAACAGTGAAGTAGCTTCCTGAAACAAACTTTCAGCTGATGAATCAGCTTCAAGCTCTGTTGTACAATAGAAAGGAAGCTCATCAGACCATATAAGACATTGCAAATCAAGCTCATGAGAAATTTCTTGTTCAAACTTGTGAACCTACTGTTGAATTTTTGCATGAATGCCAAACTCCTCAAACAGATTTGATTCCTTGTCATCCAATTTTGAACAAAAAGGTTCAATTATATCAATGTACACTTCTTCATAAAGCTCAACATCAGCTTTTTCATGCATAACATGGTAAAAAATATCAAATCCGGTTGTACACTGCTCCTCTTCAACAACCACTTTCACCTTCTCCTCCTATTGTCCATGCTAAACTATTAAAACATTTGGATCAAGTCTAGCTGAAGAAAGAGGATCATTAGTTAAAAAAAGGGAAGACACATCTTGAAAAACCTTTTCCTGTTCCACCTTTTGCTGTTGTAGCCTATATTCTTCCATAGCTAAATGCAACAAATTTACATTTCTAGTCTCATCCCTATTGAGTGAGCTGTGTTGGCCAAGGGTATGCTCTTCTTTTGCTTCCTGGATGTTAGAACATGGTTCCAATTGCATGATAGATGGAGGAACCTCATAGGGTAGAGCAGATGGCCCTTTCCAACTTGGAAACATATGGGTAGAAGGATCATTTGTAGGGTCATTCAATGGCTCAATAGGTTCTTCTTGTCTAAAGCTAGGGAACTTGTACTTAGGAACATCTTCACTCACAGGATGATTCAACATTGCAGGAGGAATTGAGATGAAACTAGGAAAGGAAGGGGTTGTATGGGATTTATACCTTTGTTGGAATTGATATTCTAAATAATCTTGACTACTTTGCACCTGAACAGAAATAAACTTCATTTGCTCCTCTTTAGCAACTATTTGGTTTGCAAGGCATTCCTCATGTTGTCTCCTTTGAATCTCCATCTCCTGCTCTTGAATGTATGCCTGGAAGGCTAACTCCTCCTAATGCATGTCAACCTATTGTTGTTGCATTTGATACTCTTGTTCTTTATTGATCTCATCCATCTGCCTACATAAGTCCAACAATATACTATCAATATTGCTAATCCCCATATCATCAGCATTTTGGGGCTGCAAATGAGAACAAGATTGTTGTTTTGGAACAAAATATCCTTCTTCAGGCTGGTTCTGGGCATATACTAGCTGATATTGAGATTGAGGAGGAGTGGGAGGGTGGGAAACATAATGAGGATGCTGGTAACTTGTTGTCATAGGGTTATTTAAAATAAAACCAACAAGCTATTCTATGTGGTATGTGATGGAACTTCAAATTTTGCTCCTTGTGTTTCACCCATGCCCTGCCTTATGTCACTGGTCTTTCATGGTGTTGGAAAATTTCTAAGGGTTGGGGTTTTAACTTTTTTTACATGTAAAAACCTTGTGTTATTTTATGCCTTGGTTGGGATCTATTTCGCTGTTACTTTTTTGAGGGGTTTTAAAACATCTTATGTCCTATCGTTCCATCTAGGTTGGGTCCCTTTGGTCTTAATATTTTAATTCCTCCACAGGATTTTATTTTCCTAAGTCTTGGTTGGCCTTGTGTTTCATCATTTAAAAACAACTTATGCCATTGTTTACCATCTTCCTAGTGATGACCCCTTGTCCTTTTAATAAATTTTTTATTTTGTAGAGGGATAAAATTTGAGCGACCGTTGATCAATGGTCGTTTGATCTCAGCCATTCCCTGCCATCCCGCGATGACCCCACCACACTGCTTTGGTTGATCACGATATCACGGGCGGGTGCCATGTGTCCTTTCTGGTGAGGCTGATGGGGATAGGCTTGGTTGACCATTGATCAATTATCATCAGATATTAGCGGTTGCCCACCATTGTGTGATTGAAAGTTACAAGGTTTTTACTGATCGCGATATCGTGGGTGACCGCCACGTGTCTCATCTGGTGGAGCCGAAGGAACAATTAAATAATTTAACCTGGTTTTAATATGTTATGTTGTGGGTTACTAAAGTGCTTGTGAGATGCACGTGCTTCAAGTTGACGGAGATTTTATGATCTTAGTGGAAAAGCTGCTCGACGGTTAATGATAAGGCTGGCAACTATGTTGAAGGAACGAGATCACCGTTGTTCAAGATCTACGGTTGCCCGCCATCGCATGATCAGAAGTTGCAGGATCTTTACTAATTGCGATATCGTGGGAAAGTGCCACGTGGATTTCCTTGGCATCACTTATTGTGGTGGGCCCTTATTGCTAGAAAGGATTGTGTTAGTTTGTTTTGAAGGAAGATTACCAACCTACAGGGAAAAGGTCTATTTATAGGAGGAAAAGAGATGATAGTAGTGATGAGGAAGAAGAGTATCAAAAGTGCGTAAATAAATATTTTCCTGAGGAAGAGTAAAAGAATGGACTACTAATAGGTGGTAAATCAGATGCTGCAGCTATAACGGTTTCCAGTTTTGTTTTTGATGGCAGTCTTGGCATGGGATTCTTGAGACTTTTGATGCTGCAACAACTTTTCTCAACAGGAACGATGAATAGGAATGTTCTCCAGGGTGATTACTGTTGTAACGATTTTTGGAATATCACAAGGTGCTTCAATTGGCTGGTGACATGTGAACTTTTTGGCCTGATGCTTGTTTGCTCCTTCATTCTCTATAAGAAGGATTTCAAGGCCAGAAGTACGGGTTAGCAAGTTAGATAATTTTGGGTCGAGTCTAGGTGAAGTTGCAGAGAAAATTGTAAAGATCTATGGCTTTAAAGAAAATGCAATTTAGGTTCTGAGTCATTTTTTAATAGGTTTTGAGTTCACAGGGATTTAATGTTGTATAACAATACTAGCATTTGAGTTGAAATGACAAATTCAAACTCATGTCTCTCCATTGTACATGCATATATGAACTTTGAAGAAAATGACTAAGGGTTGTTTCATTCATCTCACTGTTGTGGTGTGTATGATCCTTATTTTAGCTTTAATTCAAGGAGTTAATTAAAATGCTTGAATGGGATCATAGGTGGATATGTTATGTATAAGGATTTGGTAAGTAGTATTGGGTCAGAATGCATACTGATGAGATTGTAATGCAATGTTATCAGGGATCTCATATGTTACGTGTTAAATCTGTCATAAACCCTTAAATACTTGTGAATTTGACTCCCCAATGGATATATGGCATTGATCTAAGTTGTACTTATTCGTATGAATCTGTATTTGTTTGTCTTTGCCTAGAGCTTGCTACAAATTTCAAATCAATGACTATCTTATACTATGGACTGTGTTGTAGTTTCTCATGCTCCAAATAGTTGATAATATCGATGAACAACATATTCTATTTAGTATTATCCTATTGTGTTGAGCTATTAAGTGAGATTATCTATTGTTGTTAATATTGTTTATGATAATGGTGCAGAGGTTGTAAACACATTAAGGGATCACCCTCCCGGGTCTTGCAAAGTCCAAAGTGTAGGAGGATTTTTAAAGTCCTCGTCAGTTAGTCCAGGTCCTTCGAGCTGCCCTTGATTGGAATTGGAAATTCCATAGGTAGATTAGAAGACCAACCTGGTTAGTAGTAAAAACTAGCCAACAAAATGGCGACTCTACTGGGGAGAATTTAAGAAAATTCTCAGAGAAGAATCTAGAAATAGAGTCATATCATTTGCATAGAGTCATATTATTATTTTCCATTTTGAATTTGGTTCAAATATTGAAGTTCTTAAACCTAGACAAGATTTATTGCAGTAAAGATCAAAGGATATGAGTGTGACTCCATTGTTGGAGAAGACCCAGAACAATATTTCCTCTTGAAGATTATTCGTCTATGAAAGGAGGTGGCGACTCTGTCTAAAGAACCAGTTGAATTGTATAGAAGATTTCCAAATTTGTAGAATTTGTAGTCAGGAAGAAAGATTAACAACTACTACAAAGTTTCTAGGTATTCTCATAAATCTAAAGCAAGTATTATTTTGTTTGAAAGAAGTTTATGAGAAATTTTCAAGACTTGAGATCGTAAATGGTTCCCTATTAGATGAATTATGCCTCTGAGAAAGATTTAAGGCATAAATATTCAATCAATGTTTTAGAATCATGGTTGAATTAGTAAATGATGCAATTGATAACCATGCATAAAGTTAATAATGATTGAATCTGGATACAAGAGGGTTTCCCTATAAAATGGAAAGTAAAATTATGTAGGGAAAACAAGCTGTCCCAAGCCATCAAAGGGGATTCTCTATTGAGAGGTATATGCCATTGGTTTTCAGTGGTATTAAAGGTTTCCCAAACCTGATTCCTAAAAAGGTTAGGGAGTATTTTCCCAAATTTACAGGGAAAAGTTCAGAATCAACCTCTAAACATCTGTATACATTCATAGATGTGAAGGGGGATTATGAGGTGCACCATGAGGACATTGTCATGAAGTTGTTTGTTCAATCTTTGAAGGATGATGCTAGGATTGGTTCTCATATTTACCAGCATGTTCTATTGCTTCATGGAATCGGTTTATGACAGCCTTTGTTGAGAAATTCAGTGAAAGGGTAAACCCAAGTGTGGTGAGAAATTTTTTTATGGAGATCCATATAAGTGAAAATGAGTTGGTCCCTATTTTCAATCTTCGATTTGCAAAGGCAGTCAGGGAAATTCCAGAAAATACGCGACCAAATGATGTTGAATGCTTGGTTTTGTATCTTAGTGCATTTGACAAAAAAATGAGTTTCTTGTTGAGAGATAAGGAGCTTGCAACATTACATCAGGAATATCAAGATGCTATGGATATTGAGAACAATTTGAAGTACTCAATGATGAAAGGGTATTTGGCTGCAAGCATTGATTACCCTAATACACCTCATGCAGATATAATTCAAGGATCAAATAATGGAAATGATTGTCAAGATGACAATGCTATTGCTGTTGTGATTTCTCCATCATCAAAGTATGAAGATCATAGTGAGTTCTGAGTTGAATGTCAACAAAATTTGAGCAATGTTGATCAACAATCTTTTGTTCAAGCTTTGTATGAGATGAAGAGACATGGGGGAGAATCACCATATAAGTTATTTCTGAGATTTTTGGATGCTTTGATAGAAGTCCCCAAAGATTCCAGACCTAACGAATATGTGTGCATTGATTTGTTTTGTTAGATTTATGAACCTAGGCTGAGTACTTTGCTAGAGGAGTTGAAGCCCCATAGCTTTGATCAAGTTCCTGATTGGATAAAGATCATAGAATCAACCAAATGTGGTTATGCACAAAATGCAGATTCTGAAAATGAAGACAACAGGTGTCCTCTTGGGGAAAATCTAAAAACAATGCAAACAAGTGAAAAGGATGTGACAAAAAATGAAGTTCCATGCTGTATGGATGAAGATGAACAATGTAATCAGCTTACAATCATAACATGTACAAATTTTTGCAGTAGTGAGGGAAATGATGACACATGGGATGATAACAGAGAAGATGTGCAAGAATTCTTCTCTTGTAATATCCCAGGTAATGGAGAAGTGAATGAGACACTGGGTGTTACTGCATGTCATGATGTGATCAACAATTACAATGCATGTGTTGCTGATTTTCCATTACAAACCAGTGACTATGATCCAGGTAGTGCAGCCTCAGATTCACAATCAATGGAGCATGTTCATCATGGGAGTGATGCAGAGTTTGAAGACAAACATGTGTGTGATCAATATGTTGACTCAAGACATAATGTTGAATATGATGGAGATACTGATAAGAGTGCTTATGCCCCTGCTTTTCATGATTTTTTGTCTGAGGTAAAGATGGAAAGGTTTGTGTTACATGAAGAGCATGATGATGAAATAGGGGATGCATTTTGGAATAATCAGGTGGCACATTGTGACATGTATATGGATCCTGAATCAATATCATTACCCATTGATGATATTGAAAAGCTTGCTGATTCATATGACAATAAAGTTGTAGATTGTGTTAATACTACAGAGATTCTTGATCCATATGTGGAGCAGCCAAGGAATGAAAAAAATGATGAATCTCATGTTAGTGAGTATGAAGTTGAGTACAACTGCTTCTTGTTTGATGTTCCTTATTTTCATAATGTGAACATGGACATGTTGTCACCACATGTGAAAAGCATTGATGTGAAAGAAAACAAAGATTCTAGTTCTATTTCAAATGTGGAGTCTTCGGTTAGCAATGAGTCCTTCACTTTTGAGTCAGCACACATATCAACTGATATTGCATATGATGTTTCCAATGCACCTGGGTGTCCTTTTTTTGTTCCTGTTGATGTTGATTTGCTTGAGCCCTCACTTGAGGTATTTGGTTTTGAGTTGGATGATGATGAGAAGAATGCAACAAAATGTGTTCTCAAACCTGAGATGAGTGCATTTAATCATTCTTTAGAAGTTAATGTTGCATATGATCTCTATCTCCATGATGCCAAGGTATGTTCTAATATACCTGAACCGAAGTATCAAAAGATGTGCCTATGTTGCAGTGATCAGTATAAAGATGTTCCTGAATATGCATCTTTTATCTTTGACATACGCCAAGATGATTTGCATGATACACAACAAGTTGTTTATGAGAGCTTTTAGTTTGATCTACAAACTGATTTTGATGTGCAAACTGATTTTGATGCCAATGTTTATGATGTCGAAGATCAAATGGACTATGAATGCTTCTATTTCTCAATCCAAGAGAGTAACCATTTAGTGGAACATGATGATAAGATGACCAGGGTAAAATGTCACAATGATGATGATTTTCAGTCAGTGTTTGATTGCATGTTGCAGTTTGACAGAATAGTTAGTGACATTAGAAAGCACAATGATATAGTGGGACATGTCAATGACCAAACTAGTTTGTGGGAAATTCATGACAATTCTCTCAGATTTGGTCTATGGAAGACAATGTAGAACAAGGTATTTGATAGGGGTAAATGCTGACTTCACATTTTTCATTTGATGGCCTGGTGTCACTAGATGAAGTTGAAAAATAAAGTTGAATAAAGGAGCAGTTTTAGAACACCTGATGGACTCAGTTCTTGGTCTGCTCTTCCTAAGATTCTGAATTCTCGCTTCATTCTAGTGGAATGAACGTCCCCAATTGGAGCCACTGATGGAACTTCAAATTTTTCTCCTTGTGTTTCACTCATGCCTTGCCTTATGTCACTAGTCTTTCATGGTGTTGGAAAATTTATAAGGGTTGGGGTTTTAGCTTTGTTTGCATGTAAAACCCTTGTGTTATTTTATGCCTTGGTTGGGATCTATTTCGCTGTTACTTTTTTGAGGAGTTTTAAAACATCTTATGTCCTATCGTTCCATCTAGGTTGGGTCCCTTTGGTCTTAATATTTTAATTCCTCTATGAGATTTTATTTTCCTAAGTCTTGGTTGGCCCTGTGTTTCATTGTTTAAAAACAACTTATGCCATTGTTTACCATCTTCCTAGTGATGTCCCCTTGTCCTTTTAATAAATGTTTTATTTTGCAGAGGGATAAAATTCGCGTGACCGTTGATCAATGGTCATTTGATCTCAGCCGTTCCCCGCCATCCCACGATGACCCTACCACAATGCTTTGGTTGATCACGATATCACGGGCGGGCGCCACATGTCCTTTCTGGTGAGGCCGATGGGGATAGGCTTGGTTGACTGTTGATCAATTATCATCAGATATCAACGGTTGCCTGCCATTGTGTGATTGGAAGTTACAAGGTTTTTACTGATCACAATATCGTGGGAGACTGTCATGTGTCTCATCTGGTGGAGCTGAAGGAAAAATTAAATACTTTAACCTAGTTTTAATATGTTATGTTGTAGGTTACTAAAGTGTTTGTGAGATGCACGTGCTTCAAATTGATAGAGATGTTATGATCTCAGCGGAAAAGCTGCTCGACAGTTAATGATAAGGCTGGTGATTGTGTTGAAGGAATGAGATCATCGTTGTTCAAGATCTACGGTTGCCCACCATCGCGTGATCAGAAGTTGCAGGGTCTTTACTGATTGTGATATTGCGGGCAAGCGCCACGTGGATTTCCTTGGCATCGCTTAGTGTGGTGGGCCTTTATTGCAAGAAAGGATTGTGTCAATTTCTTTTGAAGGCAACTTACCAACCTACAGGGAAAAGGTCTATTTACAGGAGGAAAAGAGATGATAGCAGTGATGAGGAAGAAGAGTATCAAAAGTGGGTAAACAAATATTTTCCTAAGGAAGAGTAAAAGAATGGACTACTAATGGGTGGTAAATCAGATGCTGCAGTTATAACAGTTTCCAGTTTTGTTTTTGATGGCAGTCTTAGCGTGGGATTCTTGATACTTTTGATGCTGCAACAAATTTTCTCAACAGGCACGATGAACAAGAATATTCTCCAAGGTGATTGTTGTTGTAACGATTTTTGGAATATCACCAGGTGCTTCAATTGGCTGGTGACATGTGTACTTTCTGGCCTGATGCTTGTTTGCTCCTTCATTCTCTATAAGAAGGATTTCAAGGCTAGAAGTATGGGTTAGCAAGTTAGATAATTTTGGGTCGAGTCTAGGTGAAGTTGCAGAGCAAATTGTAAAGATCGATGGCTTTAGAGAAAATACAATTTAGGTTCTGAGTCATTCTATAATAGGTTTTGAGTTCATGGGGATTTAATGTTGTATAACAGTACTAGCATTTGAGTTGAAATGACAAATTTAAACTCATGTCTGTCCATTGTACATGCATATCTAAACTTTGAATAAAATGACTAAGGGTTGTTTCATTCATCTCACTGTTGTGGTGTGTATGATCCTTATTTTAGCTTTAATTCAAGGAGTTAATTAAAATGCTTGAATGGGATCATAGGTGGATATGTTCTGTATAAGGATTTGGTAAGTAGTATTGGGTCAGAATGCATACTGATGAGATTGTAATGCAATGTTATCAGGGATCTCATATGTTACATGTTAAATCTATCATAAACCCTTAAATACTTGTGAATTTGACTCCCCAATGGATATATGGCACTAATCTAAGTTGTACTTATTCGTATGAATCGGTATTTGTTTGTCTTTTCCTAGAGCTTGCTACAAATTTCAAATCAATGACTATCTTATATTGTGGACTGTGTTGTACTTTCTCATGCTCCAAATAGTTGATAATATCGATGAACAACCAATTCTATTTGGTATTATCCTATTATGTTGAGCTATTAAGTGAGATTATATGTTGTTATTAATGTTGTTTATGATAATGGTGCAAAGGTTGTAAACACATTAAGGGATCACCCTCCTGGGTCTTGCAGAGCCCAAAGTGTAGGAGGCTTTTTAAAGTCCTTGTCAGTTGGTCTAGGTCCTTCTAGCTGCTCTTGATTGGAATTGGAAATTCCATAGGTAGATTAGAAGACCAACCTGGTTAGTAGTAAAAACTAACCAACATTATGGCTGATAAGAGGTCATATATGCATGATTTTCATGGAATGGTGGGTAATTGGCATTCTCATGATATGCTGGGTGATATGACATGTTTCCATGAAATATGGACATGTTTATTCATTCAGAAGCTAGAAAATGAGTAAAAATCATATTTACTTGAATCTAAGCAACACTTGATCATACAAAAACCAGTAAAACTTTTTGGAGTTGCTAGGTATGTAAAGAAAATGCCTCCAAAAGGCTAAAACTACTGCTGTACACACAAAACATCAACAATAAAATGTGTAAAATGAATTGGGAAGCAATTCACTGTCCCACCAGGCTTTCCAAAACTGTTAGTGATCAAAATATTCACCCTAATGCCAAACTATGAAAGAACATAGCAGGTTTAGATGTAACATGGGATTTCTTTCATGTTGTTAGTGTCCTATTCGAAAGCAAACCTCCTGATTATGGGCTGGCTGCCCTTTTGATGCCACTTAACTACTGATTTTAGAGGTGAAGGGTAATAAATGCATAAAAAACATGAACATAAACTGAAAATACCTAAGGTGATATGCCAAAAACCAACTAGGACCTAATAACAGCTTATCACATTCAAAACAATATCATAAAACTTGGCTTACACAACTCATTTTCAAATGCAGTTTACATAAGTAATTTATAAGGAGGTCTCTAAACATGACTTTTAGAAGGAAAAAAAAAGGTTTCACAACTAACAACACTATTAACTAACACAACTTATAACATGTTACCATGCATTATCTATTAAAAAGATGTCGAAACATGAGACAAGTTTACAAGGAAAGATAAATTTCACAAAACAAACTAATCAATCACTAACAACATACTATAAAACATGAAATGAGAAGGTAAAATGCTCTATTTTATTGATTCAAAGTGCTTACTGTATCACAAGTCCATCTGAGTTACAATACTGCTCCATGATGAAAATAGCCCCAAAAAGCAAAGCTATCACTCTGCTGGAAAGAAATAACTCTCTCCAAAATGACAAAATGAAGATACTTCAGCAAACCCATCAAATCCCCTCACACATGTCCATCTAGAAGGTTCTGGTTGGATGCAACAATGAGGCCAAAAAAGAACCTTCTAAAATCACTCCATAAAGTCCTCCAAATAGTCCAAGGTCAAGCCAAGACCATAGTTATGCCAAAAGTGTGACAAAACAACCTCCAAAATAGCACATGTTTCTCCAAAACAGTCCAATGCACCACTCACACACTCTCCTCATGTCTACAAGTCATCATATTTTCTCCTAGCCTTGACCCATGCAATATGTGTGTTTTTAAAATATAAGACTCCCAAAAAGCATTAAAGATAATAACCTGACTAAGTGATTCATAATACACCACTTAATCAAATTATTTTACATTTTAAAGAAAAATACAAGAGGGCCCCACCACCTCTTTGAATTACATTACATTTGCATTAAAAAGACATAATAAAAGTGATTTGCAAATCACTTAAGTGATATCTTTATACCTTGAAATAAAATGCAACATGTAATGTTATATCCAAATGCTTCTAAAAGCATTAAACAAAAAGGCATTTGATCATTTATACCTTACCTTCATTCTGCACTTCAATGCCACACATGTCAACATTCTCATTTTTTCCAAGGCAAAAAAAAGGTTCAAATTTCATCCTATGTGGCATCAGGGACTTCCAAACTTCATGGAAGGCATATTTTGAGTCTTGAAAGCATCACATTTTAAAGGGCAAGGCATATTATGCACTTGACACATTTCACATGTTTGATTTTGAAGGACTTAACAATTTGAAACAAGGCAAAAAGACATAAGGCATAAAATGCCTAAGTCATGGCATTCGACCCCCACTTCACAATTAAATGTGTTTCAAATTTTAAAAGAATGGGACAAAATTCGCATCGGCCACCAAAGAATAGGGTCAAACCCTAATTAACAAAAGATGGAAAAAAGGTGAAAAAACATTCATTTTACCATTGAACACTTTGGAGAAAACCATGCTACCACCATAGGGTTTGAGGAGATCACAGAAAATGGAGGTTTTTGGTTGATTCTTGACAAATTTTTGATAAAAAAACACATGGAATAGAAGGTAACTTGGTTTTTTGGTACACAAATCTGTATTTTTCACCTTCTTTGGAGCCCATTCCATTCATTTTGGCCACGACTTGTAGAGTATTTCTAATCATTTTGCTTCATTATTTTTCTTTTGTGGTTACTCATACCTTTCAGCCGCCATGAAAAGCTTTAAATGAAGCTTTTAGTAGAAAGACAAAGCTTTGAATGTGCAAACAAAACAAGCAAAAGCTCAGGTAAGCCCTAAATCGACTCCATTTTCTGATTTTTAGCAAACAAAAGCAAATTTTTAACTCCAACCTAAAAATAAAGCATAAAAATGCTTATTTCCGTAAGCATTTGTAGTTAAATGGAGAAAACCACAATTTTTTGTTATTTCATAAAGAAATCTAACCATTTAGGCTGCAACCAAGTGAATGGAATAGGGTTTTTTTATAATGCATTTTACTGCTTGCTCTAATTACCTCCATGAAAGCTCTCTTTTTGTATCTTTGTATTTGTAATTTAATTGGAGAAACCCCAAGTGGGTTTCTATTATTGAAGAAACTTGTGATTTTTGTAAAAACCCCAAGTGGGTTTTCTCATTACATAAGGAACAAATTCCTTTTAGCCACGACCATGAAAATGAAACAAATGGGTTTTGATTTGTGTGTTCTTTTTGAAAACAAAAAACTCCATGCAATTTCTCCTTTGGCTTCTGAAACTTATGATAACCTAGATGGGTTCTTCCCTTTGTGACAAAACCAAACCCTTTCACCTCCATTTTGCAATCTCTTATAAAAAACCCAAGTGGTGAAGAAAAATATTCTAGATTTTTAATAAAGAAAGCTAGAAGATTCTCTTATGTGATTAGGAACTTCAATTGTTTTCTGCAGGATTATTGGTTATCACATTGTCACATCTATTACCTATGCTTACAAGCTTTCATTTCTTGAGTGATTATCCATTTCTATACTTTGTAAGCACTAAAATGATCATTCAATGCAAGCTCTAATCTTGATATCTTAGGATGGACTAAACTCATGTTATGACTTCTTGAAATAAATGTTTGTAATTTGTTCATAGTGATGAATACCTAATTTCAAAGAGATCAAATGGTTGCCTATATTTTTTCACCATCTTCAAGAATGTCATTATCTTTGTTTGTTTAGAATATATGCATGGCTGTAGCATAGTTGGCTGCCTTCATTGCTTTTTCTCTAAATTTATTTATTCTTCCTGAATGGAGACACTATACCACATGCACTAAACTCTGCATTTAAACACAATCTTCAATGTTGTCCTTTCTTATGAAGACCATGATTCTCTTGATTCAAATCATGTCCTTTTCATGCTTTTGAGCACTACACTTGACAATGAATAGCATGTCTCCCTTAGCTTCTGGTTGTGACTGCAAGTCCACATTGACCTCTACCACATTTATCTCACTGATCTCTACACCATTACTCTTTGACAGTGAAAACCTTTAAAAAAACTCACCTTGACAGTCCAGGACTATCATTTTTAGTAAATATCACTGAACTATTTGTAACTAGGTCAACACATTTTGTAAACATGAGCTACTCTTTTATGCACTTTGCTCTCAATTGACTGATATGTTAAGACTAAAAACATATCATGTGCATGTTTCTCTTCATCATGGTTTAAGTGTTCAATAGATTATACTCATGCATCCAAAATTTTTCCCATGTATTGATACCACCGTCCATTTAATGTAAATGCACACATTTATCTTTACAGGCACAAAATAGACTGAAAGTACTCACTTCTATCTTGATGTGATAGTGCATGAGCATTGCTTGATGTGTTTTGCTTCCATTTTGTCTTGTGTTATGAAATACATAATCTTTTGGATCTTGTTGTCTTGTAGCATTGAATAGTTGTTTCATAACTTTGAAAAAAGCTCTATTATCATTGATTTGTTCAATATGAATAATGCAAAGTTCTTTGAGTTCCTGTAGACTTTAATGTACCTTAACATCAATGTTCTTTTGCTTTAATCTGATAGTGGTTTTTACTGGAAATCTCGTATGCATTTTTCATCCTTGTGTCACTCTCTCAGCACCATACCTTGTCACTGGCTGTCATTTGAACTATGTTCACTCTCTCTAGTGCTATCCATGCATTGCACTATAACATTCAATGACTAAGATCTACCCTTTATATTATCTTTTGCATATGTCATGAGGCTGCCCCCATTCTCTTCATAGGTGATGATCTAGTTATCTTGTAGCATGCATTCATGGTTTTATTCATTATTGTTTTCTAGTTCATTCCCTTAAGACCGCCTCTTGTTGACTCTTAAAAGTTGCTATCCTATTCACTTGTATCATGACCTAGGCTTCAGAAGGGTGTCACCTTGTGTTGCTTGATGATTACCCCAACCATTGCTTGCTGCTACATAAGTTTGTTACTTGGTCTTCTACAACAATTTTCTACCTTTTAATCATGTGCAAGACATAAACACTATATCCTCACTTTGATTCTAGTGGGTAGACACATGTCACCTATGTTGGTGACCTGAAAGCTCACCATCCTATGTGATGTGTGGATGTCCAATAGGGTTAAGGTGAGAGGGACTTGACAGTACCTTCCTTTGGACATGATGGTAGCCATATGACTAATTCATTATGGAGTATGAATTTCATGACAACTCAAATCATATGTTGCTTCTTTTGAATCTAATAATGAAAGTTGAGCAACTGTTGTGATTCCATATTGATTTAATGCATTAATAGCATGTATATCTTTGATCGTGTTGCTCAATTTCCTATCCTTCTTAAGACATCATAGGGAAGCATGCTAAACTCTACCCTCGTGGGAGCCACATTTACCCCACATGTTGTAATTAGCTGAATCATAACAGTAACAAGACTTGTCCTGTATATACACATGAAGCAAACAAGTTAGAAAAATAAATGCATATTTTGGATGTGTTTGATGTCTTTATTGTTCTCTAGGACATCCAAGGTTTGCATGCTTGTTTAATGCATTTATAGATCAATTTATACATGCATAGGTGTATGTTCATGTAAGATTTTGGACTTTTCATTGCTTAGAGCATTGCTCTAACATCATTGTTATTGCCAGATGCATGAACTAGGAGCACTATGGAGCTAGGAAAGACACAAGCAGCTTAGGGGCAACAACAAGACAAGATGACACATTCATAACCAGTCATTCTTAGGCAATGACTGGTCTCCCTCATATGCACATTTTTATTTATTTACTTATTCATGTATATGCTTTTCTTTATTTTCATTGAATAAGTAAAGTTAGTCTCATGGATTTTGTGAGAAAAATATGCACTTTTGTAACAATAAAGATTACTTCTTTGTTCAGAAAATATTTGTGATAAATCCCTCTTATGTTACATGCACTTGTATAAATGCAGTAATTTGTAAACACAATCTTTTGACTTATTTCATTTATGCAATTGAATCTAATATAGGAGAGGATAAAATGTACCTTTCTCTCAGTCTGAAATTAAATAGCTCTACTTGAATGAGTTATTAGTGAAAAATAGGTAACAATAATCTAAGGATTAAATCCATGTAAATTTACTCTCAGGACCTCTTTAGAATTGGAAATGGCTAGTATATGCCTATATTTTACACAACACCCTTCATAATTTAATTTTGTTTACATATTTCAATTATTTTTTAGACACTATGATGCAAACATGACCAAAAATAATTTTCTTCTACCATGGCTAAAGTATTATCCACACCAAAATTCTCTCCTATCTTCTAGTATGTAGCTCCCTATTGATATTCTCTCTCATGGAACTTTGCAGTATACACAACTACCTCCTTTTGAATAAATATATTTCCTACATTAATGAATCCTTAAAATAACCCTTAGTTATAATCCACACAAATCTTCCTTGCCTCCACAAAAAAATGGTTATGTGGCATATAGAAACTTCATTATTTCTATTCCAACCAACTCTACTATCATGGTAGTCAATAATGCATGTCCCCTATTCAAGGCACCTACCATTTTATTAGTTATAGTAGCTCAATGCTTGAGAACAAACGAAAAGCATTGCAAGTACTCTAGCCACTTCATGTGCCTGTAATTTATTTTTACCTAAATATTAATAAATATCAATGCATGGTGATGAATGTATGAAAAAAATCCTTTGGTAATTGATAATACTTCCATTTCCACACACTCTTGATCATGAACTAAATAATTTTATTAGGACTCCTTTAAATTCTTACTAAATTATTTAATGGTTCTTCCCTCTTGAAATAATACAACACCAATAAAAATACAACTCATGTCATAGTCTACTTGAAATACCTTCTTAAAGTATAGAAGCAAAAATACTAGGGCCGTTTTTCACCTTCTTCAAAAAAATAAATAAAAATATTCCTACTACAACTATCTAAATAAATCCACCTTTCTACATATAGTGTGATAGCGGTACACAAATCTCACTAAAGTTCCTAGTAAATTTATAGTATAAAATGACTAACCCATGATAGCTTTTGACCTTTACATAATTTTTTAAATTACTAACCACTCAAAAATTACCATCTCTTTCCTTGAAACCATCCTCAAACCATCTTTGGATATCACAAATCCTAAGTATATTATCTCATTTTGTTGAAAAATACACTCCTTAAGGTTTATACACAACTCCTGCTCTCTCAAATATGTTGAAACTTACCATAGGTATTCAAGATGATATTATGTAGTCTCACTAAACCAAAAATATCATTCAAATAAACAAAAAAATTACCCCATAAAAGTTTAAAAATTTATTCATTAGCATCATAAAGGAACTTGGCACATTAACTAATGCAAATGGTATTACATACCACTCACACCATCCATATTTTGTTCTAAAATTTATTCTACAGTTATCTCCTTCATGAATTTTGATATGATGATAACCACTTTTGAGACCAATCTTGAAAAATAGAGTGCTCCACTCAAAGAATTCATTAACTCATCCATGTGTGGCAATCAAAACCTATACTTGATGGTAATATTATTGTTGACACAAGAGTCTATACACATCCTCTATCCTCCTCCCCTTTTCATACAATATGATATGTACAATCAAGGGTTCATACTTTCCTAAATTAGAATTCTCTTTATAAATCTTCCACCTATCTATTGAATTATACACTCATGTTGGGATTCATCCTATATGATTCTTTATTCAATAATCTCAATCCTATAATAAAATCCATGTAGTGTGAGGTACTAAACATTAGAAACAAGCCCTTAGATATTATATTATCCATGATATCTTCAAACTCTTTTAATAGTGTATCCACATCTTGTTCCTTTGACTATTTCAATTCAATTTCCTCCTTAGCACAAGTTTCACAATCAATGCATAACACTCGTACTTGTATCTCTTCACTTTCCTTAAGATTTAGATGCTTGTATAATAAAACCATTACCTAGTCCTTTATTATGTCATCCACAATCCTCAATGTATTCTTTCTTTATTATAGATGGAGTAAATATTATATTACCATGGTATTCCCAAAAACACATGAAAATCATCTACAATAATCACATCACACCATACCTAATCTATATAGTCTCCAATATGAAATACCACTAATAATTTCTTTCTTATTTTCTAACCTTTTAGGAACTATGAAATGTAGCAAGGATCAGGATGTGGTAATTATTTTAGGTCCAACTTCACTATCTCTATTGACACTAGGTTATTTGTGTTAGGAGATACTAGAGGTATGAAAAATGGTGTCATAATATCTTATATGATACATTATTATATTTCAAAGGGTTTGAGTTTTTGTACAAGAACTCTACATCATATAGAGAAACATACATAAGGTTGTTTGATACCACACACTACACTAAAGAACTTGTGGTACTTCTATGGGATTTAGACATCAAGTAGAGATATGGAGGAGGTTGTGTAGCACCTTAAAACTACACACATCATTTGGATAATTTATAGACCCATAAATGGGTCATATAACCATTAAATAGTCTTAAACACGTCTTAACAGACCTAATTAAGTTTTAATAAGGAAAAATATCCTAAAGGAAAAGAAAAATAAGTGGGAAGAGGATAATTAGGAGTGTTTATGAAATTTTATAAGGAAAATACATCATGAAAAATCATTAATAGGCTATATAAGGAAGGTAAAAAAGAGAGATAAGAACATAAGGACATACATATGAGTAATTCGATGATACATGAGAGACATACATGAGAATGAGAGAAGATATCTGACTAAGAGTTATATATAAATAAGAGAAAATAAGAGATGTGTGAGAATATTAGATAAGAATGATAGAGTAGTGAGAGAGGAGAATAAGATATAAGAGAGAAATATGAGATGTACTATAATGGATATATGATAATATATTATGACATGATGAGTATTTGAAAATTTCATGGATATTATACATTTGAATGGTGTATAAGAATGCATATTTATTTTCTTTGTGTTATTATATAATCCATTACTTATGTTCTAATTCTCTTCCTTATCCATCACACTAGGGTAAAACACAAAGCTAACCTAAAAAATAACACAAATCTTTGGTCAATGATTTTTTGTCAACAATTTATGTTCTAACCATATACAATCATCTTATAATTTTTTTACCTAATTTACACTAGTGCAAAAGATACTCTTCTTGAACAATGGATTTTTTGTTGTAAGTATGAAGGTGTTGCCATTGATGTCAATATTAAGTCTATTGAGTGATGTTGTCATTGATGTTAACTATGGGATGAAGATGTTGAGGATATTGAGAAAATTGTGAAAAAGAGGAAAATAGGTTGTGCATGTGTAGGTGAGACCTTGAGGAAGTGTTGTAAGTACATGGAGCTATCTTTTTGTTGCAGTGTTTGAAGATGACTTGGAATGATGAAATGAGTTGATATGTTGTCTCTGGTGCTTGCTTTCCAAGTGCTTTTGAGTAAATTTGATAAACAAAGTAAACTGTGTTGTACAAGTGTTCATAGTGTACCCTAGTATTGTTCTCTGCATTTCTTCTGTGTTGATGCTATTCCTACACGTATCTTATAGGTTATTCAAGGTTGTCAGAGGTTGTTATATTCAAAATTTGGGTTTCTGGATCATTGTACAGTTTGAGATATTTTCACCAGTGTGTGAACCGATTGTTCAGTGATGTTTTCTATGACCTAGGAGAAATGTATTTTCTCTACATTTCTCTGATATTTGGCTTCAAGTTGTGTGGATTTGGGAAGTTACTTATAATGCTTTTATCTTTATGTATTCAAGGTTTTACTTGATTTGATGCAATACAAAGTGAGTTTCATTTATCAATATGCAAGTAAGGGTTACCAATTGTTCTAAGTTGAAGTATTTGAATGATGCGAGGTTGATGAAGTGTTTGATGAATCTAAAGTAGTTCATGAATTACTATAGACCATGTTCAAGTGAATTATGTTGTCTGAAAATTTTAGATTGATTTGAGGAAGTGCGTACTTAATGTTTATGGTGTTTTGCACGAGTATTGGCCAACCTTGTGTTTAACACTAAATGCAAGCTTATGAAAGTGTGTTGAGGTTTGTTTGGATATATTTTGGTCCTAATTAAGGATTTTTGTAGGTATCCTTTATTCCTATCTACCATGGGAATGTTTTGGTGCCAACCTATTTTGAATTTGTATGTATAATGGCTAGTTGCCAACATTGTAGAAGGTTTTTGAGGTTGAGGTTGAAATAAATAAGTGTAGTGTTGTTTTAAGTTATGGAATGAATGAAAATTGAAGAAAGATAGATGTAATTTCAATGCGAGTGAAGTGTGTGATGTGAATTTGAGTAGAGAAGTGCAAATTTTAGTGTTAGGGTTCTTGAAGGTAGTGAGTTGAAGGCATCCAAAATCATTCAAGCAAGGATGGGAGATTGTTGAATCATTGTGGTGGATTTCCTTGTTGCATTGAGAAGTTTTCTTTGTGTAACATTCCTCTTCTATCTTATTTTATTTATTTTTATGATAGTGAGCCCTATGTGTAAGCCCTTTTAGACAGTGTGTCCTATTCTGACAGTGAGCCCTTGTACCAGTTTTGCTAATACTTATATTGTGAGATAATCCTCACCATGGTTTTTCCCTCATTGGGGTTTCCACGTAAATTTGGTGTTCTCTTGTGTACATAGTGTTGATATTTTAGTTTTTGTTATATGCATTCCATATTTAATCATACTAACAAAATAAGGGTTTAAGGAATACATGTGGATTTGATTATTATAGAGGGTTTTGAAGGTTTAATTTGCTACAATTGATTCACCCCCACTCTTAGTTGTCTTGTTCATTTCAACATTTTTATCTTATTTAGTAGGCTTTAGTAATACCTTGTGAAGCACTAATTTCTCTCCACCTTCAAGTGTCATGCTCTATGTCCCATTTTTTTATTCATCAATCCCTTGTGCAATGTGCAATTTTTTCTTAGTAGGCCCTTGTTCTCTATCTACTAATAAAAATTCACATTCTCTATGGATTGATTCTTCACATATAGAATAGGTACACTGAAATTCCTTCCATGACCTAAGCCTCTACCTTTTCCTTTCCCTTTATTGAGAGTCTTCTCTTCTTTTAAGTCTTATGCATTGTCAATAGATGTTGTACTCTCCTTGGATTCCCTTTCTTATTGTTCCACTTGCTCCTTTTGTCATTTCCCTTACCCAACATTCTTTTTTTTTCCTAAACAACTTCTCCTCTACCCCCATTGTGAACTAGCAAGTACCCTCAATAAATTGAATTGGAAACAAATAAATATCATCTTGAATTTCACTTTATAACCCATTTAGATGTTAAGACATCTTATCTATGTCATCCTTCATGTGACCTACCTAGATGTTAAGTTTATAAAACTCCTTAGTGTAATCCTTCACAATAATCCCCCTTTATTAAAAATATATAATTCCTTCAATATGTCCAAATTATAATTTGTAGGTAAAAATACCTTTTAATTATGTTAGCATTTTATCTTATATGATGATATCAAACTATTCTTTCCTACCCTATCTTTCTATGCATATTCCCACCACAATCTTGCATGCCCTTTCAACCTAGTGGTTATATAATTGACTCTCTTAGGGTATTTAATGGATTCACACTTAGAATAATTATCCAAATCATGGATCCAATCAAACAAATTTTTACAATCTAGACCATATAAATACCAAGGAGGATTAAACCTTAGTTTACTTCCTCCTCTCATAAATGCTCTAATAAATTTAACTTGTGCATTCAAATATTTTCTTAAATTAGAATCCTCATCAATGATTGGTTTTTTAACCAGTCTCTCATCACCATTGACATCTTTAGCTATGATTTTTGGTCACCTTTGTATGGCTTTAAGGGAATTGGACCTTGCTTCAATAATGCATGGATCAAAATTCTACATAGCAAAAGAAATATTATATTTATTTCTAAGCAATCTCAATCGAGTCTACACTAGGTTTTAGAAACTAGTCTACTATTTTTTTAGTGTAGATTGTGCAAGTTAACCTAAAAGTGGTTTAAAATGAAAATAATTAAGCCTAATAATAAGCTAAAACACTTAAATGAAATGAATTGTCACTGATTACTAAGAAATGTTTGATAGAAATAGCAAGAGCTAAAAGAATAACTAAGAAAATTAAAAAGAGAACTTGGGGTTAAAATTTGGATCTTGTTGGATTGAACACTAGTGCTAAGTGCAAGCGTTTGTGTGATATTTTATAGTCTTGTATGGTCCAAAACACTAGATTGCCAATCTGCTATAAAAATATGACCTTCCAATAGATAAATAAAACTAGAAAATAAAGTGTAGGTCACTAGTGACAAGGTGAAATAAATGATAATAATTTAAATTATTTTATTAAAATATAAATGGGAAAATGATAGAAAAATGATGAAGGAAAGATAGTGCCAGGCCCATGAAAGTTTGAATATCTTCCATTAGTTGATAACCTATAGCTTATAGAAGATAAAATAGTTGAATGAACAAGACAACTGAGAATGGGGGGGTAAATCAATTGTATCTAATTAAAACATCAAAAAGTATCAACAATAATCAAATCCACATGCATTCAATTAAACCCTTATTTTGTTAATACAATTAATCATGAAATGCAGATAATAGAAACTGAAATAGTAACACCATACATAAGAGAACACTAGATTTATGTGAAAAACCTAATGACAAAAAAACCAAAGTGAGGATTAGCTCACAATATAAGTAATTACAAAACTAGTACAAAAGGCCTCACTTCTAGAATAAGACACACTATCCAAAAAGGCTCACATCCAGGGCTCACTGCCACAAAAAGAACAAGAAGATAGAAGAGAAATGTTACAAAAAGAACACTTTCTTAATTCAATAAGGAATCCACCACAATGCTCCAACACTTTCACAATATTGTTTGAAAGATTTAGACACCTTCGACTCACTACATTCAGGAATCCAATAATTTTAAGTTCACTTTGCTCTACTCAAATTTGCATCACACACATAAATTGAATTGACCTTGCATCTATCTTACTTCTCACTTCTTTCTTTCTTCTAACTCACAATTACCCCACTCTTATTTATATCAACCACAACATTAAACATCTTCTTCAAGGTTGAAATTCTATCCATTGTATTTACAAATTCAAATTACCTCGGCACCTAAACATTCCCGTGGTGGATATAAATGAAAGGGGACCAAAACAACACTTAACTGAGACCCAAAATTAAGTCTCACATGCCATGCTACACATCCATCAATACTTGAACATTTTCAAATGTAGTGTAGACACCAAGTCGGTCGTTACCCATGAAAACACATTAAACATTAAGTACAAGCTTCCAAACCTTCTGATACACCTAACCACAAATCCTCTTGATATGAACAAGAGAAAAACACCGTTAACTTTCCTTCAAAACCACAAGTACTAAAAAGCAACTGTGGAGAAAATACATTTCTCTTCGAAACCTCCGTACAACACTACAAAACCAATTCTCATACTGGTACACACAAGTTCCTCTCACCAACAATCCAAAACCCAAAAATATGAATATGACAACCTGAAAAAACATACTAAATCTACACAGGCATATCATCAAAAAAGAAGAAACACAGAGCATGATCCAAAGCACATTCTAAACACTTGCACAACACTATTTTCCCTATTTATCAAATTTTCTTGATAATGATCTGATAATGTGCATCCTTTTAATTTGTTTACGAAGGATACATCTTGATAATGATCTGATAATTTTCTTAGGATTGAATGAGGCTAATAGAAAAATTAGGATTAAAGCCTATGGATTCTTTTGGATGAGTAATAAGTTACTTTGGTGAGAGTTTTTATATTGCATCTACTTCGTTGTTGTTATTAGATGGTTGGGAGCTTTAGATTTTAAATTAGGCATGAGGATGCAATGTGCTTGCATTTGGATAGACTACATGTGTTTAGATGGAATGATTTTAGATAGTATTGTTCTTTGAATGCTAGATGGGGTTGTTGGCTCAATTTTATAACTAATGATGAGGGGAAAAATATAGGAGCAAGGATGGAAGGTAGAGTAGATGGAATGATGAAGGGATTACAAATATTGAATAAAATAAATTCACAATTCATAAAAGGATTTAGGATGTAATATCCAAGGAATATGCCACATAGGAGTATCATGATCCTAGTGTAGATATGATACTCGTGATCCTATATTGTGATGCTAACTAAAGGAGGGATACTTAATACAAGAGGTGAGATATGTCAAGAAGTGTCCAAAGCATGTATCAATATTTTTCATGTATTATTATCAAGATCAAAGTGGGAAGAAAGGACAAATGAGTATGTGGATATGATAAATGTGTATGAGAAGATGATATGGATGGTTAGATATGGATTTTAAAGGATGGATAATTTAATAGGATGAGACAACTTCCCCCAAGTGTGAGGAACTCATAGATAGCTAATTAACACATGACTCTTGTTTGCCAAGTTTTCATCATGGTACTTTTCAAAGGCATCATAGGGATATTTTTCACCATTGGACAAAAATTTTCTCTTTAATATTTTTCATTTTTAATTTTTAATTTATTTTGGATTTTTTTTTTGGTTTTTTCCAATCTATTTTGCATAAAATGCTTGAGATGAATGGTTTTCATAGTATATTCTAACCTTTGACTGGATTTTTCATGATAAATTGATAATATGTTTTTCTAAGATTAACTTCACATGGAGCATGCTATCATAATCTTCTCTATGCATGTTATTGTGAACTTTTTAATTTCTAAGTTGGCTTCTACATTAACCATGGTACTATTGTGACCCCTACAATAGAGGATTCTACCAAGGAGAATGAAATAGGAGGATGGTTAAATGAAGGATGGATGATGGTCATGTGGAATACCATATTAATGGAGTATGCGTATAGATATATATTGGATAACATAATTGATTGTGAAAAAGGTTTGGATGGAAGGATGATGTTGAAAAGGTGTGATTAAATATTATGAGTGTAATGAGAATCACGACCAAAAATTTGACACACCATGGCACATTATGTGAATGAATTTTATTTCTATTGGATGATGGATTTTAGAACTTTGATTCTTTAATAACATTATTTTGTACATATATTTAGGATTTGGAGATCCAAATTATTCTTTTGTTTCTTTTAGACTAGTGGAACCATGTGGCCTTTTAGAGTAATTTTGATTAGACTTGATTTTGATTTGATATTACATGTTGATAATTCATGACATGGTGATCCCTTGGGGATATAAAATTTTGGAATCTCATAGCTCCATAATTTTGGACTAATTCAAATGGTGTGTGGTTTCATTGATCTTGACTAATGGATTTAGGTGATGAAATATCAAGTTCGGTAATAGGGATGGTAGTGTCAATAAAGGGGTTGATGGTAGAAAACTCTCTGTAGGAGTGATGAGAGGAACCAACTTTTCTATTGAAAGAAGTTTCCTTAGAATCTATAAAGTGTCAATAGAAAATCCTTAGTGTGTTTATTGGGAGACTTGTAACTAATGCACTAAAAGCTTTGATTTTCTTCAAGCTGTATGGGTTCGCTAGGATTCCTCGCTCATTGTGACCTAATCCTTTGCTTTGAAATTTCATTCTTTGATATATTTTATTTTTGATAGAATATATTCCATTTTGAAAATAATATGTTAACCCATATTTAAGTACCCGATAATCACTATAAATTTAAAAAATTCCAAAATAGATAATGGTGGTTGGACTAAACTAATAAGATTGCTGCACTTTCTCCTTGTCCATAATGTAGGTACCTCTATCAACCATAACTTTCTTATCCTCATGCCCAATATGATTATTATGCTTATCTATGTGTTCAAGAGGGCCAAGTGTCTCATCATATGAAGGAGAGACTGTTGGATGGTAGATAGGATTAGTTTTTGGTTTCTTGTTCTTGGGATTTTATGATAGGATGGATGGAATTGAATTGGATGCCTATCTTGATTTGGTTGGGAGAAATTTTGGTCATGATTTAAAGCAAGGTATTGAAATAGCTCCAATTTATTTTTAGATAATATGGATACACTTTTCTTTGCTCTGGTATCCCCTATATTGATTATCCCCAAGTTGATATATGTCCCTAATGTCACATTTAATAGTATGCTTTTTCTTGTGGCATGTATTTGGACCTTATGATCTACTTATAAATTTTGGATCTTATAGGTTTTATGGACCTCATTAAATGTTTATGCTTAATCTCTTTTTGGGGTTGACACATGGAGATGGTAGTGTTAGGGGATATTAGATATGTTTAGTATGGTTTAAATTGATGATATTTTAGAATGATGACACTTTATTTTGGATAAAGATGGCACTAGAATACTATTGAACATGTTTATTAGGATATGGAATAATACTATGTTTGTATGATGATACTTGGATGTGGGTTTTATTTTAAGATACTCTAGGATAATATTAATTCTACCATCGATGACCATAAACTTGTACTTGTTAGAGGATGATGACATTAGTTTGGGGTTGTTGCAAGATTCATCATTGTTATTTCTATGTCAATTATGATCCTTTTCTAGTAGCCCTTGGACAAGATTATTTATAGGTTGTTTGGTTAAGGAAATATGGTGTGATTGATAGGATTCTTGATCAAATATTGACTAGCTTGTGAAGGTCTAGATGATGAAATTATATGGGATGATAAAGATTTGGTACGATTTTGGAGGCTTTGGAATTTATAGATGGATTGGTTTTGAGGGCCTTATCCTAGAATGGTGTTTCCCTTTTCATGGTTGATATTAGGATGATAAGTAGAAGATGGGTGGGAAGATGGATGTTCTACTACAAATTTTCTTAAAATAATATCATAGGAGGTTGGGGGAGTTCACCCTAGTCCACAAGGTTATCATCAAGTTCAAATAAATGATACTCTTCTTGCTCAATAAAATAATAATAATAATATTCATCATCATTGTGATTGGCTTGATTTAAGAAAATAATTTGATCTAAGAGGCTCATGGTGCTTGGTTTACCCTTGATTACAATATTTGGGTTTGTTGGGGTAAGGCATGGATTCATGATTTGGTTTTAAAATTTCTTTTCAATTTTTTAGGTTTTCAATTTTGTTTTTTTAATATATATATTTATATTGAATCAAAGTAGATTACAAAGAATAAGAGCTACCTATAGGTAGCCAGAAGAAAAAAAAACATTAACTAATCATAAGAACAAAATCAGCCAAAGAGGCTGAATGGAGCAATCATTTCATAAACTGCCAAAACATTAACTATTGTCATGGGGCTTTACTTTGACATCCTTCTTCAGGTGGTTTTCACAACAACAAGAATTCCAAGAACATGGTTTAGATTTTGTTTTATATTTTTGAACTTTCTATTTTTTAGATTTTTGAACTTTTCTATTTTTTTAGATTTTTGGATTTTTTCATTTAAATTAAAACATGCAAAGAAAATAATGCAAAAGAAAAATCCTATGGCTTATTTTGGATAAGTGTACCCTTTCTAGTTTAAGGCATAGAAGGTTTTTTAAACATTGACATGGATATAATACACATGGAAAAAGCCTAATAAATTAGGTTTTCCAATCCTTGTAGGCCTAGTGCACCAAAAGAAAGGACAACCAAAAGGTTTCAAACTAGGCTTTGCAAGTTCAACCAGGGGGTATCCTCATTATACTAGAAAAATTCATGAGGCCTAACTCCATGAAAATGAAAGGAAAATATTTCAAACATCCGAAAGGAGAGGGTAACCCAACTCTTCACCTTCACTTCACCAAGGTATAAAGTTATTGGGGGCTTAGTCCAAAATTATAGATTTTCACTTCCAAGAGGTGTGTCTTTTGATTCACTCCCCACTATTTATACTCCACTGAATCACAAGAGTTGGGGTCATCCACTAGGGTGATTGAATCCCCAAGCACCTCCCCTAAAAAATAAAATAAGATATCACTTATTTTGATCCTCAAGATCACTCTAAAGTGTGAGAGGAGAGCATAAGAAAGTGAATCTTGGGATAAAAGATAATTGTTTATTTTAGAATCCAAATAAAAATGTGATTGATTAATTTTAAACCCAATTTCAAAATATGATCATATATGCCAAACATAATATTCTAAATAAAAATAGATAGCACCATTGGATTCTTTGCACGATGTTTAGATATATATTTTTTTAAATTGATAAAAAAGGAATTATTTGTAAAAGACTTTGAAGTTTGAAAATAAAGTGCAAATTTAAATGACTGTACCTAATTTTTGGAGCAAAATTTGGGGAAATGGGCTGATTCAATGCGTAGGGCTCCAAACTACCTTTCCAACAACTATAAAAGTGGAAAAGTGTGACACTCCACACAAAAGTTGTGTTAGTTTAAAAATCAACTAGTTTATGCTAGGACCTTTATTTTTTATTATTATTTTTTAAGATTTTATTTATTTATTTATAATAGTTTTAAATTTTTAAATATATTGTTTTAAATTTAAATTTTTTATTTTTATTACTATTTTTTAAATGTTTTTTTTATATTTTATTTTTATTTTTTTAAAAACTATATAAATGCCAATGGGAAATTTAATGTCCCATAGGGGAGACATGCCTTGACCTACCACACATGTACGAGGTACCCTGTACCTCAATTGATTTAAGAAAGTATTTAATTTGCATTACAAGAATGTATGCATTTGAATACAAAGGTATAGTGAAATTGTAAGCAAGTCTCTTTGAATGCCAATGTATCTGTAGTAAGCAAAAGGTATATTTGTAACTTGAAGAACAATTAGTATGAACGAGAATGTTGAAGTTGAAATATACAAAAATATATTAGTTACCTCAGCTGCCATGAGCTTTAAACCCCTTCCATTTTTTAATTTTTTGTATTTAATTTTTCACTTTTAAATTTTAAATTTTTTATTTATTTTATGATTTTCAATTTTTTTTTTAAACAAAATTATTTAGAAAATAAAAATATTTCTTTTCTTACCTGGTAGTATGTCTATGCAAAGGCCATATGACTTCTCAAGGGAATTTTTTTTCCTCCCATGCAAATTTGTTTGAAATGGATATATTATATATTGATTTTGGGGGTTTCAAATGCTCTTAATCCAATAGTATAGTCCATTTTGTGACAAAGTGATCTGAAATGTGACTTCCTTGCAAAACTTAAATGCAAATCCTCTGCATAAAACTTGTTAAGAAAATATGTAAAAACCTACAAAACTAAGGTTATGGGATTCAGTCCCATCAAACATGCCAAAATGTATTCCTAGATCTAGAAGCAAAATAGGAAATAAAAATAAAGCTAAGATCCTATTCTAAATTAAAGCAAATGCCTCAAATAGATAAAATAAGGAATGCAAAAGAAAAAAATACGAAAGGTAATACCAAATGCAAACTTTAGAAATGTTGGATGTGCTCTTAGATGAAATATAGGTTTCCCAAATAAACATGCACTAGAAAAATGATCATTTGCAAAAACTTGGAATGATGGATATAGGAGTTGATTTAAAGAGTCAAAGAGGGGAATGCAAGCGGTGGAGATTCAATCTCAATGGACAGTTAAGACTGAATGAGAGACAATGGGGAATCTTCATTGGCTAAGAATAGTCATGGGGGTTACAAATGGGTGAGGATAAGCATCTCTTGCTATTTATTTATTTTGGATAAATAGGCGTGCATAGGATCATAATAGATATGGCATAATGAGAGGGGTTACAAAGGAATCTTGAGGGTATATTTTGGATTTTGTTTTTTATTAGAAATAGATTATGGGTATTATTATTTAGAATGGATAAATGGGAAATAAAATAGATTTTTAATTATTTAATGGGAAATAGAATATTTGGAGATAATTATTTTATTAATGATGGGTAATGAAAGGGGATTTTGAAAGGAGAATAGGAAATGGGAATGGGTTATGAATAGGACATGGTACTAGGTGATGTTAGGTGATGGTTAGAAATAAGTTCCTACAATCACAACATCCAAAAATGATGCAGGAGCATCCAATGGTGTAAGAGAAATCTTGCATCACCCAGAAATATTCTATTTTCATTATGTTTATAGTTTTCTGTAGTTATTTTGGAGCCCATGATGACACATGCAATCTTTGGGATAGTCAAAAGTTTGAAATAGTAAAAAAAATCACCTACTATTTTTAGTAAGTCGGTCTATTCGGGTTCCTATGGACACAAAAAACTGACCCCAAGGAGAAAAATTGCAATTAAAATTATTGGTGAAAGAATCATCTCAAAATCATGTGCCATTTCCAGAAGATATTAAATTTTTCATCCCAAGGATTTTCTCCAATGAAGTTTAAAACTCAAAATTGAGGACCTTAGAAGCCCCAAAATAGGTTGAAAAGTGTTGATCTTATAGATTTGGGGAAAGCATGTTGTAGATCTCTTCACAAGCTTTTCGATGATATATTACAATTGAAAATTCAACAATCGGAGCGAAAGTTATGACCCCAACTATATAAAAAATAAAATAAAAATCTTTTAGAGTGGGAAAATGGATGGTGGAATTTTTGACACCAAAATAGGGTTACACCTTCTAGAATATTCTAAAATAGATACATTTATAGGATAAAGATGGAGAACATGGGTTACAGAAAGGGGGCTCCCATAGTGTAGATCGTGGTTTTTGGCTTGCAAATTTCTATAATGAGAAGACCCATGTGGTTGTAATATGTTATTTTTGAGTATTGCAATTTCACTTCATCAAGATAATAGAAAGCAAGTGTTTCTATTTTATTTCTCTTGTTTAATTGTGTGTGTGGCTTTGTAAGGGGAGCACCCTTCATCAAAAAATTTAAATTACAAAAAAATAATTAAAAAATTAAAGAGAAAAATGGTCCTATGGAAAATCTCATTCATATGGGGCCTTGGTCAAGTATGATGATGAAAACCCATTTATGGAATCATGCAAAAATCATCCACTTATGTGTACCCTACATGTGGGGAAAGCTTTGTCCACCCACTTATCATATTCATGCTTTTCCATTAATAGGTACTCATCCATATTATACTAGTGTATCATCACATTAATCTCCATCCTCATTGCTAACCTTATCCATCCACCTCCTCTATCTATTCCCTTGAATTAATGAAAACATACACCATTCAACATCTTTCATAATTATGAATGTATCATTATCTTCATGGGACTTCAAGATCATATCTCCCTCAAGGATCGTAAAAAAGGCTTTGAAATAGACTTCAATGCATTATCATATCCCAATAAAACTCTCCAAATGCCTAAAATTTCTACATCCAAATGGTCTTAATCTAAAGCATTTCAAATTCCAAAAGCCCTAACACACTGGTGGACCAATGGGTAATGAGGCATTATACATGGATCAAAAAGACCTATATACCCAATCACACCATTCCAAATCTAAAAACACCAAATCCCAACAATAAAAAATCCCAAAATCCAAAGTTCATATAGGTTCCAAAATATATACTTCAAATATTGAGTACCTTACAGAAAAATTACATCAATCTAATGCCAAAAGGTAGTGGCCCACAATCCCCAAAGCTCAAATTTTTTGGCAATCCACTTAGACCCCCAAATCTAACAATCCTAAATTCAAGCAATCTAAGTATTTAAGAATTTTTTAAATAAATTAGATAATAAAACACAATTGGGTTCCAAAATAAATGGAAATATAAATACTCACTCCAAAAGATAAAATTCCCCAATAATAAAAAATTATGATAATTAAAGTCAACAAAACCTAAAATTCTAAAACCCAAAAGCCACCAATCACATCCAGCAAAAGAACCCATCTCTAAACTTACCATGGTGTGTGAACACATTGGTTTAATTTCCATTAAGACATTTACATATTCCTTCATATTCCCATCCTTAAGTCCATCCCTCTTACTTTTCCAATCCATTATCCCACATGTCTATATCACTACATCACTTTCATAACTTTTTTTGCATAAACATGAATCCTTCATCCAACCTACCTACCACTCCATTTTCCTTCATGATACCTTGAGAGAAGCTAGTTTAATAATATTCAAAACTCATAGTGACATCTATCAAGTGTGATGTTATCAATATAGTCCACCTAAAATAGCTATGGAAATAATATAGTAACATCAAAATACATTCTTGAATCATAACATCACAAAATTCAAAATATAGAAATAAATTTAAAAAAAATGGTAAAGAGGAAAAATATGCAAAGATAAAAACAATCCCTATCATTGGGAAAGTACCATGATGAAAACATAGTTACAAGCATCATGCATAAGTCTTATGCTTATGTGTACCCTAAGGGGGAAAACTTCTTCCACACACTCATCCCATTCATCCTTTGCAATGATTAGCTATTTGTTCATATCATACTATTGTATCATCACATCCATCTCCATCCCCATACATTTGTACCTATCCTAATTTCCCATGTTTGACCTTGATAATAAGTGAATAAGATATTGAAACATGTTTTATTAATCCTTCAATGTGTCCAAGTATAGCATCATACATGAGAAACATACCTAGATTAGGAGGATATCATTTCTATATGATGTAGCCCTTATAAATTTCATCCTACATCTCCTCTCCCTTTCCATCTCCAATCCCATTCTTCCATCCATTATCAAAATCAATAATCCCATCCTTCTATATATCTAACACCTTCACTGTTAGTGCTAGAACAATTTTTCTACTTGGTGATTTAAACATTGGCCAATCCTACGTGTCCCATATAGTACATCCAAGCCATACACAAGATCCAAAATCCTACATTCTAGATCAAACCTTGAATATTTGTATCTCGTATGTAGTATCCAATCTATGTGGCTAATTGACTCCATATTGTATCCATGTATCCAATCCATTAAGCCAAAGATACTAATTATCCACATATGACAACAACATTCACAATAACCTTGCTAAATCTAACTATACATTCCAATGCATATAAAAAATAATCTATAGATTCATGGTTGGTCTTTATAAAATTCAAACCTTGTTAAAACAACCAATCAATGCCATTTGGATATAGTTTTCCTATTCCTCATGTTGTTCTCAAGATATATTATTTGCACATCAACAACATTATCATCATCAAATCTATCAATCATTGGCTTTTATCTTGATTAGGGGAAAAATATTTTTTTCTTTTATGCATGTTTTCTTACTTTTTGTGTCTTATATTTTTTTTTGCATTTACATCTAAAATTTTAAAAACTCAAAAAAACACACAATATGGTTGGTTTAGTTCCCACAACATACTTCCCGAAGGACACCATAGTTCTTTATACTATGTCGCCTCTTTAGGATATGATCACTAGGGCATGAAACTTGTCTTTTCTTTTATATTTATTTTTTATTTTTCATATATTTTCATGTGTATTTAATTTATTTTATCTTTTGATTTATTGTTTTGAGTTATTCCTCTACATATATGGTGCATCATTATCATGGTCCATTATATCATGATGCATAATGTCTAAGAAAAATTAAAAATGTTGCTCAAACACATTGAAATATCTTTGTAGATTCTCAACATGTTCTTGTGATCAAATATTATGAGATGTCCTACTATGTCATTTCTATTTTTATTTGAAAAAATAAAAAATATAAAGAGAAATAATGCCCTCTAGTGAAAACTATTTTTCTATCACCTTGGGAAAGCATCATGATGAAAACCTATTTGAAAGTATCATGCATGCTAGTCAAGAGCCCTATTATCTATAAGTATATTATATACATGGGGTCATTGATCTTAAAATCTATCTATTCACCTACCCATTAATATCCTTTGAATCTTGTAAAAAAATAAGGGATACAAAATTCTTTAGAAAAAACTCTAAGATTTACTTATCATTGCTATTCAATTATGATACGTATATTTTAACCTTGGTATCATTTGGTCCTTTAAGTCTAATGATATCTTTATACATTATATAGAATGAACCTTATTTTCTTACAATCCTCATATCACAACTATAAAATTAACAATAATATATTAAATATTAGAAGGCTTAGATCCTTAAGACTCACAAAACATTTGGTTTGGAACTTTAGTTAGATTATATCACCATTTTTGGATGACCCACCTATCAATATCATTATCATGATCTTACAAAACTAAGAAGTGAGAGACAACTTGGTTGTATTAATTTTATCATGTTTGGTTTATTTTCCACAACATACTTCCCTAAGGACACAATAGTTACTTATATTATGTTACATCTTGAGGCTATAACCCTTGGGGGAATTTATCTTGTTTTTTTAAGTTTAGTTTTATTGTTACTTTTCATACATTTTTGTGTGTATTTTATTTATTTTATCTTTTGATTATTGTTTCAAGTCAATCCTCTATGCATATGGCACATTCTAGTCATGGTCTACTATATCATGATTTATAACTAAATATAAAGTGTTGGGATGGAGCTTCGGTGTTAAGGTGGGGATGATCTTGGTGCTGAAAATAGTAGGATTTTTATGGTGAAGGTTTTGCAAAGGGGGTAAGAGAGGTTGGAGGAAAAGGACATGTTTTTTTGGCTAGTAAAGAAGATGGCAATTAGGATCTAGATGGGTCAACAAAGGATAAGGACAAAAAACCTATGGAGGGTTTGGATAAACTGCATGAGCTTGGAGGAATCCCACATATGGTGGTTTTTTCCAAAATAACAAGTGATGGGAGCCCCAAGGCTATTTCCCCTAGTTTTGAGGCTCTTTTCCTTGGAACAACTCAATCTGTGGGCCTTGAGGTGCCTCGTGGCCTGAATTTGAGATTCTAATCATATAATGTTTTAGGTCACAAGAGGTGGGTGTCTTTTTTTGGTCCTAAACCAAAAGGTACAATATATTCTTCATTGGTGATTTTATCTTCTAACCCTTGTTTTGGTGAGATTTCCACTTCTATATTTGATTTTACTATGGAAAAAAGTGTCTCGAAGATGGATATGACATTGGTCGGGCAGTTTTTGGGTCCTAAGCTGAATATAGAATTGGTGAGATCTTGGGCTACTAAGAATTGGAGAATGAAAGGTTGGTTAGATATCAATGCCCTTTTGAAAGGTTTTTTATCTTTTACATTTTCTTGTGAAGAGACCTATTCAACATCCTTGTTGGGGAGTCATGGCGTATCGGTAAGTCTACCTTGGCTCTCAAGTGTTGGGAAACTAGCTTTGATGATTCAAAAAATCGTTCAACATGGCTCTAATTTAGGTTTGTTCATATGGATTAGCTTTATAATTTTGGGATGAAGAGGTCTTCAAATTGGTTTCCAATGCCTTTGGACACCTCATTTACATTGACCCAATGATCCTCTCAAGAACAAGGATGGTCTATGTAAAAATTTATGTGTGTGTTGAGAAACAAGGTAATCTTCTCTCAATTTGCATTAAGTCTAAATTGGGGGAATGTAAGCAAATAGTGGAATTTGAAACCATTCATTTTTCCTACTTCAAATGTAAGAAAGTGGATCATTGGGAAAATGATGTCCTCTCTTGACTCTTTCGATTAGGAAAGTTTAGAATGAAAAAGAACCTAAAGGAAAGATAAGAGTATTTATGCATCGTTGAATAATGCTCCGACCTCTTTAAAAGATATCTTCCTTAAAAAAAAACTTAGAGTAAGAAGCATGGAGTAGAGTTTGAGCTCCTACTTCGCTATATCAACCATATTTTTGAAGATAAATATTCAAAAATTATGAAGGTGAGGCCTTTTTTAGAAGACACTTAGATTATCAATCAATGCGTGGAGATAGATATCCTATCTATTTTTATCTTCCATGATTTTGAAGATAAAGAATTGGATCTTGTGAAGGAAGGCCTTTTTTGAAGTTTAGGAAGAGCTAATGACCAAAAGGGTTAGCATTGTTTGTCAAGAATTGATGGTGAACACTCTATGGGAAGAAAATAGAGTGGATTCAAAGAAAAAGGGGATTAATCATGATAATTTCTAGTTGAAAATATCACCAAAACGAGTCCTTGGGAGGGAAAATATAATTGGAGATTTAGCGAAGAGACAATGGTATTGAGTGATGTTTGTGTCTTGACAAGACCTCCTCCAGTTATTGATCCTATCTTGAATGCTCATGAGTGTTTCTCTCTATTTAGAAAACTAGTCAACCCTAAAGGATAAAAAAGGAATTAAAAATATTTCCTCCTCTAAGAGGGAACCAAATAATTCACACTAGAAGAAGAAAACTAGTGGATTGTGGTTTCATATCCTAAGACTTGAGGAATATTTTCATCCAAAGAAACTAGGAAGAGAGATAATAAGAGGGACATTACAGATGGAGTGAAAAATAAAATAATAGGTATGTGCTTTAAGAGCACACCCCCTCTTAAATAATGAATAATATATCATGGAATGTTAGGGGACTCAATAATTCTCATAAGCATGACCTCTTGTCTAACCTCATCCAAGAGAGTAAATAAGACATATTAATGATTTAGGAGACTAAGATGCAAAATGAAAAACTAAGTAATCTTAAAAAAAAAATGTAAGGATTGTGATTTCCATGGTCATAGTGTGGATGGAGATAAATCCTAGATTCTATAATAATTGTTCATGAGGTGATTCATTCGTTATATATTGATAAAATGGAAGGGTTCCTCCTTCAGATCAACTTGCTGAAACCTTATGATAGGATGGATTGGGGATTCTTACAAATGGTCTTGGAGAAGCTTGGGTTTGAGGCCAAAATCTTATATATCATCCTCCAAATGGATTCTTCACCAATTTTTTTGGTCCTTATTAATGGATCCCCTTCGAGTTTCTTTAAAATTTATAGGGGTCTCCAAAAAGGGGACCCTATTTCCCCTTTCTTGTTTGTGATCAGAGTTGAAGCCCTTGGTAGGTGCATTCTCAAAGCTATTCAAATGGGTACTTTGAAGGGTGTTTCTCCTTCCTCTATTGTCCCCCCTTGCTCTCACCAATATTTTATTAGTGACACTAATTTTTGGGGAAGAATTGATCAATGAAGCTTGTTATTTGAAGTCTGTTAAATTATACTTTATGAAAAGGCTTCTAGTCAAATAATTAATTACCCTAAAATCTCTATTCTTTTTCTGAACATGTCTCCCCATCGTTGGCTAAGGATTTCTCATATCCTCTAGCGTATTGTTGGGGATTTTCCTTCGAAGTACCTTGGTCTTTCTCTCTTTATCAACAAAGTGTTGGATTCTTTTTGGTTGGGTTTAGTGGATATATTTGACTCCAAGCTAGCTATTTGGAAAGGTGTTTTGTTAAGCTAGGATAGAAAGATTCAATTTATTAAAGGGATTTTGTAAAATATCCCTATCTATGTTATGAGCCTTTTCAAAATTATTGGAAGGTTCACAAAGAAGATTGAATAGATTAAGAAGAAATTTATATGGTTTGGATCAGAGAAAACAAAGATAATCCCTTTGGTTGTCTAGGAAAAAAAATTATTACCTAGGAAATTGGGAGGTGTACGCATTACAAAAATAAAAAATTTCAACAAAGCCATATTGTTTAAGTTGGCTTGGAGGATTTTGAAGGAAAAGAACAAATAGATTGGGATTTGCAAGAGAAAATACCTAAATCTCAGTAGAAACATGGAGGAGTTCCTTAGCAACCTAACCTCCCTATTGGATCCATCATATGGGAAAACATCTTTGAGAGTAGAAATTTAATCTATAAAGTTGTGAAATAGAAATTGGGAAATGACCTTTCCATAAAGTTCTAGGAAGACAAGTGGCTTCTAGACACCCCCCTTTCAGAGTGTGGGTGTGCTAGCACTTTGAAACAACCTTGTGTGAGGTTTTTTGGGGCCAAGGTAATGAACTATATTAAGGAAGGATCTTGGAAATATGTTAATGAAGTCGATCACTTAAAGTTTTAATTGTCAAGGATTCACTCATGTTCTCACAATTTCACATTCCTCCTTCTCAGGTTGTAGAATACTTGGTTTGGTGTAATAATCTTGAGCTTCCTTACTTTTTTTCCTCAAGTTATTCCTCTAATTTTTAGTTGGAAGGTAGACCTCATTTTGGGCTAAGCTTTGGTGGCTTTAGCTTACCCCAAAAATTAACATTTTCTTTTGGATCCTTTCTTAGAACAAGATTCTCTCTTGTGAAAATTTATGTAGAAGGGGATTTTCTCTTTGTGAGTGTGGTTGTGAGGATGTGTTCCATTTTTTGATTTCTTGCTCCTTTTCCAAAGTGGTTTGGGTCCATTTTCTTAACATTTATAATGTATGTTGGTTTTTTCCCTCTTCTTTAGAAGAGGTGGTATTTTAAATGAATTTTCCATCCTCTAACAATTCCCTGAACCCTCCATGGACTCTCATGCTCCCCCATATATCTTGGGGCTAATGGAATGAGATAAATAATAATATCTTCAAAGAAATAATGGAAAGTGTAGACAATGTGGCTAATAGAATTATTGTTTCCAATAATAAAAATCTCAATAAATTCATCTTATAAGAAAGTCTCCAAGAACATGAATCTTGGAGTGTCCATCTATGATATTCATATTGTGAAGGGATGGAGAATTCAATTTGATCTCTTTGTCCCCTTCAAGAGTATGAAGAAGTCTATAGAGGGGGTAATACATAAGCCTCCACCTATGGGATGGATTAAAATAATTTTTTTATGGGGTAGAAAAAGGTAACTCTAGGCCAATGAGGGGTGGAGGAGTGATTAGTAATGATAGATAGATTTATTTTTGTGATGGTGGTCCCTTTAGGCTCTTAGTCTAATCATTATGTCAAAAGTTGTCACTACCTTTCATAGAATAGATGTGGTCCATTCTATTAGATTTAAAAAGGTGTACATTGATGAGGAATCTATAAACATAATTCAATGCTTGATTGGTATGCAAAAGCCTAGTTGGACCATTTAGCCTATCATCAAAGATTATTTCAAGTTGGCTAAGGATTTTGAGGAGGTGGAGTTTTCCCACGTGTTTTGTGAAGGTAATCAAGCGACCGACATCTTTGCTAATATTGGAGTGACTATTGATGACCTAATGAGGTGAGAGGAATACACTAATATCCCTTCATGAGACAAAAAAGTGCTTTCTAATGATTACAACTATTATGGAGAAATTAAGAAATGATACCTTATTAATGAGTAAGGGTGTGTTCACATCTTTTGTGGGTGTTTTTATTAGCTATTAGAGGAAGTCTATCCAGATAGAAAAATTTATTTCTTAAGGAAGAAAAATCTAAGTGGATTCTCTTCTAACAAGAAAGAATATTTTTTGAAAAGGATAAGTGGGGCCCTTTGGAATAGAGTTGGGAACAGTTTGATAAGGATGGGGGAGACCGCAATGGAATTGAGCCTCTTAATGCGTTGGAATTGAGCCAATACTCAAATTTGGAATGTGTTGAAGGAAGGAGGGTTGATATTATTCATGGAGAAACTACATGGCCATGACCAAAATGCGACCAAAATTTTTGCTAGCACTTGGAAGAACATAAAGGTCATGGTGTTTGGATGCGATAAAATTGTCAATGAGGAACAAATAGCATGCATGACTTGGTTTTCTATGATAGGATTTCCATAGTTATTTAAGGGAAATGAAAGAAGTGAATTGGTAAAACAACTTCCATTAAACTCATTTGGGCTACAGTTGTGGAGCTTATTATGACATATGTGACCCTTGAGGTTCATTATAAGAATATCCATGGATACCATTTTACCTTGCTAAATCACTTCAAGCATAAAATGTTAGTCTCACTGTCTTTTATCTCTCAACCTCCCTTGAGAATTATAGCATGAAGAATATGAGAAACCGATAAAAGCCTATCCTCCATGAAGGGATTATTCTATAAATTGTAAATTACATGAAATCTATGACTCCTAATAGGACCTTGGATAAAACAATTTTTTTTAAGAAGCCCAGGGTTGAGGAAATCTTGAATGAGGAGTCCTTAGAGGCTTAGGAGGAGGAAGATTGTAAGGTATAGGAAGATTAAGAAGATTATAAGAATTATTTCTAAATAGTCTATGCTAATTCTAATGATAAAGTGTATTTTAAAGGAAAGGAGGTGTCTATCCTTGCATGGAAATGAAAGGGCAAGGGAGACACCCCTAAGGTTTCTAAGAAAATAGGGATATGTAACTATACTGATCTATTGTTGGAGGAGTTTTTCTATTCTATTAATGAGAAGGATGATAGGATTTCTCTCTTTGAAGAGACTTTCATGGGTACTAAAGGTTAGAGAAAAGGGAAAACCCTCTCTAGAAGGAAAGAAAAAGAAAATAATGAAGTTTGGAAAGACTAGACTTTGCTAAAGATATCGTGGGTCTTGGGTTGGAGTTTTGACAGAGGGGAACAATTCTATTGAGGGAGATAACCTCAATACTACTAGGATTGTTAAGGTGATAGAACTAGGGGTGGTTATCCCTTTCCCCCTATTCCTAACCCTACCCCTAAAGTCCCTATGAAGTTATATTTCTTGATTTCTAGAATCATGTTAATTCTAAAGAATTAGTGGAGGATCTTGACATTGTTAGGAATGTTGTTAATGCTCAACAAAGTATATCCAAATGGTTCTTTATTTAGATAAATCTCATTAATATGAAGTTGGATATTCTATAAGAATAGATGGATGACCAAGTAGAAATTTAGAGGTCAGAGGAGATAAAAAGCATGAAAGGATGGGATGTCATCCCCAAGATCAAAAAATGGAAATGGATTTTAGTACCATTCAAAATGACATTAATAATAAGGTGAAGTTCCTGGATAAGTGGAAACATGTGATATGAAGTGGAAAAATATTGCTTTGGGACAAGAAATCAAGAATATTAAAAGTAACTTGGAGAGGGTGGTGAAAGTTAACTAATGCTGCATATAGAATAGTGTTGAGGGGATTTGCATCCTCATTGAAAAGATGAAGGATCTCTGAGAAGAGCATACTAATTAGGGAAAATATAAGAAGCAAGAGAAAGTTGGGCCTAACACCCACACTTGAGGAACAAATAAGAAAAACTTTGAAGAGGAAAAGAAGGATTTGATGAGTTTTATTAAAATCTAGGAGCAAATTCAAGAAATTGTAACTATGTGGCTAGTTTTTTTTTCCTTTCTATTTTTATTTGTTGTTGTTTAGTTGTTGGGACATTGTAGGATTTTTTTTGATAAATATTTCTCTATGCTACTCTTTTTAGTCAAATTTTTGCATAAGGTTTTAGGTTCCCTTCAAAACCTATTTTACCTCTAATAAAACATCTATTCAAAATAAAAAATATTTCTCAAACACTTTGGAACATTTTTGTATATTACCAACATGTACTTGAGTTTTGAAACTTAGGGAAGATATTATACTAACTTTTTTTTCATTTCTATCATCATAAACCATAATAAAACTAGAGGAATTGATAGTGAATTCCAAGGAGTTGATAATGATCTACCACAACACAAGATCACCTACAAAACAAAAGATACACCTTCCATAAGAGAGTATGGAAAGATAATAGCTTGCTTGATATTAATACAACAATGTATAATGATCAATAATGGATCAATGATAATACATCCCCTATGATTTATGTAATGTACAAGAGACCTTGATTATATAGGCAAGGTGAGAGATAAAATTAGATAAGATCAAGAAAAGTGTCTTAATCTTATGACATGAGAAAATATTAATTAAATGACTTAGGACACAAGAAGTAAATGATATAAGATCTACGATAAGATCTAATGACAACTAATACTTCTAGAAAGATTCCTAGGACCTAAGATAACTTAACATGTTAATAGTATATACTAGGTGAACTAGTTAGGTAAAATACCTTATTCACACCAACACCCCCCTTAAGTGAAACTTAGGGAAAAGTAGATAAATTAAAAAATATAGATATGATACAAGGATGCATCGATGGGTCCCAAATACTAGGCCATGTTAGATAATAATTTATAAATAATTTCTCACAAATGGAGTAAAGGATAAAAACCACACGGGAAAAAACCATTTTCTAAAAGAGAGAATGGAAAAATAATCATGTATTAGTGATGAAAGAAGTGATGAATGAAAGACTCAACATAACCCCCCAAGGACTACATCCATCAGTAATATATAATCGATATCCCCCCACAAAACGGAAAGAGATAGAGTATGTGGCCCCCCTCAATGTGTAATATCTTACAAAAATGGTAGATTCTTGATGACAAAACATGATCCAATGCATACAAACAACATTCCTTCCCTTGGGAAGAAATAAAACCAAGTATAGATGCAAGGATGCTTCCCATTCTGAATAGGAATTGATACTAGGAAGATGGATGATGTATGATGATGCCTCTAAATGTCATGTGTTTCCATGTCCATGGAAGATGATGATGTCACAATCAAATCAAGTACATGCCTGATAAATGAAGAAGGTGACAAACTAAGACTGTGAAAACTGATGATGAACAGTCTCTAAAGATAACGATGGTTTGACAATAGTAGTGCTATTATCATCAAAGAGGAGAGATAACCCCTCAAATATGTGCACCAAGTATACAATAGAAGGTTCACAAAACAAATAAAATATACTTTTCAAATGTTCATCCAACAAAGTTGCATATGAAAGATAAAGATGGTCTTGCTAAATATGAATGATGGGATCCTTAATTAATGACTCCACTTAAGGAATCAGTGAAGGTGAATGATGAACAACTATCTCTGAAGGAGGAGATGGAGTATGTAAAGAAACCTCATCATCCTCATCTAAAGATTCAAATCACTCCAAAGAATCAAAATCTCAAATAATATTATAGTCATATGGCATCTTGTCTTAAATATGAAGAGGCATAAGAAAGCCTAAAATATGATTATCTAGGAATGGATAAGTATCGATATCTCTATATATCTCCCAAAATTTATTTCAAAGAGCATGAGGACACTCAAAGTGAAGAATAACATTCAAGGTGTCATCATCAACATCATATCAATCACTCCTAGGGCATTATCCCTTTTGCAATTCCAAGAAAATTTATTACTAGGTGTACCTAGAGGGAGAACAATACCATACAAATTTTACAACATATGAAGCCAACATAGATGTTCTACTATGACACCTCTCCATTGTTTATAGTTTACCCTTTTCAAGATGATTAGAGAAGGATGAAATAAAAAACCTGTAATGACCAAGATGGATCTCTAAAATTAACAAAGACATAAACCCTCAATAGTAATTATAAACTCCTAGATATGATCAATACTGAAAATGAACCCCTCTCAAAAATACAAAACTCCTCCATTTGTTAATATGTCCAAGTAATCTGTGACAATGTGATATATGCAAAAAACAAATAAAATGAACTTGGGGTTGAATTTGGAAAAAGTGCATAGATAGGATATAAGAGCTCCTCAATACCTTTCCAATTCCATAAGAATCATGAAAATTAGAGATCCAATCAAAAAATTATGAGCTTGAAAGTCTAAATGAAAGATCTGAATTCAAATAGAAATAAAATTCACTAGCATAAAAATTTGATAACAAGACCTATGCCACTAGAAAGTGCTTGGAACCAATCCCCAAGTCAAAAGTTATGGATTTTGGAAAAAAATCCCAATTAAGGTTTGAGGGGCCAAAATTATGCCCATTAGGGTCTAGAGAGTGGTCACCCCATGTAACCAAGTGCTAGCAACATTGTTGACAATAATTTGGCTATCAAATTTAAGATAGTTCTTGTCAACAATTGTTTGTCTTCCAAATTTAAGATAGTTACACGAAAATAAAAAATCTTAGGAAATTTTTTGTCACAAAAATATGATATTATATATGAAAATACGAATTTTGGGGCCTTGTGTACTCAATGGCGAGGTCCTTTTGCACCAAAATACACCCAAGAATAGTTCATGCCCAAAACACCCTTAAATTTGAGGACTTTATAGATCTAGAGCTCTAATACCATCAAGGAGTTGATAGTGAACTCCAAGGAGCTAATAGTGAGCTCTCACAACCTAGGATCACTTGCAAAACAAAAGATACACCTTCCAAAAGAGATTATGTTGAGAGAGCTTGCTTGATATTGGTGCATTAATGTACATTGGTTAATAATGGATCAATAATAATATAATCCCCTATGATTTACATAGTGTACAAGAGACACTTAAATAGGTAAGGTGAGAGATAGGATTAGACAAGATCATGGAAAGTTCCTTAATCCTATGATATGAGACAACAATCATTAAATGACCTACGCCACAAAAAGTAAATGACATAAGATAAGACAAGATCTAATGACAACTAAGACTTCTAGAAATATTCCTAGGGCCTAAGTAAACTTAATATGTGAGTAGGGCCTACAAGGTGAACCGGTTAGGTAAAATACCATGTTAACACCAACAATTCATCCAAAAATTCCATAAATTTATGAACATCCAAAAATTATATTCCCATCCAATTTGGTCATACCAATTACCCCACCCATCATCCACACTTAGTTCATTCATATCAATTATCCCACCATAATAATTCTAAATTTTGATGTCATTCACCCAACCCATCATGCATCTACTAGTTCTCATTCTTCTCAATCTCCATATCATCTTCACACATGTATCCTTAACATTCATCTTTTAACTTATATCAATGTTGTCCATTTTAAGAGCACATGTGTGCTTAAAAAATACTTGTCATATCAAGGGGGAATTCCATCATCAAATTCAATCCCAAATCTAAAGACTATCTAAGTGTTGAAACGTCCTTCAAATCAAATCCTAATCAATATTCACATTAAACTTTGGCATATATCATTCCTACATTAGCAACATTCTCAATCAATCCTTATTCTTTAAAACTTGGCATTGTCTATCACCAATGCCATATCAACAATCATCTATATATATTTTCTTGGAAATGACATTACTTCTTTAGTCACAATGTTATTTCAAAAATAGGCAAAATGTAAACACTAAAATATCACATAAACTCATCTCCATATCATCGCCCACATCATGACACCTAACAAGATATAGTAATTAAATAATTCAACTTATCAATTACTTCACTTTATCAAAATTAAATCGATTAGATTATTTTTATTATTTAATTAATCTAAATAAATCATTTTTCATAAATATTAAGATATTAAAATAAATTCAAATAAATCCATTATCCATAATTAATTTAATAAAAAATGACAAATCAACTTATCAATCATATTATTAACTAATTGATTAAAATAGTTAATAAATCAATCAAATCAATGATCTCATTATTCAAAATGACTAACTAATTGATCAAAATAATTAAATAATAATATTAAATAAATAACTCATTAATCAAAAGAGTTAACTAGTTAATAATAGCTTTCACCTCTCCACATCCACTCCACCATTAATGGAGTTAAAATCATCATTCAATTAGTGATATCAAGTTTCCACAATCCATAATGTTTATTGCTAAGTGATTTCTGGATTCGATTGTGTGCGAATTTTTTTGCGTCAATGTTTTAGATCAGACTCCGTGATCCATCATCAAGATGAAAGAAAAGAGCACTAGGAGAAAAATGGACAGTTGAAGACCAAGACCCAACTTAAAAGGACGAGGAGGAGAGAGGGAAGGACGCACGTGGGCCAAGGCAACCAAGACATTAAAAAATAAAAAGAAAAGAAAAAGAGAACCCAAAAAAACACTAATAAATATAACTAAATAATTGAAACAAAACAATAAAAAACCAAAAGAAAAAAAATGGACAAGACAAGAAAAGAGAGAAGAAAATAAAGTAAAAGAAAAAAGACTAAAAAAAATTTAGAAAGTAAATAGATAACAGACGAAAAAAGAAAGTAAATTTAGAGAAAGAGGAAAACAAAAACAAGATAAGATTAGTAATAAAATAAATAAGCCAAAAGAATACTTAAAAAGTCTAAAAGAAAGACAAAGCAAAAGAATAAGGATCAAGAAACAAATAAACTCAGGATCTAAATAAATCATATATATATAAATCCATTATGATATATGATAATGGATTTATTTATTTCTTGATCCTTATTCTTTTACTTTGTCTTTCTTTTGGGTTTTTTAAGCAGTCTTTTGGCTTATTTATTTTATTATGAATCTTATCTTGTTTTTGTTTTCCTCTTTCTCTAAGTTTACTTTCATTTTTTGTCTTTTATCTATTTACTTCTTAATTTCTTTTTAGTTTTTTTTCTTTTACATTATTTTCTTCTCTCTTTTCTTGTCTTGTCCAATTTTTTTCTTTTGGTTTTTTATTGTTTTGTTTCAATTATTTAGTTATATTTATTAGTGTTTTTTTGGTTCTCTTTTTCTTTTCTTTTTATTTTTTAATGTCTTGGTTGCCTTGGATTTATAGCACCTACTTTTTATCTTGTACCACAATAAAAGGATCCCTTTTCTCATTTTTTGTTGTTGAAAAAAAAAAATCAAAAGGTATTACATATGTTCTTTTCACTTAAAGATTATACACACACACATATGGAGGTGTGATAATTATGTAGAATCTAGTTTATATAAAATAATATGAAATTTAAAATTTCTTCAAAATATAAATTATTTTGGTGTTGATATATGTGTTATCCAATCTTTAGTGCTAATCCATGTATATGAAACTATTCAATCAATTGAATGTCCTATAAATTTGAATTTTTTTTAGAAATAATTAAAATATCTTAATAAAAAAAGTATTTAAATTTTATAAAACAAAAAAGATCTTGATTTAGAAATAATAGATTACTATATATATACAATTTTAATATAAATTTTATGACACATCTTTATATTAATACTTCAAATTTATTTAAATTTAAATGATATTATATGATCACAATCTAGAACTATCTAATATAAACTTAAATATTAATACTAAATTAATTAACAAATCAATCGAATTATTAACTAATTGATTAAAATAATTATAAATAAATCAAATCAGTGATCTTATTAATCAACATGACTAAGTAATTGATCAAAATAATTAAATAATAATAATAAATAACTCATTAATCAAATGAGTTAACTATTTAATAATAGCTTTCACCTCTCCACATCCATCCCCCATTAATGGAGGTAAAATCATCATTCAATATCAAATCCTAGCCATTTGTTTATCTAATCACAAATCTATGTCTCGATTTTGAAAATAACTCATTAATCAAATGAGTTAACTAGTTAATAATAGCTTTCACCTCTCCACATCCATCCCCACATTAATGGAGGTAAAATCATCATTCAATATCAAATCCTAGTCATTTGTTTATCTAATCACAAATCTATGTCTTGATTTTGAGCAAGGAGATGTTGTCTAAGAGAGCAATAAAAATTCTCATTTACATATTACATCTTTATGGCAGGAGGTATTGCATTTTGGTTTTAAGTTTTCACTTTATTGGGACTAAGTGTTTAATTCAATTTGAAGTTTGCATTTAGTTTATTGAAATCAAATCTTTTGTATTTGAATTTCACTCTCATAGCCTCTAACCTCTACTCCCAATGCAATTTCAACTATCAAATCACTTGCAAGAATTAGACAGTGCAAAGCACAAGATGATATGCATGCCATACAAACTTTTGATATTATGAAAGGAGTATGTCATTAGGTACACCCACTCAAAAGATAACCAACTACTGCATGGGCAACCATCTATTTTTTCTCAATAGTTATAGTGCCTACTTTTTACATCTTGTATTGCAATAAGAGGATCCCTTTGCTCTTTGTTTCATTAAAAAAAACATGAAAAGGTATTACATATGTTCTTTTCACTTAAAGATTATTTTACCACATAATCTTATTAAAAATATATATGAAAATGAGGTGTGATTATTATGTGAAATCTAATTTATATAAAATAATATGAAATTTCAACTTTCTTCAAAATATGAAGTATTTTGATGTTGACATCTCTATTATCTACTCTTTATTACTAATCTATATTAATCGAACTTTTCAATCAATTGAGTCTCCTATAAATTTGAAATATTATTAGAAATGATTAAAATATCTTATTAAAAATAAATAAATTTTATAAAAAATAAAAAAGATATCTTGATTTGGAAGTAATAGATTACAATAAATACATACAATTTTAATATAAATGTTATGACACATCTTTTATATTAATATTTAAATTTTAATAACATTGTATGATTACAATCTACAACTATCTAATATTATTATAATCGTAGATTAATATATATATATTTTTGGTAACCTAGGGTATCCCTGCGACCCCTCCGCCTAGCGTCACCTAGAGGCGAGCGGGAGGTGAGACTAATCCCTGGAGGTGGTCCGTAGAGCCGACAACTGGAAACACCAGGTAAGCCCGAGAGTGAGTCAAACCCAAGACCATGAGGAGCCACCCCGCAGCCTCAAACCAACTGCGCTACCTATGCCGACTATAATCATAGATTAATATTAGTACTAAATATCTTCACACAATTTATATAGAGTATAAATAATTCCCTTAGGAATAAATGCCCTGGCCTTGAATAAAGGTTGCGCTCTGGTCCACAGTAACCGCTACGGTAGCCGGAACCGCCACATCTGACTCAACAACGACTTTATTGTTTGAAACATTTCTCAGCGCATGTCTGGGAAAAGAGCCCACGGGGCTGTAAAATGAATACTGCACATACTGTATACGGTCTGGAAACAGCAAAAATGGGGAAAAATCCACGGTCCACGTCGTCCCGTTGCCCTGAACGGTGCCTCTCGCCACCGTCGATTTCAAAGTCATCCCCCCGTACGCACTATTTCTATCTACGACCGTCTGCTCAACTGTGTCAAAGGATCCCTCAAGCTGTATAATGGAGACGCCCTTTCCGAGGCCGGAGAAGGTGTTGTCCACAATATTGACGCCTTTCACGACCTTATTTGCCGTCGATTTTAAGGTTATCGCGGCGTTGCCGAGAAAAAAACTGTTTGTAATGGCCAGCTGTACAGGGTCCTCTGCAACAATGCCGGTATAATCCATATAGCAGCTGAGGATTCTTGTTTGTGTATTGCCGGGTAACCGGAGCTGTATTCCGACGCCGCCGAATGTCGTCGCTTTGTTGTAGCAGTGCACGCCGATGAAAGCGTTGGCCTGCCCGGCGACATCAATACCGACAGCGGCAGAAAAGATGACGACGTCAGTGACGGCGTTGTCGTTGCCAAGGAGGCTTATGCCAACGCCGGAGAAGTCTTTTTCATTGGGGCTGCCGCCAACAGTGATGTACTGACCAATGAAAGAGTTGCGGATGTAGGTCTCGTGGCCAAGCTCGACCTTGATGCCCTCGCTGGTGAAGTGCGAGATATAACAGTTGTCAATGTTTATGCGGACGGAGTCGATGACTAGGATTCCACCACCGCTGAAATTGGCGTCCAGCATGAGGTCCCGTAACGTTATGTCCTCGTAGGACGCCGTCTGCTCGTTCTGCAGGGCTGTTTCGAGTTCCGCGTTGGTGAGACCGGTGTTCATTTTCGAGGAGGAAGGAGACCATAGCTCGATGAGATAGCTGTCTTTCGGGAAATTTTCCGACGCCCGCAGAGTGCCGCCGTGAATCTGTAGATTCGAAAAGTTCAATCTGTTAGCTTTGAAGAACAATTTCTTTAGTTAGAGACAAATATTTGAAGAATTTTGTGTTGAAATAGACTAAAGAGCTTGTAAAATTTCTGGACGATCTTAGGGCAGGTAAGACTGTAGCAATCACTGTTCAATTTTTAAGGAGTAACTTGTGGAGCTTGTGATTTCATGTATTTAATATTGGAAACAGTCATCTGAAATTTTATTTTTGATCTGTATAATTTTTTTTTAAATTATTGTTTCTTATCTTCTAAATTGTGAGAAGATTTAACTGTATATCCTCTCATGAAGAAATGTATAAATTTTCAACATGTTTCAACTGTATATTCTTATATTTATTTATCATTTAACTAAAATTTCCAATCCAACGCTTGACAAAATTTGAAAGGAATTTTAATCTAGATAGGCAAACTGATATGCAGAGTAGAAGAATTTGATGGCAAATTTGTATCTGAATGCTGCAAATTTGATTTATTCTTCTATTGTGCATATCAGTATGCTTCTCTAAAGTCAAAGAAGCATACTGATATACAGAATAGAAGAATTTAACAGAAGATTATTCGAGATCTGAATCCATGGAGATTCCAACCACCCTGAAGCTACTGCTAGAATAGACAATAAACTTTACCACAACAAATCGAACAAACTCACTTTGGCCTAAACAACGCTAACGAAATGTATAAACATCTAACAAAGATGCAGCTGAGTTCTTTACCAGAATATTGCCGCCTGGAGGCAACCGCAGCGGGGCGCTCAGCTTATAATTTCCTCCTTGCAGATGAATCTCGGCGCCCCCAAAGTCGGATACGCCGGGCAGTAGCTGATCCTCCGTGGTTAAGCTAAAAGCATCATTTATTGCCGACATGAGCGCCTGTGTGCTGTCGGACGCACCGGTCGGGTCCGCGCCATAGTCCGTGACATGAAAAATCCTTCCAGTAGCAGGACCCTGAAAAGAAACATATCAGAAAAAGATTCAATCTAATTCTAAGTACTGTGCTTGCATTACCTTCGATTACATAAAAAGTCATCATAATTAACTTCAACGAAGCCAACTTTAAAAGTCTATAACTTGCTAGGCCAACATTAAATGTCACTACAACCTTCAATCTTTTCCAGTCAGATATAATTAGCTTCAATTGCATAAAGGACTTGAAACCTACCTTGGCCGGGTCACTCGGAGCAGGCACGGAAGAGAGAGCAGTCAAAGGAACTGGAGCAGACGCAGGTCCACCAGATGGAGCCATTGCTTGCAAAGACTGTTGCGTTTCTTTCAAGCGGACAGCGTACATTTTCTCGGCCTCGGCCCTGCTCATAAACTTGGGAAACCCACTCGAATCCTGCGGTCGCATGCTGGTCTTAAAGAAATAATTTCTCCCAAAACCGCCTGACCCGAACAGCCGGTGGCCATCGGCAGCGCCGGAAAACATGAGCGCCATCAATGTCCAGACGAGAATACTCATAACTTTTTCCCTTCTTTGAAACAACATCATCATCATGCCCGCTCAAACAAGCCAATTCAGATTTTATGCTAACTTCTTTGTCTTCTGACACAAATCCTTGATGAAATCCGCTGGGGCTTCAAGAGAGTTTAAATCAATTCTGTGGAATGCAGATCACTTGTAAATGAACCTGAGTTTTCTGATGCAGAGATTAATTATCTGTAATTATTTTGGAAGACAAAAATACCATAAGCGTTGATGTTTCTGTCCTTCAGATCTTACTTATAGTGGCGACACAGAGTAAGTCAAAGCAAAGACTAGAAAAAATCAGCCGAACGTATCGGCAGGGTATATATGCTGTCATCACCTCTACGCATTTTCACTCTCGTGATTCGCAAAGGACTCCTGAGAGAGATCCCGCGATTAGCGTGAGTAGCTAACTTGGGGGTTGGGACAACTTTCATTTTCAATTACAGGCTTTTGTCAAAAATGATTTCCAGTCTAAGCCAAGAATTCAGTTTTAAGTCAGTCAAGGTTAATAATGCTTTACAAAAATGTGCAGATCACAGCTGTTAGTCATGAAGCCCTCCTTCAGGGGTAGTCAAACACGGTAGAAGAAGTTTAAGGGGATAGTTCTATCTTAGCTTTTATATTTATTAATAAAATATGATATTTAGTTCAAATACGTAGATTTTTTGGTATAGAGTTATTGTTAAAAGATTTATACGTTGTTAGAAAAATATGAGATCTGATCTTTCTCAATAAGATTTTGCAAATAGATTAGAATATGTATAAGCATTTGTATTATTATTATTAATATATAGACAAGAGCCAATAAAAAATAGGGAAAGAGGAAAAAAAGAGCACCAATGGAACCAAGACAAGGAGGATCTATTAATGTTTTTATATTCTTTATATGAAGTTTTATTATTATAAAAATTCATATATATACAATCTTTATAATAATTTTCTTATATAATAATCACTCATTGTTAATTTAATGTATATAGATATAGTAATTTCTTGTATATTAATGCATTTATATCTTTTGCATGAAGTATTTTGAGTATGAAAAATTCTTATATATACAATCTTTACAATAATTCTTCTATATAACATCATCACTCATTGTTCATTTAATAGATATTCATTTTATATTTGTGTCTTATTCTATTTCTTATAATTTTGTCACATCATATTATATGCTAATCTCATTATTTATTTTCAATTTTCTATTTACAATTTTATACGTACTTAATTATGGTTATTTCATTTTAATTACTTGTTATTTGTAGGCATAGTTGTATTTATCTCTCAAGCTCTTTCTCACAGGCTTCTTATTTTCTTTATAGTTCAGTATTAAGAATTTATGTTAATAGCATGGGAATTCATAATTGCCTTTGATTTCTAGTTAAAAAGAAAAAATATATATATTCTTTCCAATCTTTTTCATTTTCCTAAAGCTTAACAAAACAACGAATCTACAACCCTTGGTATATTAATAATTCACATAATACTCATTAATTATCAACCTTTGCATAATTAAGCATCCAATTAATAAAGAGGATAGTGGTTTTCTTATCAATAGGTCATGCTATGTATTCTTCTTTTAATAGTGGTTTTTTTACAAATTGCAATTATTTATTATCATATATTATCTATATTTATCTCATCAAGGTATACACACTAATTTGTATTTAATTTACCAAGTTTAACAATAACTTTAATTGTAATAATGATAAAAATTCTAGAGGCATGGCATAGTTCATAATAATTAAATATGTACATTGCTTAATAAACAATAAATTAATTAGACTAATGGTTTTTCATTCTTCAACTTGTACATTCTTAGTTAATCACTTTCTCTTTTTTTCATATTTGTTTCAAACTAATTTTTCTTTCCCTTTAATTCTTGATCTATTGTCCTTTTCTTTTTATAAAATTCTTGCCTCTTACTTGCGTTTCTTTATATTTATCTCTTTCCTTTCTCAAGAACTTGGACATTCCTTTTTTGCTCTCCTCATGGTATGTGCCTTCCCCCCCTTTCCCTCTTGCCACCCTCTCTCATCTCTTTTTAAGAAAACTAGTCTACAACTAACCATTTCACATCTCCTTAAGCTCTCTATCCTAGTGATGGATCACGCAATATGATTCAAAACATTGTTGTAAGAAATTCGCACACAATCAAATCCAAAAACAACAAGTAATAGGTTCCATATTTCTTTGAATATTTATATTAATTATCTTTGTTCATTTTTCTTGCCTTTATTTTGGCACGCTTAGTGGTACACCTATCCCTAAATATAACATTTTTTTCAAGTTTTTCTGAGTTTTTTGTTGTAGGTTCTAGAGTGGCGCTCTTGATTATGTTTTAGTGCTTACATTCTAAAATGACCCTTTCACTCTACACTTTTTGACGCCTTTCTATGCTTTCACTTTGCAAATAGATGCTTCTTCTCTACAAATTGACACTTTCACTCTACAAATTGATGCTTCCACTTTAAAAATATATACACTTGCACCTTTCAACACTTCTACTCTACAAATTGATGATTTTTCTCTACAAATCAATACTTATGCTTTACAAATTGATGCTTTTGTTATTTTTCGTTTATTTATTTGGTTTTTATAGATCTCTAGGTTTTTTGTTTCTAGTCTATCTTTTTAAGCTATTGGATAATATATTTGGTTGGTTAACCCCTTTTTTTTGCAAAGATCTAACCCTTTCTTGTAGGTTTGACTCCCCTCTTCTAGAATTATTTTCATCCTATAGATTGAATTTTTTTTCATACCTCCACACTTCTAATTCTAAAGTTGCACTTTTAATTCTATTTTTGTACTCCACTTTGTAGCCACACTTCCACTTTGTAGTAGTGATTCTATTCTATCGTTGCACTTCTATTTATATATCAATGCTTTTATTTTTTCATTGAGTTTATACTCTATCATCTCACTTTCACTTTGTAGTCATCTTTCCTTTTTTTGTAAGCTTCCATTTTTTATAACAATGCTTCTATTATGAAGGTGAGAATCTATTTTTTTATTTCCATTTCCTACTTTCTACTCTTCTATTTTTGTTTTTCTACTTAATTTTTTTCCCTCAAGGGTACCCCTTGAACCCACATTAGTGAGGGGTTGCATTTTTCCCCTCACACCCCCATCATTGGGGTGAGTTTCCTAAACCACACCACAAAACGGTCAATTTTTTTAATGGTTTTCTCAATGCTAACAATCATTTTCTTTGATCACTTTTGTAGCTAACCCCTTGTTGTGTAGCTTGAAATGGCTTGTGAAAGACAAGAATGATAAACTACTAGCATTTTTACTATAGATTCACTTGTTCAAGACTTTGTTTTTTCCACTAATTTAGGAACATATCATTTTCTAAAGGTTAACGAGCATTTTTTCCCATGTATTTGGGTGAGTATTGTGTATGCTCTCCTCTTACACCTTTATGTGATCTTGAGGATAAAAAATCACCTAATCTCTTTTCTTTCCATTATTATCCCAAGGAACCCAATGTGTGTATTCTCTCCCATTGCACTTCATGGGATCTTGGGTGATAAAAAACACTTGGATCATTCCTTCTAGGGAAATTTCCTATGGATTTGTTCAACCTAGGGGATGACCTCAACTCATGTGTTTTGTTATAGTATAAAGAGAGAGGGATGAATCAAAAGAAACCTCCATTGGAAGTGAAATATTGTCAATCTTGGCTAAGCCTCCTAGAAATTTATACCTCAGAGACATGAAGGTGGAGAGTGGGTTGCCCTTTCCTCCTAATTGTTTGACATTTTTTCTAGGCTTTCATCTATGGATTTGTCCTCATGTACTTTTAAGTTATTTTAGAACTCCTTAACAACCTTGTTCATCCTAGCATAAGACCTTTCTTTGTTATTCCTTGTGGTGCACTTTTATTGGGGAGAAAATGCTCACATGTATCTCTTTGTAGTGATAAAGTTTATTTTGGGAAAGGCTAGTCCTCCAAGGTGTAGAGGAGGTTTGATACCCTTGATTCTTAGGATAGGAAGAGTCTACAAGGGAAAAATGGTTCTCAAATACCTCAAAGGAAAAGCTCAGGTGACAAGGGAGTTTTGGTTATATTTTACGTTTTATGACATATTTTAGAATAAAGATTTTAGAGATCGAAAGAGTAGACTTTAGCTTGTTCTTGTGAGAAACTTGATTGGCTCTTGACCAAGGTTGATAATGTGTTGAACATATATCCCCATGAATCATTGTGGTCTTGCATGGTTCAGGAATAGAACTCACCGATAGAAACATTGAGTTTACTAGGTATTTAAAAACTAAGAGTTGGATGCTATGCTAAATTAATATAATAATGAAAATAGCATAAATAACATGAAGATAACTAACATGCATAGATTTAAATGAAATGGAATAAAATAACAATAAAAAAGAGGAGAATGAACTCAAAAGGGGTCCAATGTTATGAAGCGTCCTATAATGCTCCAAATCAACAACCTGCAGATGTAGAGAGGGAAAAATGTTGGGGTTGTTTTAGGGCCTTCCTTAGTCAAACCCTTGCATAGGTGTTCCCACCTCCATAGACAACTAGATAGAAAATAAAGTAGACAATAGACAAATAGATTGGAAAGATAAAGAAGATGAACATGTTAAAATATCAATATGCTACTAAGACAAAGATAATAAATACAATGAAGAGAGTGTAGTTACCATCCCTTTAAAAAGCTTGTGATGTCGAAGGAGAGTATGCAACACTCTAGACAAGCCAAGAGAACCAAGACATTGATGTAGAAGCCAAGAGCAATAAAATTTGTGACTAAACTTGTGTAGGAGAGAATGAGAATGAAAAAGTGAGTGCTAGAATGAGAGAATGCAAGAATGAGTTGAAGGAATGAAAGAATGGAAGGTTTGAATGAAGAGAAGGCATGTAAGAAGGTGTTTTCAGTGTGTCTACAACCCACAAAGGTGTTATACTTCATGAGCAAGTGGAAGTGTAATACCCTGGGCAATGGCCACAAAATAAAGAATCTTTATTGGATGTTTGTGACATGCATAAGTTTGCACATCATGTTAGCATCCATGAAAAAAATCTACTTAACATCCAAAAATAAAGGGGTCAAGGACAAAATTCAAGTTATGTGAAAGATAAAATTTCATTATTGTCTTTTATTAGGTTAAAGGGGAGGTTGTGGAGTGTGAAATTGCATAGGGTGCACAATTTTACAACACTGCATTTTTCCCCCACTTTAGCAAGCATATGTATCTTAAAATGTGCGAGCTAAAGTAAAAAGAAAGAGGTTGAAGAGAATATTCCTAGGACATAGAGGATCCAAGTCTTTGATTTGGTTTATGCAATAGAAGTTGAGCTAGGATGTGAAGAGGAAACACGTATTCCATCTTGCAAAGTTGATTGCAATCTTACCAAAAACATGCTAGTTGCAAACAAACACATTAGAAAAAAAAAGCAAAAATAGACATAGAATTTGAAGACATGACATAATTTGATCAGATAAAAGACAACGTTGATAGGTATGGCTAGCAAGCTAGAGACCATATGACAATTAAATATAAAGACACGTGGTAGAAGCAAAGCTCGCAAGGGGGAGAACCCCTATCACAAAAGATAAGCTTATAAGAAAAGTCTAGTCGGGTTGCCCCCAAGCTAGATGACAAGATCATAAGACATCAAGATTTATTTTTAAGATTTAAAAAAAAAAATAGGGTCTATGCAAGATCACGGGGGTTCAAAAAGTGGTGATGTGAAAAGATTCATTTTTAACTCGCCCAAAATATGAAATTCTGCTTTGAATTTTTGTAGGCTTGGGTAGAAAGTACATAGTGCCAAAGATAATACCAGACTAAAAAAATATCCGTTAGAAATGGATATCCATTTCTAAACGAATATCCATTTTGTTTAGGTCAGATTTTATAATTTCGTCGGATCTAGGGCCGACCAATATTTTTATTTAATACATTATAATAAGTTTTTAATATATTTATAATAATGTTTTTAAATATATTTATCATGTAGCATGGATATTATATTAAAAAAATTATAATAATATTTTTTAATTTAATATATTATAATATTATGTTATATTATAATACTTATATAGTAATAAATATTATATAATATTATATTATAATATATTAAATATAATATTAAATTTATTATATTATATGATTAGATAATATTATATTATTGTAAACACCTCAATTTGGACACTTAATTTATCCAAAATTGTCCCCTCTCATTTAAGCATCTTTATTTGCATTAATTTAAAAGTAATATCACTATTATTTAATTAATATCCTTAATTCCTCTAATCCCTAAGGTATCTAGTTAAATAATTAAATACCTTCCCCCTTTCATCAAATAAATTAAATAAATATGACATTTATTTAATTCCTCATATGTCACATCCCTCATAATTTTTATCTAATCCTAATCCATCTTTTAATCTCATCATTAGGGATGTGCACATGCCTAACTCTTGATTAGGATGTGTCACATCCTCCAACTTTTGCAAGTTGGCCTCTAATCTTTCATTAACTAGCCTAGTCAACCTCTCAAATAATTTTTAATTCCTTTTATCATTCCAAGGAATATTAAATTATTTTTACTCTTCCCCATGTGAATTTTTAATTCACATTTAATCCTCCAATGCACCCCTTGTAATTTAAAATTCCTTCTCTCATCCCTATGAGAATATTTGAGAAATTTTTAATTCCCCACATGTCCTCTCACCCACATGGGAATAAGGACCATATAAAGCACTCCATTTCCATGTGAATCTTTAATTCACATTTAATCCCCCAATGCACCTCTTGTAATTTAAAATTCCTTCTCTCATCCCCATGAGAATATTTGAGGAATTTTTAATTCCCCACATATCCTCTCACCCACATGGGGATAAAGAGGAATCCCAAGGTATTATCCTTCCACCTCATATACACATCACCCTTTTAGGCCACTTCACATGCCACATGTCAAGATGTGAGGACTTGTGAGTTCTCAACTCACCTTATCCCTACATCTTGATCTTGGTGACTCAATTTTGACCATCCATTCCCCTAGAGAATTATAAATTATCTATAAATACCCCCTCTTTTCTCTCATTTTGGGAGAGATCATGCATTGTAGCCAAATTCTTGCAAAATTTTCCTAGAATCCATACTTAGCCATTTCTCACACTTGCATCCACTTTCATCTATTATCATATCGTCATCTAGCTTGCATCACTTGCCATCCAATGAGCATACAACACCAAAGATCGAAGGGCCAACCAAAGGATCGATTCGGGACAAGGTAAAAGGTTCCATTTGTTACTTTTATTTTGTGTTGAATCCAACTAGGCTAATCTTGAGGTGTAGGTTGTTTTTAGTGTTATTTTGCACTCTTTCACTTGCTGCTCGTTATTCTAGCACATAGATTCAACCTATCACATTTCTGGCATGCCCTGTAGGACCCACAAACGGGTCTTTTACTTTCACATTTACTATTTTTTGACTTTTTACAGGTACAGGTTACAGAGGGGTGGACCCGACCTGCAAAGGGGCGGACCCGATCCACACACAGCCGGATTTGACCTTCCTGGGGCAGACCTGACCTATAGGGGCGGACTTGACCTGACAGACAGGCGGACCCACCCTCCATAGGCAAACCTAACCTTTCCCAGGGGCAGACCTGCCCTCTCCAAATTGCATAAATTATTTTTTTGAATTTTTTTTTATGGAAGGGTGGACTTGACATAACATACAGGCATACCTGACCTAACAGACAATAGGATTTTCCCTAGATAGCCAGATTTTCCCTCTCCTCTGGTGGATTTTCCCTAGACAACTTTTTCAAAAAGGTGAAATTTTAGTTTTTAGCAATTTTTTTGTTGTTTTAAGGGTTCTTAATTCTTAATTAGGAACATAGTTTAATTAAGAGGTGTCAACCAACCTTGTATTATGTGTTTTGGGTAAGCTATTTGACGTATCCAATCCCCTTGCACCATTCGGCGATCCTGGGTGACAAGAAATCATAGCTTACTATGTCCTTTGAGTCTACCTATTTTATTTTTCTTAGTGGGACCTTCTTAGGGATTTCATCACCCTAAGGGACGATTCCAACCATGCATACTGGTGGGGTATATAAAGGGGGGAGAGAAAAATTTGTACCTCAATCCAACCACGTTGTAATTGGTGAAACATTGGGATGATGTGAAGAGTTGGTTCGAGCCTTTTAGGTTCTTGACTCACGCTTGTAACAGATTGGTGTTCACAGTTTGGGCCTCACGTATGGGGTGTATATCGAAGACTCCCTAGTAACTTTGTGCATCCTAGATTAGAGGACTTTGTCGACCATACCCGTCCTACTAGACTTAGGCTTGTGCTGCTTGAATTGTCTTTTTCGTGCGAAACTAGTGATTGCCCGATTTGCTTCACTTAGCCATATCCTTTTTCATTGATAATTGCTGTGTTTAGAGTCCTTTTCCTTAGTCTTTTTGTCAAAAGTCAAGTTAAACCTACAGACATGTGAATTTGACCAACTTTTGCTCCTTGGGTGGACTTGCCCTCTCCTTCGGTAGACTTGCCTTATTAACTAGTCTTTTTGGAGCCTATTTTGGCCATTTTTGACCAACTTTTGCTCCTTGGGCAGACTTGCCCTCTCCTTGGGTAGACTTTCCCTATTAACCAGTCCTTTTAGAGTCTTTTTGGCCATTTTGACCAACTTTTTCTCTTTGGACGGACTTGCCCTCTCCTTGGGCGGACTTGCCTTATTAACCAGTCTTTTTGGAGCCTATTTTGGCCATTTTTGATCAACTTTTACTCCTTGGGCGGACTTGCCCTATTAACCAATCCTTTTGGAGCCTATTTTGGCCATTTTGACCAACTTTTTCTCCTTGGGCGGACTTGCCTTATTAACTAGTCCTTTTGGAGCCTATTTTGGCCATTTTTGCCCAACTTTTGCTCCTTGGGCGGACCTGACCCATCCTGGGCGGACCTGACCTCTACTCAGCCGAATTTGCCCTAACCTCTACTTAGTCAGATTTTCCTTGACAAACAACCATATATGCTCTGCCATTTCCACGTTGTAAACCCATTTTCCTTCGTTCAAGCATCAATCTTCTCAAATTTTTGTGCTCTTTCCAACGACATATACCACTTCATACTTTGGACCAACTTTTTTTCTTGGGTGGACCTAACCTTCTCCAGGGGCGGACTTGACCTTACAGATAAGCGGATTTGTCCTGACAGACAACCATATATGCCCCACCATTTCCACATTATAAACCCATTTTCCTCCATTCAAGCACCAATCTTTTCGATTTTTCGTGCTCTTTCCAACGACATCTACCACTTCATACTTTTGACCAATTTTTTTTCCTTGGGTGGACTTGACCTAATAGATAGGTGGACCCTGTCCTCCACAGGCGGACTTGCCCTAACCTCTACTCAGCCGGATTTTCCTTGAAAGACAACCATATATGCCTCTCCATTTCCACACTATAAATCCGTTTTCCTCCATTCAAGTGCCAATCTTCATGACTTTTCGTGCTCTTTCCAACAACATATACCACTTCATACTTTTGAGAAGTTTTTCGGGGCCCCTTTTCTTTCCCCATCCGCCTTCTCGAGGGGGGCATACCCTACCATTCTCTCTTGATCTTCCATCATAAGCCTTCCCTTATGAGACTAGAGCATCCCCTCTAGACAACCCTCCAAAAAACCATACTTTCCCTCCTCTGGAGCCATACCCGCCCTCCTCCAGAGCCATACCTTCCCTCCTCAACAATCTTGATCAATCATTTTACTCATTTTGAGTAATCTTTCAGCTATTCCAAACCTTCATCTTCTCATTTCGAGAATCATTCATCCGTTGTGAGCGGTCGCTTACTCATTCTGAGTAGTTGTTCATCTGTTTTGGTCAATCTTTTACTCATTTTGAGTACTCATTCATCCATTCATTTCTCCAATCAAATCATGGTTTTCCCCATCCAAATCCTCAGAACTTCATCCCAGGTTATTATCCAAATTGACCTAAGTGTATGATCTGATCATCATCATCAAAATCTGCTTAGGATTGTCATCCGTCCTAAGTTAATCATCATCATTGGACCAATCAATCCATTTTCAATCTCAAAGTGGATTCGGTGCTGTAATCATCCATTTATCCTTCAATCCGATCAATCAGTATCCCACGTCACCTTGGGTAATCTCTAAACAGATTTTACAGTCCCTCTCGTCATCCTATCTGATCCATCAGTCAATCTTATCAATCAATCGATCAATCTAATCCAATCCAATCACATCCCTATTCAATCACCTTCAACCCAATCAATCTACTTCCATCTCGAAGCAGATTCAATGTCGTAATCATCCTTTGATAATCAATCCAATCATAAAAACAATCCCATATCATCATCCAATCATCCTAATTTGAGCTTTAATCCAACCCTGATCTGAGCTTGACCTAAATCTCGATTTGAGCTTTAGTCCATTCCCATCCAAAATCTTTGATCCATCCTCTTTATCCTTTCATTATCATGAACCCTTATCCTCCATCAATAGTGGTCAAGGGAAACCCTAATTACATTGACAATGATAATGAAATTCTTGTCGATTGAGAAGAATGTGACATAGATTCCCTTGACACTATCATTGCTGGTAAGCTATCTTCACTCGCTTTCCAAAATCCAATCACCCCATCGAGTTATCCTGTTATACCTTCATCCATGTCTAACCATGCTTCTTATGCTACCTGTGATAAGGGATACCCATCATATCCATCATATCCTTCATCTACATCATCCCCTTATCCAACACCCACATCCTCTTATCCTAGTCTACCATCACAATACCCCCATCCTAATCCCTCGTCCACATCCTCCTATCTCAACCCCTCATCTGCATATACCCACTACCCTAATCTTCCATACCAATCTGCTCACCCTAATCCTACATTCACACCTTCCTATTCTAATCCAACATCCACACCAACCTATCCTTATCCTAATCTGACATCTGCAGTTCCATATCTCCATCCACCACCTCAATCTTCACATCCTAATCCACCATCCCCATACCCTTACTACAATCCACCACTCGCATCCTCGTGTCCTAATTCACCATGCCAATACCCCTATCTTAACCCTTCACCTAATCCTCCATCTATTCCTAGTCTTGCATCCAATCCCATTCCCCTATCTAACCCTAGTCCACCAATCTCTAGTCCTAATCCCCTACAAATCCCCAATCCTTCATCCACTCCTACCTCACCATCCAAACCTAGAGTATGCAAGTTTCTCACTCCAGAAGTTCTCCAAGGAATTATAACAAGGAAGACATCTCCCACTCCACACCTCGAAGTCGTGGAATCATTCCATCCCAATCCATCATCCATGATCATTAGTGATGAGACCCTTCTCCACCCAAAACCTATCATTGATGATACCACCCCTCACATCACTCAAACCATCGAAACCATCACATCCTCTAAATCCATTGAGCCTCCATCTCCTACCATCACATCTAATGAATCCATTGAACACCCACTTCCTACTTCAAGCGTCATTGAACCCATTGGTGACACCCAAATCCAATCCAATTCTTCCACTCCTAGTGTCACTAACATCCATTCCCATGAATTTTTTGAATCCTCCATCCCTCCATCTTCCCCACTTGAAGATTCCCTCCATCTTCCCCACTTGAAGAGTCCCTCCAACAGTTCATTATCATGCCTCCCACACATGATGAGTCATGCCAAGGGCCTGATCTAAAGCATGGCAACATATCCCCTTCTTCAGATCAAGATCCTACCACCCCATCTAGTCCATCTCAAGATCATAGTCCCCCATCTGTTCCATCCCATGATCCCCTTTTCATTCACGCTTCCACCGCTCCATCTCTATTGCATGATCCCACTACCACAAATCCAAATCCTATCATATCCCATAATCCCTCTCCTGATACCACCCATCCAAATGATGCTATCCCATCATCTCCCTCTCATGATCACCCATCAATGCCTAAAACTACTATCCCCACACTACTTGCATATCCCCTTAGTACTCTCACATCCTTCCATGGTGGCCTCCTTGCAGAAGAAAAACATAGTGTATTTACCACCCATCATCCTCCACCTAATAATGGACTCGCATCATGTTTTCAAAATAACAAAAATCCTATCATGGATCGCATGCTCAAGAAAATGAACTATCAAGGAAAAGGTCTAGGCCTTCATGAGCAAGGTATTTTAGAGCCCATCCAAGTCAAAGAACAAATCTACATGCAAGGTCTTGGACCTATTTCCCAAGACTCACAATCTAAATATGTTGGTACAACCTCTAGATGTCCTCAACGAGCCTTCTCTAAAAGAAATTTTGGCTCTTCCCATCGCTCCACCCGATCATATGCTGCCATCCCTCCTCCTCTATTGTATTGCCTCACAAAAACCGTCCATATTCCTCCTTCATCTGCTCCATCCATTTTGGGTCCTTATGTCTCTCCATCCGCCATCACACATCCTCCAAGTCCTAAGTCTATTTTGGGCCCTTATATCCCAAAATCGCCTCCTCCATCTCGTCCTAGTCATCCTTTCATCCATTCATCACCTATCCATGTCATCCATCATGAACATCCCACTCACATATCCCATAATCAAGATCAACAAAGGAACACACCTAAACATCCTCCATCTACACGTAATCCTCATAATCCTACCTCCATTGCTCCACGTCATCCATATCCTGAAACCCATCCCATTGCTACTAAAAACACTTTGGATGCTCAAGTAAAAATACATAAATCCAAACATCCACATGAATTTAAAGCTCCGCATGTCCCCTCTAAAAGACATGGTGAGGAGAAGAAAAATCAAATCCAAAATCCAAATCAAATCTATCAGCCACAAAGACCCACTCAAGCAAAAATCAAAACAATGTGGATCCCAAAGAAAAAAGATGTAATGACATCAAATGAAAAATCTATAAGAACATCCAAAGTTGCTAATTCAAAAGCTAGTCATACACCCCTTTCATCTCCTAAGTCTATTTTTGGTCCTTATGTTCCAAAATTCATCATCCCATCTCCTCCATTATCCACACATTCTCCATCCATTCATACTCTTATCTTTTCACATCCACCATCACATGTGCCAATGTTGGTCCTGAACTCATCTCCCCATCACATATCCACCCCATCATTCTATCCATAACATTTCCAACATCCTATCCATTATCCCGCATGTCTTCCACATCAAATCCCTCTAATTCATCCTCTAGCACAATCCATTTATCCTAATAAGGTTGTACCAACATCCAACAATCGCTTCAAATACAGGCTCTTAATACCTCATATAGAACTTGATGCTTGATTCATTCATCCATATCCTTACCGCATGTCTTCTAAATCCACTTATTCGCCTCCCTATCCTTATCCATCTCCTTTCGCATGCCATCCAAAAAGTAAAAAAAAAATCACAAAATAAAATAGTAAAGAGAAATAATCCATCCAATGGTGAAAACTTGGCAAACAAGCGCCTTGGATAAGTACCATGATGAAAACCTAGAAAACAAGCGTCATGTGTAAATCCCCATCTACACTTGGGGGAAACTTCTTGATATGCATTCCCTCCATCTGCTATGCTTCCTACTATGCACTCATCTTCCTCCTATACATCCTTTCAATCCTTCTATCCTCCTTGTGATATTGATAATGATAGGGCAAGACATAGCATGGAGGAGGAAACTCCATCAATCCATTTGGTGTGAGGAATACCTAACAATTTGCAGTGAAGTCAGGGAAGGGTTTGTAAAGGCCTAAATTTTCCAAATTGTGGGTTAAGCCTTTATACGAATAGTTGAGGGCCAAGATCCCAAAAATATTTGAGAGGTGGGCATATGAACCAAGAATCTCAAAAAAAAGATTGGGGTTTCTTTTGAAAACCTTGGAGAACTAACTTGACTTCTCGGAGGAGGCATAATTGAGGCTCCTAGGGCTAGTAGCCTTTTAGACCTAAATGAGGGTTTTGTGGAAGTGACTAGGAAATGGAGTCAGGTGGACCCTCAAGAACCAAAGTAGGATGGATTGAAGTCATTAGAAACACCTCCACACCTCTGCAAAGCTAAATTCAAAATTTTGGAGGATTGTAGCCTTTGGGGTGGATTAAGGGCTAAGGTTAAAGTTGCAAGATTGTACCAAGGTGGACCTGGTAGGAGGAATTATGTTGGTAGTTGGGGTTGGCAAGGTGAGACCAGGGGATCCTAAGTAATGGAAGGTCCTATAGGTTGAAGTGGTGGAGTGAGACACCTTAGCAGTCTTCCAAACAAGACCTAGAGCATGAATCAATGATTGATTCATCCAACCTCCCTATCAACAAACATATAAACATGCTTTGGACACCTCTTCACATACACTCGTCTACCTTCCTTATCCACCCATCATGCTACCTTCCATCTCCCTTCCTTATCCATGCATCCTATCTTCATCCATCTCACTCTTTTATCTTCCCATCTACTCATCTTGCATCCTTCATGCCTCCCTACACATGACATATCTAGAGTGGGGGAATCTATCTTCCTTTGTGATATGATCCTTGGAAATATCATTCATTCCATCATAGCACCCCTTTTCATCTAGCCATCTGATCACCTTTTCCTCATCCAAATCCTTATCCCTCTATCCAATCCATCCAAGTGATCCTTTTCCCTTTTCGTCGGCCCTCCCAGATCCTTGACCAAGCCCTCGGCTTCTCCCGAGACCTCAAAAAACCTTTCCCTAGTTTGGTTGGACTTGCCCTAGTCCTTGGGCAGACCTGCCCCGGCTCGGGCAGACTTGCCCCTGGGGCAGATCCACCCAGCTTGGGGAATCTACCCCAGCTAGGGAAAACCCGCCCCCAGGGCAGACCTTCCCCAGCTCGGGCAGATCTGCCCCATCTCGGGCGGACTCACCCTCAGGGCAGACCCACCCCAACTCGGGCGGACCCGCCCCAGCTCGGGCGGACTCACCCACAGGGCGAACCCGCCCAGCTCGGGTGGACTTGCCCCAGCTTGGGCTAGTCCGCCCTCGGGGTGGACCCACTTGGTTGTGGGAAAACCCACCCAGACATTATCAGACTCCGTATCCATCATCATATCACCCATCTCGATCATCTTAGACTTCGTTTTGAGAATTTTAATTTTTATGCTAAAACTTCTGGAGGCCATAACTTTTGACTCGGGTGTCTGTTTGAGCTGAAATTTTGGGGGTGGTTGCATTATGAGATGAAATGTGAATTCCCAACTGACTGTAAGTCCTTTAGATTCTGTTTTGCCACATTTTTGGGGCCTCAAACTTTCATCTTGACCCTCAAAATCGCAATTTAGAGTATTTTTTTTAGTCACTCAAAAAATCAATTTTGTCAATAACTCAAAATGCATGTCTCACATTTGGGATGTTAGTTGGAAATTCATCCTATATTTATTTTGGGTATTTTTTAGGAAAAAATTGGACTCTCAAAAGTACGCTCGTGACGTTTCCTAAAATGGCAAAATTTGACAATTTTTGAACATTGCCAAATCTAGAAAAATCTGATTATCAACACCTGACGTCCCTTAAACTTCAGAACTTGGTGTAGAATCTATCCCATCACATCCTCTAAACATTCTAATCATATCATCATCCAATCATCTTGATCTGAGCTTTAATCTAATCCCAATCTTAGCTTAATCGAAACCTTAATTTGAGCTTTAGTCCATCTACAGTCAAGATCTTTGGATATCGAAACAAATCTTAGGATCCCTCCCTTCATCTTCTTCAATTTTTTTCTATTCATCCATTCTAATCAATTCGTTCACTCGTTCTGCGTAACCATTCATCTATTTCAAGCCTTCATCTATTCATCCATTTCAAACCTCCTCCTATCATTTTGAACTCTCATTCAACAATCCCAATCAATCGTTTAGTCATTCCAAATAATATTTCATCTATTCCAAACCTTCATCTTCTCATTCCAAGAATCATTCATCCATTGTGAGAATTCGTTTACTCATTTTGAGTAATCGTTCATCCCTCTTGATTATCTATTTACTCGTTCTGAGTAATCTTTCATCTATCCATCTTGTCTTCCTCACACTTCATCATTGCTGATTTGGATCACTATCCCATCCCTGAGCTTTGTGTAGATGCCATCCTTCGATCCAATCCAATGGGTCTATCTTGGCTCATCGTCTCGGTCCCATCATCTTATCCCCTTATCTAGGGTTATCTCATCATCCTTCATCCATTGTCTATCATTAGTCCTTTTGTCGAACTACGTCGCCCCTGTGCTTTCACATAGGCAAGGTCGATCATTTGATCCATCCCTGGGGTTCCATCCATCATCGATCTATATTGTCTATTCCTTTATTGCCTATCATCGGTCTTTATGCATCTTCTATCTAATCCTTTATCATCTATCATCAGTATTCATCTATTATTCCTATTGTCTGTCTCGTCTTGGTCATCCATCGAGGTCTTCATCATCCTCTTGCCGCATTTGTCCATGGTTTATCGTCAGCCTTTTATCAAACTACTAGGGCTCTACGCTTCCATGTAGGCAAGGCTAATCTTTGATCGGCCCCCGAGCTCCCTAGGTCTTGAGGGTGTGTCCATCTTGTGTCATGTCTCTTGTGTTGTGTCATCAAGCTATGCCCTTATCTAGTTGGTTCTTAACAAATGAGATCCACTTGTATCAATAGATCCAATTGATTTTAAATATCCTGAGTTGTATCAATCTTTTAGTTTAGTCTCCATCATTGGTCTCAACAGGATGCATCCTTCCTAACAGACCTCATCAATCCCATCCATCCCCTTGATTCTATGGCAAAGGATGTTTGAAATTGATTGTGATCTTTTGATACTTTTGAATTTTATTTATCATTTGAGCTCCCTATCATCACTTGTCATGCTCGCCTTGATCCATCATATCATGGTGTGCTTTGACTAGTCAATATAGGGGAATATCTTGATCTTTTCTTTATTTTTATCTTCTAAGTTGTCTCACGTAGTACCCACCAAGATCCCTAAGGTCTTGTGTTACGTTGGGGCATCCTTATGTGCTTGTGGTTATCTCAATACCTGGCCCGACCAAGGTCATCGCGACTTTGGGGTGTTGGGATAGCCTTCTTGTTTGATCTATTTGTTTCATGCATTAGACACTAATCCACCTTGGTTCTTCATACCCTGGCATCTTGTGTCTTATGCTATAGCAAAAATTAGTGCTCCAAAGATGGAAAAATTGCATTAGGATTGCATTTCATCTTCCCCATCTCGCATCCCAATCCAATCACCTCCCATTCAATCTAGCACAAATCATCTAATCAAATCCTTGGTCTTGTCCCTAGTCTTGTTACAAGCTTTAACCCCATCATCATCATCATCATCATCATCATCATCATCATCATCATCATCATCATCATCATCATCCATTTGTATCCTTCCCTATCGCTCCGGTGTTGTTTTGGGATGTATCCTTCCCTTGTCAAGAACACTTTCACCATCATCATCAGGAGGTATTCTTCCCTATCCTTTAGTGGTGTTTTGGGATGTATCCTTCCCTCATCGACACCACTCAGTGGAATGTATCCTTCCCTATCCTTGTGTTGTTTTGAGATCCCTCATTCCCTCATTGACAACACTTCATCCATCATCAACCCCTTTTGGCTTGTACCTTGACTAGGGCAACAACATATTTTTCCTCAAATATATTTGTGCTTCATCCATCTCCTATCACTTATCCTCCTATCTTGTCTATCACTTTGTATCATCTTCTTCATCTCCCCTTGCATCATCTCATCCATTTCAAGAGCACACCTGTGTTCTCTTGAACCCACATGTCCTCTTGAGGGGGCATCCTCAATCCCTAACTTTCATCTTCACCCCCATCATCTTCCTTCCTAGTCACTTCTTTGAATGACCGGGGCATCTTTCCCAATCTAACCATCTTCTTCTAGGTTCTATGTTTTAATATTCTTTGAAATGATGTTTGTTGTACCCCAAAATTAAAATTTTTGTTACACTCAGACAATTTGAAGAAATGAGTAAAAGTCTTGTTAAATCTATCAAAAAGGTCAAAATTTGGGTGTGCATGTCTTGCATGAGGGGTTAAAACGCAAAATTTTCAAAATTTGATGATCTGGGTCTACTTAGAGCAGCTTAAACAACAAAACCCAGATATCAGTTTTTCATCCCTAAATTTTAGGAAAATCACTATTTTTAGAAATTTTCTCAAAATAGTAACGTTTTCAAGGTTTTTCTGGGTTTCTTTCAAAACGGATACTGGCAAAATTTTCTAAAAATAGAAAGTTGGTCCGACAGGGTCCAAATTGATTTTTATTGGCTCAAGATACTTCCATATTAGGCTGGTGCAGTCAGAATCTCAAAATAATTAGTTTTTCCCTACTGGGTCTATTTTGCTTTTCTCAGAAGCATATCTGGAGCTCCGAGGTCATCAATGGAGGTCAGTCAACTGCCAGGTGTCAGATTCAACACGCAAACATTCAACAGAAGATGAAATGATGAACATGCATGAATAACGAGAAAGAAATTGAAAAATGATGAAAATTTTCTAACACTGCCAGACTTGGGCGCCCCAAGTGAAGAAGGGCGCCCATCTTTTTAGGGCATCAAATGGTAAAATTGGGGTTTGAGCTCTCATTCAAAGTCAACTACTCAGTTTCCTTCCAGCTCCGCAGCAAATTCGACAGCACAATCATTGGATCATCCAGTCATCCAGGATTCGAGGTCAAACAGGGCAATTTCAAACAGAATGCGGAATGAAAATTATGAAAATGTCTGAAAAGTTTCTAAGTCTAGGAACTTTGGGCACCCCAAGTGCCTAGGGGCGCCCAACTTTTTGAAAGGGAAAATCCAGCAGTTAAGGTATGCTAAAGTGCTCAATCTCTTCAAATTTCAGTAAGCTTCGCAACGAATATCTTTGTCAGGGCATCAGATAGGTCAATCTCCAGAAAATCCAGGTCAAAGTTGATAGTATAAGATAAAGATTCAAGGTTGAAGTTGAAAATCAAATGAAAATTTTCTAACTCTGGTGAAGTTGGGCGCCCCAGCTTGCCAGGGGCGCCCAAGCTTTTGGTGCCTTAGATTCAACTTTTTGTCAAAGTAACTCCCAGAGAACCCCCTCCAAAATCTTCTCAACTTCGCGACAAGCCCAACCATCAATAAATTTGAGCTCCGGAACACCAGGCCAAGCGAGGTCATCTGTAGAAGAGACAGGATGAAGAAAGTGAAAAAATTTCTAAGTCCGGTGAGGTTGGGTGCCCTTGGAGAGAAAAGGGGCCCAATATTTTGAGCTCTAAGATGATGGAATTCACCAACGCAACGTCTAGGATCATCTTGTCGGTTTTAGCCAAGCTATCTAGTGAACCTGTCAGCTAGTCATTCGGATTAATGTAGCTCCCAGAATCAAGATTTCATCAAAAGATCAAAGGGAAATGAAATTGAAAATCATGAAAAATGGCTAACACTGGGAAAGTTCAGAGCCCCTAGAGGAAATGGGCTCCCATGAATTTGAAGATCAAAACGAAGTATTTCGCCAGAGGTGCCTCTAGAATAATCTTCTCAGAATCAGTCAGGCTATGCGATGAATCGCCCAGCTCGTTCATCAGATCAATTTAGAAGTCGGAGATCAAGGTCAAACTAGGGGTCAAAATTGAAGAAAAGTTGAAAACTTAAGAAAAATGGCTAAGTCTGGTGAACTTGGGCGCTCCTGGTGAAGAAGGCCACCCAAACTTTTGGAGGTAAAAATGAAGTCTTTTGCCAAGGTTGTCTCCAAATGACCTCTTCAGAAATAATTAAGCTCCATAACGGATCATGCTACCGGATCACAGCATTCACCAAGCTCCCGAAAATCAATATTGAACAGAAGATGAAACTCAAGGAAAAAAATTGAAAATAGTGAAGAAAATGGCTAAGTATGGAGAAGAAAAGCACCCCAAGAGGAGATCAACACCCAAGAAGCCATGCCTTAGCCAAATTTTTGAAATATCAAAATTTCAAGTTGAAGGCAAATGTCCAAATTCAATGCATAAGATGAGTTTAGGGTTTTGAAGATTAAAGCAAAAGAAAGTAAAGCTATTTCAAGCCCTAAATCTATTTAAGACATCTCTTCCATTCAATCTTCATCATTTTTGTAAGTGGCTTCTAAAGAAGAAAAGTTGAGCAGCAACTTTAAGGTTTTATTTCAAGATTCAAGAGCTCAAGGTTGTTGATTTTCATGAATAATTTTCAGACCAACAACATAAGATCTTGCTTTTTCATGCTTTTTCATCCAGAAGATCAAATTTTTGAAGGAGAAGATCAAAGATTTCAATTTTCAGCCTTCTGGGTATGCTCAACTCATTCTTCTGAAGGTTTTTCAAGAAATTCTCATCAAGTTGCAATAACTGCTTTTTATTTGCATGTCAGTGAAATCTTCAGGGTTTGCAAATTTGGATCATTTGGGTCCTCTCAAAACAGTCTTATGAAGAAAACCCATATCACAACTTTTTCAAAAAAATTTCAAATTCTAGGGTTGGCTACTTTTTCGATCAGCCATCAGTGTTTTTCAAATCTGATCAACTGGGTCCATTTCTAATTGTATTCTGAACAAAACCCAGGTGCCAACTTTTTCGGTGGAAAATTGAAGAAATTAGGGTTTGTTGCTTTTTCAGTCAAAATTCAAGATTTTCAAAAATGGATGATCTAGGTCTTCTTGCAACGAAATTCTAAGCAAAACCCATATCTCAGAAAAATTTCCAAAAATTTGTCCGTTTGAGGCCAAAAACTAGCATTCTAAAAATAGAAAGTTGCTCAAAGCTTGTCTAAACATAGGCGAGTTTACAGTCATTCTTCAAGGTTTTCAATATGGAATACACTCCCCTCGAGTTTAAGACCAAATCAACACTATGTCAAAACTTCATCATCTCAGCTGAAGAATGAGAGAACGTGTGATATGAAAAAAAGGAAAGGTATAAGAAAAGAGTTGTGCAATACTCTTTTGTTGGAAATCAATCAAAGTGTTAGAAGCATAAAGTTGCAGAGCCGCCAAGTTATCAAATTTATGAGTCATCTTTTGGGGTAGTGATTTTTTTCAAGAACAAAACTCATAAAGCAGCTGAAGAAGTAAAAGATTCTCTAAGTTTGATCACAAAAGGCGAAGAGATCTTGGAGGATCGGAATATTGCCTTAGATAGTATCGATGCACCTGACCAGGACCCAGTTTCCTGCTTTTTAGCAGATATGATTGAGATTTAAAGTGGTTTTCATCTAGAAGCTTTCTTTCTATTCTTGGAACGATTCTTATCCATTCTTTGAAGAAGAGAAAGAAGATAAATGTAATAGTTGGCATTTCCCGCTTTTCCAGCTTTCTTAGGTGTTAGTTGTTATCTTCTTTCTAGATTTAGAAATAAAGCTTGCATGCTAAGCAAGCCCTAGATTGTAAAAGCAAGGAGATTTTAGGGTTCCCTACTCCTGTGCTTGCCTATAAATAAGAGCCTTTTCTCATTAGTTTTCTAGAACGGTTATTGTGATAGCAAATAGTTGAGTCTCTTTTAGCTAGCAAGTTGTTATTTAGTGTGTTTATGATAGCGAATTGTTGAGTCTCTTTTAGCCAACAAGGAGTTGTTGTAATGGCTATTCTCTTTGTGTAAGAACAAGATTGCAAGCCTCTTTAGCTGAAATTTCTTGTTCTGTGCATGTGTTTAGTGTAGATCTTGTTCTAGAAGTTTGAGGAATAAAATCATGAGCCTCCTTTGCCTTGGTATAATGTCTTAGATTTTCATTATTTGTGCTATGCTTCTATAATCTTAATTTCAGCTTATATTGAAGTGTGTAGATGTTTGTTGGAAAAGAGTTTATTGAAGCACTTTGTCAGAGAATCAACCTTGTTCATTTCTAGTTTCTCTTGCTCTGCATATTACTTGAGAAGTTAGAAATTTCTTTAGCTTAAGTTAGTCGTAGTTGGAATTCTTATATCAGAAAATCTCAGCTGTGATGTTTTTGTTTTATAAACCTTGTGCTCTAGCTGATCAAAAAGATAGGCAACTTAGTTTTTAGTTTACTTTCTTTCGCAACATCAGCAAGAGGGAGCTTCGCCTCCTAATTTGAAGAGCAGTTTATCTGTGCATAGCTGTCCGTTTTCAAATCCACATTCCGAGGTGCGAATTTAAACGCCAACAATGTTACTTCACAACACCATCTCAAAGAGGGGAAAAATGTAGACACCTAAATTTGGACACTTAATTTATCCAAATTTATCCCCTCTCATCTAAGCATCCTTATTTGCATTAATTAAGTAATATCACTATTAATTAATTAATATCCTTAATTCTTCTAATCCCTAAGGTATCTAGTTAAATAATTAAATACCTTCCCCTTTCATTAAATGAATTAAATAAATATGATATTTATTTAATTCCTCATATGTCACACCCCCCATAATTTTTTATCTAATCCTAATCCATCTTCTAATCTCATCATTAGGGATGTGCACATGCCTAATTCTTGATTAGGATGTGTCACATCCTCCAACTTTTGCAAGTTGGCCTCTAACCTCTCTTAACCACCTAACCATCCTCTAATCCTTCATTAACTAGCCTAATCAACCTCTCAAAGAATTTTTAATTTCTTTTATCCTTCCAAGGAATATTAAATTCTTTTTACTCTTCCCTATGTGAATTTTTAATTCACATTTAATCCTCCAATGCACCCCTCGTAATTTAAAATTCATTCTCTCATCCCTATGAGAATATTTGAAGAATTTTTAATTCGCCACATGTCCTCTCACCCACATGAGGATAAGGACCACATAAAACACTCTATTCCCCATGTGAATCTTTAATTCACATTTAATCCCCCAATGCACCTCTTGTAATTTAAAATTCCTTCTCTCATCCCCATGAGAATATTTGAGGAATTTTTAATTCCCCACACATCCTCTCACCCACATGGGGATATTATATTATATTATATTATATTATAAATAATATAATATATTATATTATAAATAATATAATATAATATATATTATACATAATATAATGTATATTATATTATAATGTAATAAATAATATAATATAATTTTATAATATAAAATGATAAATGATATCTTACATTTCAAAAAACACCACTAATATGTAAATGGTTGGGTCTCATACTCAACCATATATTAAAAAAACCACATAAAGGAAACATATATCCATTTCCTATTTTATAAAATCAAAAAGCAAAAACCCAACAAATCATTTTTAGCAATTTGAGTGTGGGTTTTCATCTCCAAAACTCGGATATCCATTCACAGGCATATCTACTTGCTCAAATCAACCAAATTTAAAAGGTATTTTTGGATTTTTATGTTTTTCTTCAATTTATATTGGTTTTGCATTCTTTTTTTGGTGAATTTTAGTCAAAAGTAGGATATTTGATAGGTTTTTTATTGCATTAAAATCATTTTTAATTTCATTTTTTTTTATCAATTAACAGGCTTAAAATGGTTGATCCCAACCCTGTTCAACATGAAAACTTTCAACTGACTCAACATGACAATTCTAACCCTGCATAAGATGAAAAATCTAACCTCACACAAGATGAAAACCCTCCAAATCCTCCTTCTTTGTGACCATTGTTTCTGAACTATAACGTGCCAACAATACATGAATCTATTCATAGAAATTTAGATCAATTGAGAAATGTATGTCGAGTCTATGAGAAACTCACTAAGCTATTAGACATGAAAAACACTTTAGAAATAATCATTTCAAATGTTGAAACTTTGGCAACACAACACAATAGATTTGCACAGTGGCAAGAGGAACAAAGGCAATTTTATGCCAATGGGTTATCATATGATGAGGTGAGTGCACTTGACATTGACAAAACCCAATTAGCCTAGTTATTCATCGATCATAGAACATGATAGCCTGTTAATGTGCAAAAGCCAAAATTTTTAATTAAATGGTGCACCCATAGAGGTATATTAGATAATTTCTGGAGATGTTGGTGGATGGTTTTTGATAAACTACCCAACAACAATCTTGATGTCCCTTAGTATTTTCTCTGAAAATTGTATGTTGAGTTTTTCCTAGGGAGGCATGTCAATTACTTTGATATGTGAGATTTCCAGGGTGTTGGTAGAGGGTTGCCATAGGGTAGACCTAGAGCACGCTGAGTCACCCTACATCATCCTGCTTTGCCTATTGTTGCACCCCAACTCCACTACCTTACCCTGAGATTGCTTTAGATGTAGGGACTTAGAGCATTTATGTCTTACATTCATTGAGTGATCATTTGGTCATTCAAAGCCATCATGCTCTATACCCATTTGACGGTGCATCCCATCATGATGGTGATGCACTTGATACATCCCAACATGATGGTGGTGCACCTGCTACATCAGCTCTGACTGGTACACTATCATCAACTTTGACTAGTACACCATCCTCTTTGGAACATATTTGTGTGCCCCATTACAACATGATGTGCAATAATTTATGTTTGGGTCCTCTCCGACGGTCCACTGAGGCTCCCATAGACACATCTAACTATGAGGTTCAAGATATATTGGATGTAGGACTTGATAGAGCATAGAGTGGACCATTTGCAGGAGAGATATCAACTACCAAGGATGATGTGGGAGCACCAACAAGACTTAAAGTAATTTCATAGTGTGTTTTATCTAAATTATTTCATATTTTATAAGAGATATTTGTACTAATATATGTTTATGTGTTGGAATCTTTAACAGTTGTTGATAGAGGAGCAAATTACCCATGCATAGAAGGCTACACAATCAACCATTTCATTTTCCCTAGAGAATCAATATACAATATTATTTAAATGATTATTTAGATGTTAATTTTTGAAATCTATTATGTTTAAATATATGTACTACATAGATTGATAGTCTAATGTAATCTTGTCTTTTTATGCAACAACCTAGTTCTTTTACAACCATGTTGACTGGGGATTCAACCCATTGGATGAAGCTACACAATAGGTATATATATTTTTTATTCTCAACATTATGATTATATGTGCATGTGCATTTAAATTGTGTTACATTCTTGTCATTTTTTTATAATACGGGAAACCATCTTAGCTACTTCATCCACCATGAGCCCATCTAGTGTCATAGCATCACAATAGATATGTGTTTATTTTATATTGCAAATATTTACGTTTATATAGTAGTAGATATATGTTTAGTAAATATGATTCTTTGTCAACAATTATATGTTAATTTGTATCATTTTTATTTTACTTGCTGTAGTCCTCTACCTGACTCAACACTATGGTGAGTTTAGGACCATTTATTTATAGGAGGACTCTCAATCATCCTAAGGGACAATCGTATGTAGAGCGTATTACATAAAAGAGAGCAAGACTTGAGGTAAACAAGAATTGCATTATTGATATAATATAGTAAACATAAACTAGTGATTTTGTTGTTAACTTCATAATTTATAAATGATAGTATATAAGTTTCTATTTACCATTGTATCTTGTCAACCATTCACATAATTAATCTAATTTGTGGTTTTAATTGTTATTGTGTAGGAAGATTTAGAGCAACCAAGTTCTTTGAGGGGGCTCGATTTTGATGGTCCAACACAAGATTAAGATTTGATATAGATTGATATGTACTTAGGGTTTGATAGATCTTGAGATGGCATTTATGGCACAATCTGTAAAACTTGTTATGAGTAGGCATATATGCCAAATTTGTATATACACAAACACAATTATTCTACATTTTGATATATAAGAATTGATATTTGATCTAATTTGTTCCTCGTATGCATGTCTTTCTACTTTAAATCTTCAAAATGGAATGTACTATCTTAGAATGGTTTAAAGTTATGATCGATAACATGCTATAGATTAATGAAATTACATTTTAATAGAACTTATGAATTACAATTGGTAATCCATCTATGTTAGAGTTCATTCATATTAAGGTTCACATATATTACATTCCATGAGACCGCATTTCTTTGAGGAGTTTTTTCAAACAATTCACTGCCTTTTCTATTCTACCACATCTTTCATACATGTCTACCAAATTTTTTATATCAAACACTCAATTTGAGAATACACCTGATTTCAAGCTCTGTTGAATGAACTTACATTTGACATTATTTTGCTTTTTGAACTATTGTAATGAAGCGGACAACTAATTTTTATTTCAAAAAAGTTAAAATTAATGAAAAATGGTATGAGAAGCATTGTATAATATTTGTTGAGAAGAACTATTTGAAAATATTCCTCAGAGAGTTGTGGTCTCATAGACAAGGAAAAAAAGATGAAAAGAGAAACTTATGATAGTCTTATGGCATTGATTCTTTTGATTGATTAAAAAATTCAAACAAATGGATACAACTTAATGAAATATATGTCATTACAATGTTCATTCAAAATCAATATAATCATCTTGATAAAAATAAATTTCACTCAATGTTCATTCAAGGTTAATAACATGTAACAGGTATAAAATCATCTCGAATAAGAATCAATATCTTTCAACCATAGGGGTTTGATGCAACCTTCAAACAAAGTCCTTACAACTAAATAAGATACATGTTCATTACATTATTCATGTGAAATCTATACAATAATCATGATCAAGAATTAATACATCACGTAACCATGATGCAACCATTAAACAAACCAAATAAGTGTGATACAACCATTAAACAAACCAAATACAACTCCATGAAATGCATGTTATTTGACCTTCCACATGAAATTTGTATTATTTTAATGTACAACAATGCATGTTGCTAACCATAATGCATCAATAAGCAAACGAGGCATACTATATGGGCTTGATGTACACTAGTCATAATGCACACTTTGCACAAAAGCAATAACATTGATATGATATTGTTAGATGTCAATCAACCTTGACCCACACCAAACTTGCTATATTGCAATTGTTGTCATATATGCCATTCAACCTAATACAATTGAGGTTTTTTATTTGGTAAGAATTTGTGCAAGAGAAGAAAGTGGGAGATGATGGTTAAGGTGGATTTGAACAGAAGAAGTTTTTATCCTAAGCATTGAAAACTCTATCAAACAAAGGGGTCTTGTTTTCCTAAGCGTTGAAATTGAAGCAAAACAACTGAAGACTAAAATTTACCACTTACAAAAGGAATGAACAGATAAAAAGAAGATTTTATCGTCAATGAAAAATAGGTTAGTTTTCTCTAAAAATAGTTCCAACACATGTGGATGGGTACATTTAGGTTAGGCATGGTCCTATTTCAAACCAAAACATGCGGAAACAATTAGAGCTACATTGGACCAACGATATCCCTTAAGAATCCAAAGTGCTAAAAGAAAATGATCTTTGATGGGATATTACTCAAAGATCATGACACTTTAAAACTCTTTTTCTAAGGCTACAAGATCATGTTGGGACCCTCTTAAATAACCTCTCTCAGTTTTTTCTATCTCAGAGGCATTTTTTCGTGGTGATGAGTTTTTAGTTGAGGAAAAAGTTGTCAGATGCAAGCAGTGTAAAGTTGCAAAGTGGCACAACTTTCATTCTACAACTTGTACAACCAAACAGACTATTCCAATACATCTAAATGGGTACATTTATGTTAGACATGGTCTCCTTTTTCACCCAAACATGCTAAACCACTCCGAGCTACATTGGATAGGTGATTTCCCTTAAAGGTCCAAATTGCTAAAAGACAACAATATTTGATGGGATATTACTTAGAAACTATAACACTAACAAACTCTCTTTCCAAGGCTATGTGATCATGTTGGGACCCTCTTCAACAACCTCTCCTATTTTTTTCTATCCTAGATGCATTTTCTCATGGTGTTAAGTTTCCAATTGAAGGAAAAAATTGTCAAATGAAAGTAGTGTAAAGTTGCAAAGTGGTGCAACTTTTGTTTTGCACTCGTACGACCAAAAAAATTGTTCCAACACATCCAAATGGGTACATTTATGCTACGCATGGTTCTCTTTTGCACCCAAACAAGCTGAATCACTTTGAGCTACATTGGACCAACAATTTCCCTTAAGAGTCCAAAGTGCTAAAAGGAAGCAATCTTTGACAAGCTATTACTTGGAAACCATGTCACCTAAAAACAATTTGTATGAGTCTATGGGATCACATAGGTCCCCTCTACAATAACCTCTCTTAGTTTTTGATATCTCTAAGGCGTTTTCCCATGGTGTCAAGTTTTCAATTGATGGAAAAAGGGTTAGATGGATACAATGTAAAGGGGTTCAGGGTTCGTTATACTCCTCGTAAGTAAGTGAATAAGTAAATAGTCATTTCCCGATAGGGGAAGGAAATAGATCATGCGTTGCCTTTGTGGTTGACACACTCTTCCACAATAGTAGCACATTGACATTCTGGGGTGACAAGCACCTGTACAAACAATCAAGGTAGCAGTTAAACTACATAAAATAGAAAAGATGCTTAGAATAACTAATCTATATTATTATAAACAACCTAAATGATGATGAAATGGTAATGAAAACTATAAAAGATGCTTAGAATAATAAATCTATATTATTCTAATCTGTTGCATACCTCTGCCAAAAGATCAGAGTTGGCTATTGTTGCAACAACTCCATGATAAATCATGCCACGAATATCACAATATACTTTGAATGACAAAGCTATGTGATCACAATAGAAAAGATGCTTAGACTAACAAAAGCATGTTATTTTAAACAACCTAAATGATGATGAATTGGTAATGCAAACTAGAAAATATGCTTACAATAAAAATTCTATATTATTCTAATATATCGCATACCTCTGCCAAAGGGTCAAAGTTGGCTAGCTATTGTTGCAACAAGTCCATGATCATTCGTGCCATGAACAACGCAATATACTTTGAATGACAAATCTATATGATCACACTAGAAAAAATGCTTAGACTAACAAACCTATATTATTCTAAACAACCTAAATGGTGATGAAATAGTAATGCAAACTAGAAAAGATTCATAGAATAAAAAATCTATATTATTCCAATCTATTGCATACCTCTACCAAAGGATCTGAGCTAGCTATTTTTGTAGCAACTCCATGATCTATCATGCCATGAACATCGCAATATACTTCAAATGAAAAATCTATATGATCATAGTAGAAAAGATGCTTAGACTAACAAATCTATATTATTCTAAACAACCTAAATGATGATGAAATGGTAATACAAACTAAAAAATATTCTTAGAATAACAAATCTATATTATTCTAAACAACCTAAATAATGAAACTTAGTAGATAAACAATATCAAAATGTGATGAATAATATCATACCTATCCCATGCAATAAATGATACACTACTCAAGTGTGCTTGAAGGGTCATTTCTTACCTTCAGAGTTTCGATTTATGCTTCATGATCAACACTACTAATTGTCCATAGTTCCTTTGTTTTTGGTTTAGCACGATGTCTCAATAACTTAAAATTTGTTACTATAACAAGGTGCAAATACATGAGAATGGTTTTGTGTTTCTCGTAGTCTTCAAATGTAGGTATGTCATTCTCTATAACATATATGTTCACAACCAAGTTCCAGAAACAACAACTAAACTTGTATGATCATAAGTTTTTTATCAACATCTAAATATACTTAGAGTAGAAAATCTATATTATACTAAACAACCTAAATGATAATGAAATAGTAATACAAACAAGAAAAGATGCTTAGAATAACAAATCTATATTATTCTAGAAACAACCTAAACAATGATGAAATGGTAATGCAACCAAGTTCGAGAACCAACAACTAAACTTGTAGGATATATGAACTCATCATCATCTATCATTGGTTGTGTTAGCTTTTTCTTCCCTGTACATATCATGCCAACCAATATTTTGATCCCTCTTCATTTCCCTACGGTGCTACAACTACATATCTACATTTCCTAGTTGTACAAGATCTAAAAGATGGTCATAATCAAGTGAACATTCCATTTCATCTTCTAACAAGGATTGTGCTATAGATAAAGGGGTTGGGTACTATGGAATCCATGTATGTAACCACTCACTTGACTCACACTGAATACAATTCTAACAAAAAAAATCCATATTTCGTGTCCATATGGTCCATGCACACACATATAAGCTTCAAAATGAATGCATCTTTAAAGAATCTCTAATTGTTTGACATTCCAATTTTCCTCCCCTTGTGCCCTCCTCAACCAACCAAAAGAACCTACACACTTGTGAATCAAGTTTCCCTCCTCGTGATAATGCATAAGTACACTAATCAATAATAGAACGTGCATCACTAAATGTTGCACCATCTCTAATCTTCATTTGTTCCTTAACCAAAGCTCTCTTCACACATGCACTTGCGCCATCATGCTCAACTTTGAAAAAACTCCAAATATGTGGTACACCCCTCTCTATATGCATCTTGCTCAACCAATAAAACATGTGAGCATTCTTGAATTACCCTATTTAGTTATTTGACCAAATCAAATGTTGACCCATTGCAATACCTTTTTCCTACAAGAACTCAATTTTTTTTTCAAAACAATGTTGTAAAAAAATAGATGAATGAGATCTATCATCACTCATGTAAAAATTGTACTCCTTAATTATCTTCCTTTTCTCTTATGTACTATCAAGGGCATGCCTATATGTTATGTGGACAAAAATAGCAATTTGAATATAATTATAATATTGTGATTGAACTTCATTTTTTGGTTGCAATGTGTAATTTTAAGAAAAATCAACCATAGATACAATATTTCCAATGGGGAAAGAGTCCTTATACATCCGAAATTTTTAATCCAACCACTACGACCTTTGGTTATGTCTTGCATACTTATAGAAAATATTTTTCTTAAAATCGTAAATAAAATCAACAATACTTACCTCTTTTGCAACCAACTCACATATAGAACCCTCACCTCCACTCTTCAATTTCTATTTGACTATCTCAAACCTTTTTTTCTCAATAATCTTGCTACCAAAATCACGATCGATGCCCTCATAAGAGCATGTTACAAACTTCGATAAACCACCACATTGCAAAAATGTTTCATTTAAACAATCATTTCTATAAAATAAACAACCATCACCTTTAATGCATAAAAATGAATATAAAAAATCCTTGGATGACTTGGGAAGTTGCACTACATGAAACTCCTACAACATTTCGTCAGTATGCATAGTAAAATGGATACAACATAATAATTCATGATACATTGAAAACTCAACATGATATTTACATCAACATGTATTACAAATATTAATAGTTACACAATAAAATGGATTGCAAGATACAAAAGCCCTTTGTGAGATTTGAAAATTTGGATGTTCTTGAAAAAATTCTTTGTACAAAATTGTTTGGCTACATTCCAAGAAATGTTTAGGATGTGGTGTACGATCTCGATTACCAATTCATAACTTTGAAACATCCTTTACATTTGGTGAAGCTCTAGAGTGGGAGTTCCAAAATTGTTCAATTTGCATCTTTACATTATCATTTAGCTTCTTATCAAAAGGTGGAAGCCTCCTACTAAAAGCCCACATATCATCTTGAAGGGGACTATCGAGTCTTTCTCTTCTTTAGAGTGCTCTATTCAATGTTTTACGATTTAGATTTAAATCAATACAAGTTTGTCTCATTAAATGAGCCTTTCTCAAATGATGGCGTACTAGTGAGTTTGTGATCACTCTACGAGCATCCCTTTTATCTTTTTCCTTACTAGTCTTTCCAATAGAGGTTATAACATTAAAAATATTTTTTACAATAATACTATTTTTTTCTGATTTTTTGGTGAGATGAATCTTCATTTTTTTAACAATGGTCTCATTTTGTAAATCTTAAGTAATTACACAAAAAATTGACATTGTTCGGTTAATCTTTTATCGTAAAAGTATTCATTGAACATTTTGGTAGCCCACAAACAAACCATTCGTTTTGATATTTTTCCTTGAATATTATATCTATTATGTTCTCATCTATTTCAAGCAACCATTTAGGGGTTGTCATGTAATTAGGTGTTACATAAGGTTCATTTTCAACATTTTCAACATTTTCAACATTAACAACATTTTCATTTTCAAGTTCAATGTTATTAATATTTTCATTCTCAATGTTGTTCATATTTTTATTTTCAATTTTAATGTTTTCATTTTCATTTTCAATATGATGTTCAATATTTTCAATTTCTATTTCATCTTCACTTGAATTAACATTTAACAGTGTAGAAGAAGCTTAAATTTGAATATTTTTCATACCTTGTCTTCTTTTCCTATGAATTTCTTTATCTTTTGCTCCATATGCTTCAATTTGATTTTTTGTTAGTTTCCTTTTACCTTTTCTCTTACGACAACTACTGCTTCCCATTGCACAAACAAAAAAACACACACAAATGATTGTAATTGTAAAAAGAGTGTAAGAGAATTTTCCAAAAGTATAATTTTGTCTGATATAGACAGTAATCATGAGAATTTCATGACAGAAAGAATGTAGGGACTATTGAAATACTCAAAATGGTCCCATTTTTGTTTTTTTATATAACTTACCAAATAAATATCCGTTTCAAAATGGATATCCATTTTGAAACAGATATCTGTTTACTTTACTAGTAAGAATTATTATATGTTATAATATATACTAAATATTAATATATATTAATATATAATATATATTAACATATATTATATATATTAACATATATTATATATATTAATATATAATATACATTAACATATATTACATATATTAATATATATTTCTACTTGTGCAAGTCAATCCCTCTAACAAATAAAATGGATATCTGTTTACTTTAGTTTTAAGAAAATTATTATTTGTTACGATATATATATTTTTTATATATAAATATATATTATCCCACTCTCCCACTCTTTCTCTCTCCCTCTCCCTCTCTCTCCCTCTCCCTCTCGCCCTCTCCCTCTCTCCTCTCCCTCTATCTCTCTCCCTCTCCCTCTCCCACTCTCCCTCTCTCTCTCTCCCTCCCCCCTCTCTCTCCATCCCTCTATCCAATCTCTCTCCCTCTCTACATCTCCCACTCTCCTTCTCTCTCTCTCTCTCCCTCGCTAACAAAAAAGAAAAATGGTTGATAAGACTTTGTTCTCCTGAACGTTCACAAAGAGAAATCCACATCTTCATTGTGGAAGAAGCTTGGAGACATTTATTAGGAAAAGTCCTTGGTGAATAAGTTGTTCTTAGGGAAGAAGTTATCCTCTTTGAAGATGGAGGAAGAGGCATTTGTGGCTGATCATCTAAATACGTTTAACACATTGATTGCTCAATTAACATTTATGAGTGTGAAAATTGATGATGAAGATCGTTGTATGCTTTTTTTGTGTTCTTTGCTTGATTCTTAGGATCATTTAGTGATTGAAATTGGGAGCACGACAACCACTTTCAAGATGGAAGATGTGGTTGCTTCTTTTCTATCAGAATAAATGAGAAGGAAATCTTCTGAGATGGTAAACGAGGCTCTAGCTGTTCGTGGCGGATCGAAAGAAAAAGGAAAGAAGAAGGATAAAAATTCCAAATTGAAATCATAACGGAGATCAAAGTCTCTTGGAAAAAAGTCCAAGGTGAAGTGCTAGAACTATGGGAAGCCTGATCATGTTCGAAAGGATTGCAAAGAGGAGAAAAAGAAGAAGAACTCTTTCAATAATGATTCTTCTCAAAGTGAAGTAGATGCCTTTATTGTAGTCTTGGTAACTCAGGCATCAGATGATGCTTGTGATGCAGGAGCATCCAATGGTGTGAGGGCAATCTTGCATCACCCAAAAAATATGCTTTCTATTTATGTTTCTTTTGTTTTCTTTTTGTAGATGTTTTTACATTTCTAGATACCCTTTTCATCAAATAAGAGTTTCCAACTTTTAGAACTGCTTTTCTGCTTTTTCTTTTTTTTTTTACTATTTTTAGCAGGTATGAATTTTAAGGTGTGGGAAGATAGAAGTTTGTGGGAAGGTTCATGATGGAAAAGTAAGCACTTTGGTGAAATAATTAGGTCAAGACCATTCATGGTTGAAAGTTATTCAAGTTCCAGTTTCTACTTTTTGCCCTGAAAAACCTTCTAAGCCTAGTTTGAGGCACTAAACGGTCTCGTACGAGCCCAAAAATTGTCAAAAATGATAGATTGGGTACTTAGTTGAGACCTTTTCGATGGTGCAAATGGTTCAAAAAATGAAGTCCTAGATCAAAAGTTATGGCTTTCAGAAGTTGGCCGATTTTTAGAAAATTGCCAATTTTCGAATTAGGACTCAATGTTTGAATTTCAAATTGTAATTTTTGGCACCTAACTACCAAAAATATTATCTAAAATGCTTTTTTGGGCTCCAAATGGAAAAGGGGCTATTTATGGGCTAGTTTCTGATTTTTGGAGAGCTTTTTGGGGAAAGAGTTCGCATGCTACAAAAAGGGGATTTTCTGTAATTTCTGTAATTTTTCTAAGACTTATGTAGCTTGCATGTATCACAGAGCTCGAGGATTTGGGATCCTCTACATGTAAGAGTTCCATATTTTTGAATAAAATATTATTCTCTATTATGTGAGTGTTTTTCTGTGTCTCGGGTTTGCTCCCTCGTCAGTCTAGCTAATTGATTCTGGAGCATCTTTCCACATGACATATCATAGAGACTGGTTTACAAAGTATGAAAAATATGATGGTGGAAAGGTGTATTTAGCAAGTGATTCATCTCTAGAAATTGTTGGTTGTGGAAGATTCAGAATTCAGTTTCCCGATGGAAGAATTAAGGGAATTGATGGCATAATGCATATACTAGGTTTGGCTCAAAATTTAGTTTCTGTAAGTAAGCTAAATGATGTTGAAGTGCAAGTCTCATTCTCAAGCAATGGTTGTAAAATGACTAGAGGCTTGATGGTGCTAGCTAGGGGTGCCCAAATAGGTACTCTGTATAAGCTAGATGCACTTGTTGTTTAATGTAACAGTGTCTCTGCAAAGTCTTAGAAGGTTGTTCATGTAGAGAAGGAGAATGAAGTCCATATAGGGGAAAATTATTTGGAATTTAAACTTCTAGCAGAGAAGACTATGCTCTGGCATCAAAGGCTCGATCACATTGGTGAAAAAGGTTTAAAAGCCTTGAAGAATAAAAACCTAGTTAAGAGGCTTGATGATTCTAATCTAGAATTTGAATTCTATGAACATTGTATATATGGTAAAATCATCATGTTTCTTTTTACTCTAGTGCTCACAAATCTTCTGGTGTTGTGGATTATATTCACTCTGATGTTTTTGGTCCAGTAAATGTTCCTTCGTTGTCAAACTCAAAATATTATGTATCTTTTATTGATGATTATTCAAGGAGGGAATTTGTATATTTTTTGAAAAATAAATCAAAAGTGTTAAATTAGTTTAAAGAGTTTAAGAACTTGGTAGAAAATCAGAATGGAAGAAAAATTAAATGCTTAAGGACAAATAACATTGGTGAATTTTGTTCTAGAGATTTTGAAAGGTATTGCAAAGACCATTGAATTAAGAGGCATAAAACAACACCTTACACTCCAAAACAAAATGGAGTTGTTGAAAGGTTGAACAAGACAAATTGATGGAGAAGGCAAGAAGTATGTTTAGCAATGATGGTTTGGAGTAGAAATCTGGGTTGAGGCTATGGCTACAACATGTTACTTGTTGAATTGGTCTCCTTCGTGAACACTTGTTGAAAAAATGCCTATGGAAGCCTGGTTTGGTAAGAAGCTCCCTCTGAGACATATTCGTGTCTTTGGCTATGAAGCATATGTTTATGTGCCAGATGAGAAGAGATCTAAATTGGAGAACAAAGCAGTTAAATGTATCTTCATTGGCTATGACATTGGTGTGAAAGGATACAAACTTTGGAATCATGTGACTAAAAAGGATGTATACAATAGAAGTGTAATATTTTTGGACCTGAAACTTTCTTTAGTGGATATGCAATCAGGGATGAAAGGAAATAAAGAGGAAAATGGTGTTGTTGAAATACCTCTAACTCTAGAAAAAGAGGAACAACACATTGATAGTGTACCTAAAATTGAGGAGAGTTCGAGCAACTTTGATAGTTTTGAAGAAGAACCACAACCTTAGCCTCAGCCTATGAGGAGGTCTACACATGAAAGGCGACAACCAGATAGGTATGGATTCTCCATGTTGGATTCTAGTTGTGCCTATGCTTTGATTACCAATAATGATTAGCCTAGGACTGCAAAAGAGGCAACTGAAATGTCTAATTCAGTTACCTGGTTGGAAGCCATGAATGAAGAAATGGCATCATTAAAGAAAAATGATACTTGGGATCTAGTTCCATTGCTTGAAGGTAGAAAGCTCGTGGGCTAAAAATGGGTATTTAAAAAGAAAATTGGTCTAGATGGCTATTGAAAAGTATAAAGAAAGGTTGGTTGCAAAGGGATATTCCCAAGTAGAGGGAATTGAATATGGGGAAATTTTTTCTCTAGTAGCAAAGTTGACATCTATCATATTTCTTTTGTCACTTGCAACAACATATGACTTGGAGATTGAGCAAATGGATGTGAACACAACATTTCTTCATGGTGATATTGAAGAAGAAATTTATATGTCCCAGCCTAAGCACTTTGTGGAAAAAGGTAAAGAAAATCTGGTTTGCAAGTTAAGGAAATCTCTACATGGTTTGAAACAGTCGCCTAGATTGTGGTACTAGAAATTTGACATGTTTGTTTTGTCACTAGGTTTTGTAAGATCATAATTAGATCATTGTGTGTAATTCAACACTAAAAATGAGTGGGTTCTTATTATTGCAGCCTATGTTGATGATATGTTGTTCATAGGGAATAGTAAGTCTATGATTTTTGATCCAAAATATTAGTTGTTTGCAAAGTTCGAAATGAAGGATCTTGGTGTAGCAAGGTATATTTTGGGAATGGAAATAACTAGGGAAAGAAAGAGCAGAAAGCTTTGGCTTAGCCAGAGTAAGTATATTATCATTGTTTTGGAGAGATTTGGTATGACTGATTGCAAGCAGCTAGTTGTTCCAGTTTTGTAGGGAACAAAGCTATTTATTGAAGATTGTCCAAAATATCCTATTGAGATAGAGGAGATGACCAGAGTGCCTTATGCAAGTGTAGTTGGAAATTTAATGTATGCAATGGTCTGTACTAGATTGGAAATTTCCCAAGCAGTGGGAGTACTTAGTCAATTTATGGCTAATCCAAGAAGGTCACATTGGGATGTTGTAAAAAGAGATTAAGATACTTGAAGGGTACATCAAAGTATTATCAAGGTCACTCTACTGGATCTTAGAATTCAGTGACCATTCATGGATATGTGGATTTTGATTGGGTAGGGGACATTGATAGTAGAAACTCGACTAGTGGATATATTTTCATGATGAATGGTGGTGCAGTTAGTTGGATGAGCAAGTGGCAGGTTGTAGTCGCTTTGTCACTACAGAGGTTGAGTACATGGAAACAACTCACACTTGTAAGGAAGCCATTTGGCTTAGGAGATTATGTTCTAATAATGGTTTTGATGTAGGGAAGATTTTAATTTGCTATGACAGTCAGAGTGCCATTTTTCTGGCAAAAAATCCAACTTTCCATGCCAAGACGAAACATATTGATGTGCATTACTACTTTGTACATGATATGGTGGAGGATGGAAAGGTTTGTTTGGAAAAGGTTGATACTCTGAAGAATGTTGTTGATGCATTGATAAAGCCAGTGAGCACGAATAAGTTCAAATGGTGTACAAATTTGATGGGCCTTGGGGTCCAAAATATTCAATGACTTCATGTATTGAAAAGGGTTTAGTGAGTTCTTCATCAAGTGGGATATTGTTGAGAAAATGTGTCTCAAACTCACTGGTATAACCCTGGTTCTATCACCAACCAATGTAAAATTACATAAGTGTTACTTTCATGCTTGTACCGCTATATTGCTAGTTGGTTGTGAGAGAGGTGCAATAGTGCAGTGTACACTACCATCTCACAAAAGAATTCTAGCTGTCTAGTGGTGTATATCACCACCCAATGGTGACACTTGGTTGAGCATGATAGTTGTGTGGTATAAATACTATTGTATCGTGACTTTGAAGTGAACCATGGGTGAATGAGCACATACTTGATTGACTGCTAAGGTGTATGCCGAATAGTGGAGGATGTTGCTGACTTGGAGATGGCCGTTCAATGACTAGTAAGTTCAACAGTTGCTCAAAAAAGGAAACTGAATTGAATCATTTGTACAGAGAATGTTTTGATCATGGTTTTTGCTATAACATTGCAACGTACTGTAACTGTTATGGGTTTGATGGTTGAATGATCAATGACTGTTCTTCATTGTATGTTGTATATGCAATGTAAAAGTGAGACACAATGAAGTGTGATCAAAATTTGTTTTGTATAAGGTTGATCAAGGAAATGTTGTTTTGAGATTGATTATCTAAAAGGAGAGTTTGTAACTTGTATGTAATTTAATTAATGTAATACAAGAGATTTTTCTTTGGTGTGGTGGGTTTTCCTCTTGTAAGGGTTTTCCCACATAAATCTAGTTTTCAATTGTGTATGTGTTTATTTCACTATTCTGTTATTCCTTTCATATGCATCTTAATGAACTGTAATTGCAAAATTTAATGACATATCTGCATTCTTCTCTAAGTTTTGACATTAGGAGAGTTTGTTCCAAACCTTAAGGTTTCCTTACATCTATCTCCCTCTCTCCCTCTCTCTCCCATTCTCTCTCCCACTCTCCCTCTCTCCCTCTCCCTCTCTCTCTCCCTCTCTTACTTTCCCTCTCTCCCTCTCCCTCTCCCTCTCACTCCCTCTCTCCCATTCTCTCTCTCTCCCATTCTCTCTATCTATGTCTCGCCCTTTATCTTTGTCTCTATTTCTATCCTCTCCTCCCTCTCATCTCTCTCCTCACACACACTCTCCCTCTCTCTCCCACTCTCCCTCCTCTCTCTCCCACTCACTTCCTCTCTCCTACCTCCCACTCTCCCTCTCTCTCCCTCTTTCTCTCTTATGTCTCTCTCACTCCTCCCACTCTCCCACCCTCTCCTCCCACTCTCCCCTCTCCCCTCTCCGGCCTCACTCTCTCCCCACTATCCCTCTCTCTCCCTCCCTCCTTCTCCCTCTCCCACCTCCCTCTCTCTCTTCCTCTCTCCCCTCCCTCTCCCTCTCTCCTCCCAATCTCCCTCTCCATCTCTCCCACTCTCCCCCTCTCCCACTCCCTCTCTCCCACTTCTCTCCCTCTCCCCCTCCCCATCAAGTATTTCTCTCTCTTTCCTCCCCTCTCTCTCCCACTCCCTCCCTCCCTCTTCTGCCCTCTCCCTCCCTTCCAAGTCCTCTCTCTCTCTCTCTCCCTCTCTCTCTCTCTCCTCTCCCCCCTCTCTCTCTCTCTCTCTCTCTCTCTCTCTCTCTCCCACCTCCCCCTCCCTCTCCCCTCCCCCCTCCCTCTCTCCTCCCCCCTCTCCCCATCCCCACTTCCACTCCCTCCTTCTCTTCCCACTCTCTCTCTCTCTCCCCCCACCTCCCTCCCCTCACTGCCCCTCCCCTCTCTCCCTCCCCCTCTTTCTCTCTCCCCCTCCCCCACCCTCTCCCACCTCCCTCCCATCCATCCCCTCTCCTCCCTCCCTCCCTCCCTCCCTCCCTCCCTCCCTCCCTCCCTCCCTCCCTCCCACTCTCCCTCTCTACCACTCTCCCTCTCCTCTATCTCTCCCACTCTCCTCTTCCCTCTCCCCCACTTTCTCCCACTCTCTCCCACTCTCTCCCTCTCTCCTATCAAGCATTTCTCTCTCTTTCTCCCACTCTCCCTCTCTCTTTCAAGTCTCTCTCCCTCTCTCCCTTTCAAGTATTTCCCTCCCTCTCTGCCACTCTCCCTCTCCCCCTTTCCCACTCTCTCTCTATGTCCCTCCCTCTCCCTCTCTCTCACTCTCCTCTCTCCCACTCTCTCTCTCCCTCTCCCACTCTCCCTCTCCCACCCTCTCTCTCCCTCTCTCTCCCCCACTCCCCCCTCTCTCTCCCACTCCCCATTCTCGGGATCCTCCCTCCCTCTCTCTCCCCTCTCTCCTCCCCTTTCTCTCTCCCACCTCCAACTCCTTCTCTCCCTCTCCCTCTCCCCCTCTCCACTCTCCCCCACTCTCCTACTCTCCCTCTCCCTCTCTCTCTCTCTCAAATGCATACACATTATCTATTTACCCATTGAGTAAAGATAATGTGTACATGTTATGTAACATGTATTCATTTATAACACGTACACATTTCTTATATAGCCATTTTTTCCTAATTTGGAAAATACTAATAAAACATATTTTTTCTACAACATTCCTTTTTTGTAGTAGGTCTAAAAGCACCATTTTTTGAATTTTTATTGCAAATTTTTCTTGTGCAAGGCATATTCTATTCAAATTGTTGGAAGAGACAAGTGTAGGCTGAATTTTTTGAAGTGGAATCAAGTACAAGAACATTTTACAAGAAGATATGGAAAAAGAGAACTTTTGGATGTATTCATGATGTTTTTGTACTTCAAAGTTTATAAAAGAAAGGATCTTCATACTACATATTTTTATTTGAATATTTGAAGGAGATGGAAATTTGAAAATAGGATACTTGAATCATTTGTAATTTTATCAAAGAGGGTTTGGTAATCGTGGGATCAGAGCTAAGACAATGAAAAAAATGTAGAAAGTTAATGACACCCAAAGAAATTCAAGCAAATAAAGAAATTGAGGCAAAAAGAAAAAGGGATAAAAGAGAAAGGATTCGTCAAATGAAAAATTTGGAAGCATCTAGTTCCATGAATGTTGAAGAGGAAACCATGAATGATGAAATGAATGTAGATGATGCAAATGTGGAGATGGTGAATATGGAAGAAAATGCAATCATGGAGACAAACCCAACTATGCCTTCAACTTCAACTTTGAATGATATGGAAATAACACCTATGCAAACAACTTTAGGTATGTATTCAAATACACCTCCCAATGATATGAGAAATGCACCCATTCAAACAATCCATCCAGGTATGTCTTCAAACCCAAGTCTTGATAATATTGATCTTAGGTATTTAGATGAAGCTGGATACACAATTGATGGTATCAATAATTCGAGGGTTGAAACAATGCAAAAACAAAAAATGTTCAAAATGTCTTATGAGAATGCAAATGATGATTTGAAGGATTTTTGTCAAAATTTGAAATTCTTCATTTTCTCTAGTTTTGGTATCATTAGAAAGTGCTAAGAATCCTAACTCCAACACAACTCGAACATAGTCAATTGGAGTCCCAGAGCTCAAGATATATATGGTCAAACTTTTGGTCAACTCTTAGAACTAGACCAAAAAAAAGGCAAAAAAATCAAAGTCATCAAAACCGGTCAAATTCAGCACCATTGTGAAGTGCTCATCATCATGATTCCAATGGAGTTTGTTTCACGGAAAACAAAGTCCGTATAGCGAAGTTATGGAAGGTCAGAGATTGGGTCAACTCGATGACATCAACGTCTAGTCAGCCCAATGACCAATTAGCCCTTGACATATGGCAATACCTCATCCCTCCATGTGGAAAAAATTATTTTGGCAAAAATTATATATATATATAACAAAAAATATATAAAGTATATATTTTAAAAGATATTCAAGATGGGCCCCACCCATCCATGGGGGGGCATCCCACATTAAGTGGGGCACCACCCATGGTATGGAGGGCGACCCAATTTTGAAAGGGAATGCATCCCCCTCTTTTAGCCTAGGAAAGGATAAAGGGAGGGGAGTGTGGTGGGACCACCACCCCCGCTATAAAATGCCTATAAAACCTTTTTAAACTTAGATTTATTTTTGCTATTTCAAGCCTAAAAATTAGGCGATTTTATGATTTGAAACCATAAAAATACTAAACCCCTTTTCTACAAGAAAATTAGGAATATTATTCCTAAACTAAGGAGCCTATTCAAACTACATCCCCAAATTAATAGGGAATAAATCCCTTCGTAACCATTCAAATGGAAAAAGAAATTATCTTGAGGGGATATTATCCTCCTAGGAATCATAAGAAGGGGATATTATTAGAGTTTTCTCTATGTAAGGCAGATTGGGTAGTTAATTGGTTTTACACCAATTTTGGCAAAAATGTAATATAAAAAGGGGTAGAATGGGGGTGTGAAGGCAAGTGATTTTGGAAGAATTTTGCAAGTGTGAGAGATTTTTTTCCTTGGAGGAATTATTGTATTTCCGTGCTTTTGGAGAAGCTTGTTTCCACGCACTTTGGAAGTGCATTTGTAAATTTCTTTGTAAACCAAGGGGAGGTTCTATCAATGAATGTAACCAAATTTCTGGAGGAATAATTGGATCAGTCCACTCATTGGAGAGGGGCCTGGAGACGTAGTCATTTCAAATGGTGAACTCCATTATCAATTTCATTTGCACTCTCTTTCTCTCTCTCATTCTATTATTTCTTTGATCTCTTTGTAATTTTGTAAATTTAATTTTGTTGTGTGTTAAATTTTAATTACGCACCTTTGGTTTGAAATTGTTAACATAAGCATTCAAAGCAACTGTCATAGATCCTTAAAACAAATAAAATGGGTATCAGAGTTGTGTTTTGACTAGTATTGCAAATTTGAATGCTTACACGCTTGAAGCTTCAACAAGGAAAATGAAAACTTGAAGAATACAATCCTGAGATTGAAAAAATGAAGGACTTCACCAACAATGGATAAACCTGAAGCTAGGAAAAGCACCGAGTGAGTCTTCCTCGAAATGAAGGCTATGGCGGAAGAGTTGTATGTGGAAAAGAAAAAGTGCGAAAATGGAGATTCGTCGAAGCAAGAGAAGAAGGAAGATTGAAAGGACAAAGGAGGAAAAGATCCAGAAGCTCCATCTCCTCCATCTTCCCCTTCTTCTTCTTCCTCTTTTACTATAGTTAATCCTTTCAAAAGGAAGTCTAAGCCTATTATTAGACTTGATGTAAAATTTGAGTTGCTTAAGTATTGTGGTGAGTTAAATGTTGAAAAGTTAGATGATTGGATCCAACAAGTAGAAGTCTATTGTAGGATTCAAGGCCTAACAAAAGATGCTTCTATGATCCATTTAGCCACTCTCTGATTGGGAGGTACAACTCTCACCTGGTGGGAGAGTAGGAATCAAGAAGAAATTGCTCGCCATGGTAAGGTCAATATGACTTGGATGGAATTTATTGCTGCCATTAAAAAATAGTTTTATCCTTTAGGTTATATGCAACAATTAACCATGAATTGGAAAATATTTAGGCAAGGTAAGGGCCAGTCTATCCAAGATTACAAGTTCATGAGTTTAGAAAATGGGCTATTGCTTTAAATGTTCCATTGTATACTCAGGATACATTACTCTACATAGGTCATTTGCATTCTTACCTAAGACATACTATTCTAATGTTGGGTCCTAATAATTTGGATGAAGTGTCAGTTCAAGCCACTCATTTAGAGTCAAGGGGTAAGAACACTTTCAGTGATAATTTATCAAAGAAACCATCTAAGTCTGAGGGAAAAACTAAGGGTAAAGATAAAGGAAAAGGAGAAAAGAAAGCCATAGTAAAGAAAGAGGGTGAAAAACCCACTTTTTCTCATTGTAAGAAAGAAGGACACAAAGATACTAAGTGCTGAAAACTACATCTAGAACTTAGGCCAAAGAGGTATGGTGGAAACAAAGGGAAGCAAAAGATAGCTGCTATAGCACAATAAGATCTTGGATATGATTCCGGGGACGAGATGAAGATAACCTCCATTGGGATTCAAGATAAAAATGAAGGTATATCTCTTGCATCTAAATCAAGTATTTCTGCAAGTACAAGTAAGCAACCTAAAGTAGATAAGTAGAGGAATGAACTATTTCATATCTGTGTGATAACTAAACACACTAAGGTTGATACTTTATTTGACATGGGTTCACAAGTTAATATCATATCTGAAGAGGTTGTTAAAAAGATAAATTTCACTACAACTCCTCATCTGAAGCCATAACATTTGGGATGGGTTTGTAATGATGCACAGTTACAAGTCACTAAACAATGTAAGGTTAGTTTTGCAATCACAACAAACTTTAAAGTTGAGGTTGTAGCAGATGTTGTACCTTTAGATATTTGTGGACTTGTGTTAGGAAGTCCATATTTGTACAAACGTAAAGCTATCTTCATTAAGGATGGGATTGAATATATTGTACATGCACACAAAGTCAAAACTAGTCTTGCATTAGTTAATTATGGTCAAATGAAAAGATTAGTGAACTCCAGTAAAAACTTTGTGTTAATGCTTGTTAAGGCCAAAGAAGATGAAACATCTAAGGCGTTTAAAGGAAGTGATCCTAAACATAAGGTTGAACTAGTCAAAGTTGTTTCCGCTTATGATGACTTGTTTCAGGAACCAATAGGATTGCCTCCTAAAAGATATATTCAACATGAATTTCAATTGCAGCAGGATGCACCACTACTTAATATTGGCATGTACCGTTTGTTTGTCATGCAAAATGAAGAAATCAAAAAGCAAGTTCAGGAGCTCATCGACAGAGGAGTGATTCATCCAAGAACATCACCTTGTGGTTATCCGATCATTTTGGTTCCAAAGAAAGATGGAACATGGAGGATGTGCATTGACTTCAGGGAACTAAACAAAATCACCATCAAAAATAGGTATTCGCTTCCTAGAATTGATGACTTGCTTGATCAGCTTAAGCATGCAATTTATTTCTCTAAATTATATTTGCGAAGTGGTATCATCATATTAGAATTGTAGAGGATGATATTTGGAAAAACACTTCAAGAAAAAATAGGGACTTTATGAATGGTTGGTTATGCCCTTTGGGCTTACCAATGCACCCACCACATTCATGCGAGTCATGAATGACATCTTCCATCCTTACATTGATGATTTTGTTATTGTGTATCTTGATGATATCCTAGTTTTTAGCAAGTCTTGGGAAGACCATGTAAGTCATGTTAAAAAATATTTTGATGCACTAAGAAAAGAAAAAAATCCACCTAAAGATGTCTAAATGCGAGTTTGCAAAGACATCTCTTGTGTACTTAGGTTATATCATAGGAATGGTCAATTGAAATCCGACCCTGTGAAGGTTGAGGCAATTGTAAACTAGCCTAAGCCAAGTACTGTAACTGAAGTTAAGAGTTTTTTGGGTGTTTTCCAGTACTAGAGGAAGTTTATTGCAAACTTATCCTTCATCGCATCGCCGTTGCATGCATTAACAAGTACAAAGATAAATTTTCAGTGGGGAGGACCACAATATAAGGCCTTTGACACACAAAAGGAAAATTTAAGCACCACACCAGTTCTGGCTCTACCAAATTTGCACCAACCATTCGAGATCAAAATAGATGCGAGTGGATTTTCCATGGGAGCAGTATTAACACGAGGTAAGTCGATCTGTTACCACTCTGAAACTTTTTCTAGCACAGTAAGTAATTATCCAACTCACGATAAAGAACTTTACGCTTTAGTACAGAGTTTTAAGAAATGGAAACATTATATAATGGGTAAGGAAATAGTAATCCATACCGATCATTAGCCATTACAATATCTGCATTCACAAACTAAGCTACAACAAAGTAGGCATTTTTAGTGGATGGGATTTTTACAGCAGTTTCACTTAGTCATTAAGTATAAGAAAGGAGTTCATAACAAAGTAGTAGATATGCTTTCTAGACCTCCAGCTTCTAATGCTTTGATAATCCTTAAAAATAGTTCTATGATGCATGCAAGTTTTGAAGAACAATATGATACTGATGAAAATTTTAAGGATATCTATTTGGCTCTAATCCAAGGCAAACAAGTAGAAGAAAATGATTACTATGTGCATGATAAACTCTTGTATCACTTAGGAAAATTATGCATTCCAAAGAATGAACAAGCACATGTAATCAAAGAGGCACATACATCACTAATTGCAGGACATTTTAGGGTTAGTAAAACTTTGGCACAACTACAAAAATATTTCTACTGGCCTTGATTGCAAGAAATTGTAACAAAATATATTAAGGGGTGTGTGATGTGTACAACTAGCAAACCAAGTAATAGGAAATTGGGGTTGTACACACCTTTACCTGTACCGTCCTAACCATGGGAAAGTGTATCTATGGATTTTGTTAGAGGGTTACCTATGTCTAGGAAAGGGCATGACTATTTGTATGTAGTAGTTGATCGGTTCAAAAAGATGTGTATTCTTATGCCATGTAAAAATCAAGTCACTATTGAATTGACAACTCATATGTATTTTTAGTTTGTAAGGGTTCACTTTGGGTTACCCACTTCCATTGTATCGGATTGAGATTCTCAATTCCTTAGGGAGTTTTGGTCAGTCTTATGGGGACTTATGGATACTAAACTGAAGAAGAGTACAACCTTCCATCCATAGACCGATGGACAAATAGAGGTAGTCAACAAGATAGTTGTACATCTACTTAGAGGATATTGCAAAAAGCATCCTAAGTTGTGGGATGAAAGTCTTCATTATGTACAACATGCCTACAACCATGCGACCCATGCTTCTGCAAAGAGGTATCCTTTTGAGACTTGCTTCAGTTACTTTCCAAAGACACCAATGGACTTTGATTTTGGAACAAATGATGTTGAAGATGGATGCCTTGATGCAGAAAGGGATTTAAATTTCATCTAGAAGGTCTAAGTAGTTCATCAGGTCGTAGAAGCACAATTGGAAAAGAGTCAAGCAAAGTACAAGGCTCATCATGACAATCATCACAACGATCACCATTTCCAAGTTGGAGATAGAGTTTGGTTACACATAAGCAAGGAAAGAATGCAAGGTGAAGGAAGGAAGCTCAAGCTAAATAGAAATGGCCCATTTGAAATTCTGGAAAAGATTGGCACAAATGCCTTCCGCCTTAATCTTCCTCGATACATGCAGATTTAATCTATAGTCAATGTTGAGAACTTGAATTTGTACAAACCTCCAATGATACTAGATGAGGAGAATGAAGTGCAAGTTCCATCAGTTGAGGACCTTTCACTAGAGTACATGTCAGAGTTGCCTAAATATGTTATCCTCAATAGGAACACCACGACTTCACGAAGAGGAGCAGTTGAATACCTCTGAGTGGGGCTAAAAGGGATGCATCTAAGCAAGGAAAAGTGGATGGAGATTGGTAAAGTGAAGGAAATTTACCCTCACTTTCTAAGTGACCAACTTTCAAAGGTCCAAAAGCTCTCTAGTGGGGAGGACTGATCCGAAGGATTTTCATCAAATTTTGAAATTCTCCATTTTCTCCAATTTTGGTACCATTAGAAAGTGCTTGGGATCCTAACTCCAACTCAACTCGAATGGAGTCAATTAGAGTCCTAGAGCTCAAGATATATATGGTCAAACTTTTGGTCAACTCTCTAAACTAGGCTAGAAAAAAGGCAAAAAAATAAAAGTTGTCAAAATTGGTCAAATTATTACCATTGCGAAGTGCTCATCATCATGATTCCGATAGAGTTCATTTCATGGAAAACAAAGTCTGCATGGTGAAGTTATGGAAGGTCAAAGATTGGGTCAACTTGATGACGTTAGTGCCCAATTAGCCCAACGACCAATCAACCCTTGACATATGGCAATACCTCATCCTTCCATGTGGAAAAAATTATTTTGGAAAAAATAATTAATATATATATATAAAATAAAAAATATATAAAGTATATATTTTTAAAAATATTCAAGATGGGCCCCACCCATCCATGGGGGGCGGCCCACATTAAGTGGGGTGCCACCCATGGTATGGAGGGTGACCCACTTTTGAAGGCGAATGCATCCCCCTCTTTTAGGGGAAAGGATAAAGGGAGGGGAGTGTGGTGGGACCACCAACCCCCTATAAAATGCCTATAAAACCTCTTTAAACTTATACTTATTTTTGCTATTTCAAGCCTAAAAATTAGGCCACTTTTATGATTTGAAACCATAAAAATACTAAACCTCTTTTCTATGAGAATATTAGGAATATTATTCCTAAATTAAGGAGCCTATTCAAACTACATCCCCAAATTAATAGGGAATAAATTCCTTGGTAACCATTCAAATGGAAAAAAAAATTATCTTGAGGGTATATTATCCTTCTAAGAATCATAGCAAGGGGATATTATTGGAATTTTCTCTATGTAAGGGAGATTGGGTCGTAAATTCGTTTTATGCCAATTTTGGAAAAAAATGTAATATAAAAAGGGGTAGAATGGGGGTGTGAAGGCAAGTGATTTTGGAAGAATTTTGCAAGTGTGAGAGATTGTTTTCCTTGGAGGAATTATTGTATTTCCGTGCTTTTGGAGAAGCTTGTTTCCACGCACTTTGGAAGTGCATTTGTAAATTTCTTTGTAGACCAAGGGGAGGTTTTTCCAATGAATGTAACCAAATTTCTAGAGGAATAATTGGATTAGTCCACTCACTGGAGAGGGGCCCGAAGATGTTGTTTCAAATGACGAACTTTATTATCAATTTTGTTTGCACTCTCTTTCTCTCTCTCATTTCGTTCTTTCTTTGATCTCTTTGTAATTTCGTAAATTTAATTTTTTTTTGTGTTAAGTTTTAATTAATCACCTTTGGTTTGTAATTGTTAATGTAAGCATTCGAAGCAACTGTCATAGATCCTTAAAACATATCAAATGAGAATGAAATCCATCATATTGATGAAAATGAGAATGAAATCCCATTTACATTTGAAACTGAAAATGAAACCCCTTGCGTGAATTAAAATGAAAGCCCTTGTATGGATGAAGATGAAAATGTTTTCTTAACAATTGCAAAAGATGTGCTAGATAACCTTTGTCATAAATTTTCTTGGAGACAAATTAAAACTTATGGAAATAGAATATATAAAATGTTTTTTTATAGAAAGAAATTATGATTCCAATGTCTACTCATGGTGCAATTAATGTGAATGTAAAAAATGAGAAATATGATGAAAAAATTAGGTATTTTTGTAAAACCAAAAATGAAAGATGATTAAGTAGAACAAGTCATATCTAGTGTTGCCAATTCTATTGATTTTATAGCTAAGAAAATTCTATCTAAAGATAAGAGTGCAACTCGTCATACAATAACAATTGCTTTAGTTAATAAATAAACTTTAATAAAAGAATGTTAAGTAAGATTAGTAAATGTATGAAAGTAAATCCTAAAACTTTTGTAAAAGAAGAGAAAGTATTGAAAAGGATCCAATTAGTCAATGTTGGAGTTTTAGTGGTAGACTCCCAAGATCAAACATGAAATTAAATCTTTAATCAAATTTTTTTGGCATGATAATACAAGAGTATCACCTCACATTAGAGATGTCTTGAAATTAAGGGTGAGTTCCAAAATTTGTGAACCTTATCCAAAGCATCTCTTAGATATGACTCAAATTGAATTATATAAAAAAAAATTAGATGCTTCAATCTTACCATTGAATATTAGCATAATTCAAAGATCATTCGAAAAGTTTAAACCTTGGCATGTTAGAATTAATAAGCAACTAATCTCTTGTTGTTGTAAAACTCATGTACAATTTTGTTATTATTATGATAGTTTTTGATATATATGATGCACTTTGCATGCTAACCAAATTATGTAGGAAATTTGTGGTATTAATATGCCACTTGAAAGAATCTAATGGAAACTTATTTTAGTTAAAAGCATGTATTTTTGCAGAATGCAATAGATGTGGTAACTTTTCATTTTTAGGAGAATGTATGCATGAAAGTAGTTTAGATGAATTTGGACAATAATTAGTGGATGTAAAAAAAATTAAAAATGTTGAGTATTCTTTAAAAGATGGAAAATATGAAAAACGTTGTGAGCTACTTGTGGAAAAATTTAGTGTGCATGCCTTTATTAAAGAATTTAAAGATAAAATTGTACCTAAATATGTTAATGCTCTCAGTATGCTCATTGGCTTGATAATCAATTTCGTTTATGTAAAAAAATATTCTCAATTGGAACTATATTGTCGATTGTTGATTTTACTAAAAATTATACTCTTGCTCCACAAGAAGAAATTCAATCACAGTATTATAATTCAGTGCAAGTAGCTATATTTGTTCATATTGTTTATAGACATGCAAAGGATAGTATAGAAGATAATATATTTTTTTTGAGAGAGTACCATTTTTATGTAAGTGATAATCGATTACATTCATCTAAGTTTTTTCAATATTATTTTGATATATTTTATAAAAATTTAAAAGAGAGAGGAACTCAAATGAGAGAACATCTCATATGGTTAGATAATTGCATGGGTCAATTAAAAAATGATAGAATGTTTTATTGGTTATGTAGAGTTTATAAGGAAAATATATCCATCACATGTGGAGTTTTTTTGAAGTTGGTCATGGTAAGGGAGAACACGATGGAGTAGGTGCATGTGTGAAAAGAGCTCTTGCTAGAGAGCAACTAAATTTTGAGGATGTTGTGAAATTTAGAGATGCATGTGCAATTATAGATTGGTGCAATACCAAATTATCTACAAGAACAAGTGAGAGCTCAATAATTTGACACTTCTTTTGGTTAGTTGAAGAAAATGATATTTTTTCTTGACAAGATCATGAAAAATTAATGGATTTGCAAAATGGAATTCATTTAAGAGTTCAAAAGAAAATACATGGACAATATGGACAAGGGAGCTGGAATGATTTTTTCAATTTTGTATTGTAGGTGATTGGGAGGCATGTGGAAATACAGAATGGGTCAAACAATGGAAACAAAGAGCCTTAACACCTACATTGACAAATTTTCAACATGGAATGACAATTGAAGATAATCAAGTGTTCGCATTAGATTATTATGATCGTGTTTTAGATCTTGTACAAGAAGGTACATTATTTATTGAGTTGAATTTTATTTGTATGCATGTTTATATGTGAATTAAATACAGGTCACTCTTTATTGAATTTTTTATTTATTTTTGCAAGACATGGGTATGTTATTGTTGCACCTACAAGGAATGAAGAGTATACATAGTATTGGTTGGCTAGATGTGTTGAGAGAAAACATAAGTTGGTACATCCTAGAGTGGATGATGACAACTTTGAGTATCCAACTAGTTCAGTGGTTTTTTTTGGCACCTGGCTTTGAAAATATTTGATAAGAAAGAATGGATTGCCTACATTTGAAGATTATGAAAGACACAAAAAAATTATACATTATTCACATTTGATTTTGGAAACCAATATAAAACTAGTTAGATATCAAGGGAGACATGCTAATAAAGTTTAATGGACACTTTCAATGGATGATAATGAGACAATCATAGATGCATTAAATAAAGAGAGGATGTAGATGGTACAACAGAGTAAATAAATATCGGTAAGTATATAATTGTATATATATTTAATTGATAGTCAATATGAAGTTAAAAATTTAACAAATATACATGACTATATATATATATTTATCTTTATTCATTTCCTAATTAAAGTTTTATATCATTTTTTGTTTCAGGTCTCCCAAAAATAGATTCTTTACGAAAAAGAGAGGAGATGCATATATATTACAATGGGACTCAAATCTAGAGACAGGTCACTATATATAGTTCTAGATACATTTAATTGATAGTATAAATATAAAACTAAATTTAATTCATTGTTATTTTATAAAAAGTTTATAATTGATTTCATATCCCCTTAATCCATTCTCTTAGGACCCCTTAAGCCATCCTCTTATGTACCATTAATCCATCCTCTTGTATCCCCTTAAGTATCTCTATTAATTCCCCTTAAGCCATCCTATTAGGATCCCTTATTCCATATCCTCGTATATCTACCCTTAATCCATCCTCATACATCCCCTTAAGTCACTCTCTCAACACCCCTTCAGCCATCCTCTTAGGACCTCTTAATCCATATCCTTGTATATCTACCGTTAATCCATCCATGTGCATCCTCTTAAGTCTCTCTAGGGCTCATGAGATGCTTAGAATAACAAATCTATATGGGTTAATGGTTTAGGGTTCATCTCCTAGGCTTTAGGTCATATGGTTTAGGGTTTCTAGGGTTCATGAGATGCTTAGGATAAAAAATCTATATGGGTTAATGATTTAGGGTTCATCTCTAAGGCTTTAGGTCGTATGATTTAGGATTTAGGGTTTCTAGGGTTCATAAGATGCTTAGAATAACAAATCCATATGGGTTAATGGTTTAGGATTCATATCCTAGGCTTTAGGTCATATGGTTTAGGTTTTCTAGGGTTCATGAGATGCTTATAATAACAAATCTATATGGGTTTTAAGGGTTTAGGGTTCATCTCCTAGGGTTTAGGTCCTATGGTTTAGGGTTAAGGGTTTTAAGTCATTCTCTCAACTCCCCTTAATCCACCCTCTTACATCCCTTTAAGTCATTCTATCAATTCCCTTTAATCCACCCTCTTACATCCCTTTAATTCATTCTATCAACTCCCCTTAATCCACCCTCTTGCATCCCCTTAACCCATCCTCTTAAAAGACCCTTAATGAATATACTCTTACATCCCCTTAATACAGCCTCTTGCATCCCTTAAATCACTCTCATAATTCCCCTTAAGAAATCCTCTTAGGACCCGTTAATCCATATCCTAAGGGTCATGACATGCATCCCCTTAATCCACCTGCTTACATCCCTTTAAGTCATTCTATCAACTCTTCTTAATCCACCCTCTTACATCCCTTTAAGTCATTTTATCAACTCCCCTTAATCCACCCTCTTGCATCCCCTTAATCCATCCTCTTAAAGTACCCTTAATTCATATCCTCTTACATCCCCTTAATCCAAAATCTTGCACCCCTTAAGTTACTCACATAATTCCCCTTAAGCCATCCTCGTAGGACATGTTAAGCCATACCCTAGGGTTCATGACATGCATCCCCTTAATCCAACCTCTTACATATCTTTAAGTCATTCTATCAACTCCACTTAATCCACTCTCTTACATCCCTTTAATTCATTCTATCAAATCCCCTTATTCCACCCTCTTACATCCCTTTAAGTCATTCTATCAACTCCCATTAATCCACCTCTTGCATCCCCTTAATCCATCCTCTTAAAGAACCCTTAAGTCATATCCTCTTACATCCCCTTAATCCACAATCTTGCATCCCTTAAGTCACTCTCATAATTCCCTTTAAGCCATCCTCTTAGGACCCATTAAGCCATATTGTAGGGTTCATGACATGCATCCCCTTAATCCACCCTCTTACATCCCTTTAATTCATTCTATCAACTCCCCTTAATCCACCCTCTTACATCTCTTTAAGTCATTCTATCAATTCCCCTTAATCCACCCTCTTTCATCCCCTTAAGCCATCCTCGTAACTCCCCTTAAGGAATTCTCTTAGGACCCCCTTAAGCTATATCCTCTTAGGTCCCCTTAATCCATCCTATGACAAACATCCCTTGAATTTGTAAGGAATTTATAAGATCCAATTTTCTAAATTTTACTATATATTGTTCTTTTCTCACATGAATTATTTACATAAATGACTAATAAAATTTGTAGTTACTTTACTTACATTAATTATTTTTTCAGGTTCTCATCAAGTCGTTCTACCATGTGATTGTCACTATAAAAAGTTTTTATCAAGAGACTATGCAAATATCAATTTGTGGTCTTGACCTAAAAGTTGATAAGCTTTAATTGTATCTACATGCACATATATGTTTCATCATATTATATGGATGTATGAACTTCAATGAACTTATTAGTCACTTTTTAAATATCTTGTTCCAATTTTATAGATTATACATTTCATGTCTTGTATTTACCACATTTTATATACTTTTTCAATTGTATAGATTATACATTTTATACATACAGGGAGATAGATTTTTCTTTACTGATTCAAATATTTTATAGAATTGGAAAATAGTTAAAATTACCTACCCTTAATTTATTATGAATATGATCTAAACTATTTAAGGAATGTTTTAATTTGTCACCTAATCATGTGATAAATTATATATATTAAATTTAATTCTAGATAAGAATTTATATAGTGCATGTATTACTTAAAAATTAGATAAAATATCTATACATACATGAGTGCATATAATCATCAAAATGAACATAACATGATCATAATTGATTGGATATATAATCATCATATTAAAGTCGACGAATATAAATAAACACAAAGATGATAATATTAATCGATATAATGTATGTGAAATGGTCCATGGAATAACATGTTCAAAATGCATATGTCAAGTCCAACACATATTTAAATAAAACTAGAGATCTATAGTCCATAAAATTTAAAAAAATCTAACTATCAGGGCGATCAGTCAAATCAAGTCTCCTCTTTGTTCCATGTGGACTAGATGTACCCACATCATGTTGTAAAAGAGTACAAGAAACTTGAAAATAGATTTAAAGTTATTTAGAAATTTTGATATAATTAAACATATAAACTTGAAAATATAAACTCAAGATAAAAATAAATTTAATTAAATATCTAGTAAATACAATAAAAATGATTTTTAGTATACATAAATCACCATATGATCATGTGAATCTATTAGCACATTTTTTTCACTTGAGAAGATCCAAATTCTTGATCTACTATACATATTCATATAAAGCAAACAAAATGTTAAAACCTCAAATATATATATATATAAGGTCTATACAAATTTTATTGGAGATTTAGTAAAGTTTACAACCTCAAGTGATATGACCTCATGATCACACACCTGAGATTTCCCATGCATGAATGTTGATGATGTCTTAGGTGCATCTGCCATGGGTTTCACATGAAATCCCTGCATATAGATGTACAACAATGTACAGATCATTTAGACATGTGTATGTAAATTCAAATTAAATTAGATCTATGATGTGTATTTAACTTAAACTTAACAAACTTTTGAAAGCATGCACTTGAGCTGATGATGACTTAGGAGCACTCACTACAACTTGTGGTTGGTCAGTACTTGGTATCGCATGACATCCTTGCATCTAGATATAATATATCATTTCACACATGTGTACAAATTTAAATTAAATTAGACATATGCACACAAATTGTTTAATATATATTGGCTCAAGTACCTGACCAAAAGGTGAGCCAAAATCTACAACACTTGACATATAGACACGATCATATTGAGATTTCGGCATCGTGTGATCATGCATCTACATTGAACACTTCTTGAATTTATATTATATTATATATATATATATATATATATATATATATATATATAATTTGATATTATTATTTACATGAATTTTGCACATTTCAAACAAATTAAATTTAAGTTCAAAAGGTGAACATACTTGTGTAGGATGATCCTCAGAATATAGTAAATTCATATATGACTTTGTCTCAGATGCATTTGGGTCACATGAAATGGATGCCTAAGTATTCCCATAGCTCGGGCCTCCATGCTCTCTATTGGCTACTTTATCCGTTGCATGCATAGTTTGATGAGTGAGATGTCTTTAAAGAAAACTCAATGCTCCTAATGTCGATAACATTGTTTGCTGTAAAAATGTAGCGAGAACACCAAGAGAAGGAGGAACAATAAGAGCAATCAGAGCACGTTGTTGAGGATAGACATGTGCTCCTAATCTATTTTGGGGCATGCCATGCCCAACTCCTTGAAATGACTTCATATCAAAATAGTTGGGTTTTAAATCCAACTCAAACTCAACCCATAAATTTCTTAAAAAGTATAGGGGCACCTCAAAATTTCCATGTGGTAGACTATCAAACACCATCCACCATCTATCCCAAAAATTTGTGGCTATCTGTGAGTGCCTACACCATAAAATTGAATTTTTTTTTTCTGGTGGGTGGAATTGGTTGGTTTGTTTGGGGACTAAAAATATGTTACCACATGGCTTGTTTGGTAATTTTAAGGTCATTAATTTCTTTATAGGACAATTCATCTACATAGAATTGTATCCTCTCTTCTCTCCATTGATGGAACCTATCTAGGTCTGCATCAATAGATCAAACATAATTGACAACAATTTGCATTGTAGATACAAACCATGTGAGATGGGGGGAATTCTAGGCTCATTTGTTTATCTGATCTATATTTCCCTAAATCACATTAAGGTTTTTTTTAATGCTCTCTCTTAACTGAGCTTGATCAACTACAGGGAGTGGGGGGTTAGGAGGTGGAGGGTGTGGAGGTGTGGGGTTTCATTGTGGTGGTGGATTTGGATGTATGGGATCTACAGGAACTTGTGAATTAGGTATAAAATCCTCTATGTTAAATTATGGATCCATGTTCAAATAATGAAATGGCAACTGCATGTTAAACAATTAAAAAATATATATCAACAAACTAATTAAATAATTCACATAGTTTGAAAGTTATTTAAAAATCACATTGAACGTGCACAAATTCAAAATACATTTCATTTGAAGACACATTCAATTTATAACATTAAAAAATCCATAACATTAAAAATCCATAGCATGTACACATTAAATTGAGTCAAGTGTGTGGTTGTTAATATGAAGGGTTTTGTTGTTACTACCAACTCTTCAAATGCAACTAAAAATGGAGATACTTGTCACACCAACGTCATACAATTTTAATAAAATCCTACCTACATTACCTAAAACTAATTATTGAACAACTTTTAGTACTTTTGCAACCCTTCCAAGAAGAATCATCAAGCATATCTAAAATATTTCCACTATAATTTAGATCAATATGTATACTATAATTAAGATACCTAAAATATCTAAGGATGCACTATTACATTTTGTGTACATGGAAAGGGAACTCATATGTCAACAACTGAGTTGTATAAGTGCTTCTACATCAAATCTTTCTAGAGGATGACATATTTTTCATAATTCATCTAGGTATTTTATGTTAAACCTTTAATAAATGGGATGGAAATTATATATAGTTTTGAGTTATATCTATATGTGGGAATTTCTCTTGGCTGATAATGTGGAAATATTAAAGGGATCATATAAGAACTTAACTAGAAAAATAGGTACATAGGATACCTCTGAGTGAAAATAGGGAGGTAAGTTCTAATTATAAGTTTGATGGGTAGAAATGAAATTAGGGGGTTTTATTATAACCCTATGAATGCATGCACTATGTCATTGGTTAATTAAGTGAATCACCTGAAAGAAGGCCATAAACTTATTTTTAGCTAGATATCACTTGATAATTAAACTATAGCCAAATTTGATGATATACATTAATTGAAACTTGATCTTGATGGGAAACAACAAGATTTAAGATAGCTACTCCTACCTTTTACTATTTAACCAATAAAAATAATATACATATATGCAACTACACATGTGGCTAATGCATGAAACAAAAATACCCATGCCCAATCTTTGAATAAAGAAAACATAAATACTTAAGTCATGTGCAAATATTGATAGAAAATCCAAGAACAAATACAATAAAACCGCATGGATTAAGGTAAAAACTTAAGATTTATTTAAATAAATCACCATCAACATAAACTAGGAATTGGATAAAACATCAAGAATTGAGAGCTCACAAAAGGCTACGATATCAACAATGAGGCTTCTTTGAATCATTATTGGAAAAATTAAATAAGAGTAAATAGACATTGTGAACATGAGGTGATGAACCAATTTCTATAGGTAAAGGACTAAAGAATGAAAAATAAGACACATAGATATATAACTTTGATTTCTCAAATTGGGTGTTAATAGGAGGTTAGGGGTTGTTTAGAGTGTCTTCTATTACATATAAAGGTGGAAAAAGAGAAGGAAACCCCACTAATTTAGGTTATTCAACTCAAGAATGAGTGTCAAAATGGGTAAATGATGAAAACCATGTAGTTTAATTTGTAAAAATTATACTAGATTCTAAATATTAGGATTATTGTTAGACAAGGGTGCTCAATGAAGCTCATAAATATCAAGCCTAACATTAATTAACTAATTCATCAATAAGTAATATTCTTCTACTTTTATGGGTAGAGCTTTATCTTTTGGGGTGAGGGGAAGTTTACTCATAGGTGTAGTTGTTTCCCAACAAGAGTATATCTATAGAACTAAGGTATATCGATTGTGAATACATGTATTTATCAAGTATGACATAGAATTTAATTAAATACAAGGACATAAATTGATTTATCTAAATTTTCAAATTTCATGATAAGAGACACAAGTTCTCTATAGTGGGACAAAGTAGTTAAGAAGAAATAATTTTAACACTAACATTAATTTATAATCTCATTAATTGCTTTCAAAGCATACTAAAGATAAGAATAAAATTAATAGAAGACATTCAAAGGGACATGTAGATATATGCTAGTGGTAATTGCAATACAAAATAAACAAAGATGTGCTTGAGTTCTATTCACATATTAAAAATGGCTTCTTTAAGTACAAAGACTTCACTAAATTTTTTAGTTGTAATGTTCAAATCATATTTATACAAGTGAATTGGTGTGCATAATTTATCATGCAAAAATGGAAGAAATTAGATCTTTACTATATAATTATTTAGAGATTTGATGACATGAAAACATATCTATGTCAAATAAAAAATGTAAGAAACCTCCAAGGAGGGATACTTCTAAAATTATGTGAAGCGAAAGTTAAGAACCAGTGACAAGGAGGACACAAAATAAAGCAAGGAGGGAAATTTCCAAATTGAAATTACTCAATGAGCAAGAGCAATATGATCAATCCTAATGAGATTGAAACTTGTAACCATACTAAAAAATGAGAATGTTTAAACTATAGTTGAGTATGGCAATGGTGTAACATAGCAACACGATCAATCCTAATTAGATCAACCTCATAAATTTATGTTATGATTTGTTGAACTAGTTAAGAAACATTTCCTCATTTCTCAACATAAATGGTTACATTGAAAGTATTGATTGTACTTTCAAGTTGCACTATCTAAAAGGCAAAAATATTTAGGTTTTAGGTTTAGGTTTTAGGGTTTAGGTCCAAGGATTAAGGGTAAATTAGTTTTTAGGTCTATTTCTTTGGAACCTAGGGTTTAGGGTTTTGATTTCTAAGTTAAATGTGCCTAATTTAGGTTTAGTTTTTATGGTTTTCGATTTACAATTTAACGTTTTTTGTTTTGTTGATGTTTTTGGTTTTTTAAATGAAATTTGAAAACTATAAAATATTGAACTAAAACAAACTAAACAAACAAAAACTAAATAACAATTACAAAACAAAAATGCAGGTTATAAAGCAAAAAAATGGCAGAATTCAACCAACCTGGAGCTAGTTGAGGTCGATTGTGTTGACAAGATGAGATGGTAGTGAGAATTTGCTTCAATTAGGCCCTTTGAAACACATACACGATCTTCCTTCTCCTTCTACAACGCGACTCAAATTGACTGTGAAAATGAAAAGACAATCGCTTATTTAAAAAAATAAATAGCTTTGCAAAATGCATATGCATTTCGTAACACGTACACATTTTAGGTTTGCGTACCTAAATCTAAATGCATACATGTTCAGATTTAGGCTCGAGTACTCGATTCATAACGCATATGTGTTTTTTAAAAATGTGTACACATTTCATGTGATTTTTTTTATTTTGGCCAAAACTTCCCCTCTTCGTGGACCCAACTTCTTGCTTTTACCTGTAATCTTTTACACTCATCTTTTTGCTTTAGATTTTACAATTTCTCGAACAACTACATTTTGTAATCTCCAGGTATGAATGTCTTCTTCAACTTCGTCACCATCTAGTTCCACCTCGTTATTCGGGGATCTCCACCCATCTCTTGTTCTTTCAGCAATCCTTTCCACCATAACACAACATGCCCTTTCAATTTTGTTTGAGCTATCTTCACCCACTATGGGTCTTTAATGTCTTCCATTTCAAAGTACTCCTCTAGCTCTCCAATCCAATCAATTAACTAATCTGGATTTAACATTATAGAAAAGCTTGACAAGTCCATCTTATTGTTCTTTGTTATTCTTGAAAGAGCTCTCAAAAATATTTCTTGTTCGACATCCACTAGTCATTCTTCATCCTCCTCTTCTTCTCTTTCATGTTCTTCACATTCGATTTCTTCCTCATTCTCGTGTTTTCTTCCTCTTTCTCTTCTTTCCCTTTTGTTACTAGCACCTACTTCCCCTTGGTTTCTGATACCTTCAATCACCATGTCACAAAATCTTTCAAGTACAACCTCTAACCTGGGTCTTCTTCTTTCTATTCGGGACGTCATATTTTCCAATCAATGGTTTCAACTCTCAACTGTTTGGGATTCCACACATATCCACAACAATCCTTTTGAGCTCTACACTTTTGTCACTCTCTCCCATAGATCCTAGTGGATACTCTCCACACTCAAAATCACTGGCTTTGATACCAATTGATGCAGAGTAAACCAACGCTCCCTAATTCAACCCAATTCCAAACTGACAAAACCATTCTTCTTCTGCACTATTTCACAATTTCATGGCAGTAGAATTTTGCTACCTCAAACACAACTCAATAGCAACACAATATATTTTTTTTATTTGACTTCAAAGCAAACAACCCCTGCAAGTCGGCAATACAAGATTTCAAGCAAATTACAAACAAGGCACTTCACATTGCCTTTTTTTTAAAATTACTCAACCTTCCTCTGTTTGTACATCTCATTCTATGTTTCGCACCAACGAATGTTTGATGCTTCTCCTGTCACTTACAGCTGCACACAGTTTACTCCCTGTACACACCTCTCTTTACCTCAACACTTCTACTTACACCTGTCGTGCCTTGTCCTCCTGTTCAAAATTCTCTCAGTTATCAACCTCTCTTGTTTTGTCGGCCTCTACGCCTTCAAGCTGCGCACAAAGACTCCCTCATCTTCTGTGCATTCCTTCAACTAGCTGGGCCTCCCTTTCTACCCGCATCCTCCCTCCCTCTGCACGGGGTTTCTGAGAAAAAATCTTCTCTTTTCTTTGACGTCTGCATTATATTTTGGCGCTTATCCTCATTCATTGGCGTCCCTTCAAATTCCTTCGACCCCACTTCTCAAGGCATCGACCCTCTCCCAAAAAGTCTCTCTCTTTCCCAAACGATATTCTCCACCATTCTATGTGGAGTGAATATGATAAGGCACATACCTGTTTTTTAAATGAAAAGTATTTTCCAAGTGAATACAGATCGACCTTTCCCTAGACTACTTTTTTTCCTTTAATTCACATACCAAGTCGATTTGATTTAATTGGAGCGGCCTTTACATCTATTTCTTCATAAATTTGAAAGTTTTCTGATGTCTTTGACAAGCGTATTCTGCAATCATCTCAGGTTGTGTGGATAGTGTGACATTTGAAGCATTTTATCAAATATTTCACATGCCATCGATATTTCTCAATTGCACACTGACACCATATGCTTAAAAGATTTTTTGAGAGATTTAGATACAGAGGAAAACCAAACAAGAATGACAAATCAAAATTTCGAAGAAAAATCAAATTAACAATTTTTTTTTTTGGGGTGGTGCTAATTGTCTGTTCACCTGCATGCTCCTGCACCATGTCAACTTATATGGAGAATAACTACTACCTATAAATTGAGGGTCCTATATTATAAGTATAGGAATATTGTTGCTAATGTTTTTTTAAAATTTGTTAATTCAACATCCTTGCATGGTTTGACACAAGGGACTAATTATCCCTACCATGTGAACCAAGAAAAACAAAGAACCATTTTTTATGTTGGAACAAAATTTGAATACTTTGACGTTATATAAAAGAAAATTTCTAAAACATTTGGCAAAGGTCGAATCCACACTTAGATATTTGATTCATAATTTTGGTCCAAATACACTCCTGTGATATTAATTCCATAGTTGTAAAAGAGATCTAGAAAATGGTGAGAATAACCTAGTTTATATTTTGTTGTTCTACTTCCAATACATCCAAGAATTCATGATTTAAAGTTTTAATTCAAAAATTATGATGAAAATTTTATACATCTATTGTTAGTGTGAAAAGTGTTATTACTAAACTAGCATACATTTACCTAGAATCTAGTTGTTTTTATTCACACTACTCTTAAGCTCTATTAGAGAGACATCTCACTTTTTTTCTCACCTCTTGTGGATTCACCATGTGTTACTACAATTTTCCATAAAGTCCTACACATGTTTAACATTTGGAGGGATAGTTAGATTTTCACTCCTATCTTCTCACCCCATCATGTCATTATCTTTATATGTAAGGCTCCCTTTTATACATTTTACAACATGCATATAACAATTATTTTCATTTTTGTGGATTTTTTTTTATCTTGCAAGAATATCTTGACTATTCAAAAATGGTATCAAAGCAAGCTTGCAAGTCCATTCCATTTCTTTCTTAAATTTACAAGGGTTGTAGACATCAACTTTCAAATGGTTCATCCTAGAGTAAAAGAAACACCACCATTGCACTCAAAAGGCCTAAAAGACACATTTTCATATATAACACTTTATATTTTGGTGATGAGAAATTCTAATGATTTTTTTGAGAGATCATCAATGGTGGTCATACAAAAATCTATATGGATCTATACAATTGTATGGTCATCATATCAAATCTCTCTTCACGAACGAGCAATATTTTATTTTTGCAGGTCTTACATGCTTGCCATATGAAGGTGAAAAATTGTTGTTATTTTTAGGTTAAAAAGTTTTTTCCATAGGGTATAACCCCTCAATAGGGATAACACTTGCAAGTGATAGCAATACATGTACAACTATGGGATTTCATAGGGGAAAACTATGTAGCCATCAAGAAATAGTTCTAGTGACCTAGAAACTATCTTATCACCACAAGCAATCCACCTTTCATGTTACCACCCTTTGCACCACCATGGCATGGTCCTCGAGTCACCACTACCTACTATCATGGACCTTATGTTGCTTAGCACCGACACACCACCTATAAGCTACCAAGATGCCATCCTACCATAGTTCCATTATAGCACTTTCCATCTAAGAGCATCAACTTCCAGTTGCCAAGGCCTATGTATTACTCTTTAATAAGGAAAAAATTCTTTTGGTCATAATTTGCACCACTTTCCATCTAAGAGCATCAACTTCTAGCTGCCAAGGCCTATGTATTAGTCTTTAATAAGGAAAAATTTCTTTTTGGTCATAATTTGCACCTAGGAAGTGAAAATTTTGACTTCTTATAGTAAATGAAAAGCTAGTTTTGTGTACTTCAATATGGTGTAATTTTCTATAGTTTTCCTCCAAACCTCTAGTTTTTGTTCTTTTCTTTTTGACATTTTTCAACAAGGTATAACTTTTTCCCACAATCTAAAAAATTAGCAAACATTTTTCCCAAATTTATTAGAAAAATGCAAGGAATATTTTTTTCTTTTTCTTTGGATAGCCTATTTTAAATATAAATTTGTAAAATTATAATGGGTTATAAATAAATTTTACTTGGACTTCCATTTTGCAAAAAATGTATCCAAAACTTATGGTTTTTCTAGGAAGGCATATTTTCATAGCATTTTTTGCACTCTACCTTCTTGCGGACCTCACCTAATAACATAATCAATAATCATTATTTTCAAGATAAATTACAAGAAATCTACAAAGTACATATGTCTATAAATGCACTAAAATAAAGTGACTATCTAATTTTTGTTCTTTAAGGGGGAATTTACACATCTATTGTGACTCTTTTGTATTTTCACTTTGTTCTAAACTACCATGGGAGGTTGTGTAATGCCTTAGTTTTCTCCATAAAAATTTTGTCAAGTGACTATCCCTCTAGGACAATAACAATGATTCTTGCCTCATGCATACGTGTGTCTTGGGTTTTATGCACCCTTTTTCAATTAATTGTACATCATATTGTACATAATGTTTTATTCTACATTCTCTTGCATACTTTTGTGACACACTTTAGTCAATCTACCAATATCTCTCCCTTTTTAGCACTATGGGGGGTATTATCTCATGGTTATGCTAATGCTTCCTTGGTCTTATTAGAGCAATGGAGAAATCTTATACATTTTTGTTTAGCCAATATTCATGAGATTTTGATACTTATGTAAAATACCATGCACATTTAGTAGTATACTAATAGGTCACTCATGGAATGTTTTTATCTTCCTTGATCACAGTACCGTTTCCATCTTCAACTTCACAAAGTGTTTAAATTCCTTCATTCCATTTATGTATTCAAGGTTGAGTAGTACATACTTGAGTTCACTCATGTAATGGTTTGTCTCTCTTCTCTTGATCTATAGACATAGGAGGTTCATTGATTCTAGCAAAAACCATCAAATTCATCTTCAACAAATTTTACAACTACATACTTTAAGGGTTCTTCATCTTCATGTTCTTATATTCAAGGTACATTGTTGAGGTTTTTTTATCCTTTTCATTCTTTCTTTTGGGGAGGATTTTTTTTTCCTACTAAGTTTTCTCCTTTACTCTACTTGTGAGATATTTTGATTATACATGCGTACCTTGTCAAGCCTAGCTATCAGGACTCATATTTTGAATATCTAGCTTTCCTCCTATATCACCTAAGGGGGTGTTAGTATGAAAAGTGTTATTACCAAACTATCTTGCATTTACCTAGTATCTAGTTGATCCCATTCACACTACTCTTAAGCTCCCTTAAAGAGACATCTCACATTTTTTCTCATGACCTCATGTGGACTCAATATGTGTCCCTATACTTGTCCATAACGTACTACACATGTTTCACATTTAGAAAGGTAGTTAGAATTTTGCTCCTATCTTCTAACCTCCTCATCCTACATGCACATGATAATTATTTCATTGGAGCTACCACCAACAGTGATATACTAGCCAATGGAGTTGCAGATGTAGGTCTTTGTGGCCAAACTCAACCTTGACGCCCTCACTTGTGAAGTGTGAGATGTACTAGTTATCAATACTAATGCAAGACAGTCTGGATGACTAGGATACCACCACCACTGAAATTGGTCCCGTAGCGTTATGTACTTGTAGGATATTGTCTACTCATTCTGCAAGGTGGTTATGAGTTCTGCGCTAGTGAGACTGGTGTTGATTTTCGAGGAGGAAGAAGACCATAGCTTCATGAGGTAGCGCTCTTTCAGGGATTTTTCTAACATCCATAGAGTGTCGTCGTGAACTTGTAGATTTTAAAGTTCAATCCATTAGCTTTGAAATACAATTTAGGGACAAATATTTGAAGAATTTTGTATTGAAATATTCATGGAGGATATTAGGGCAGGTAAGACTACTCAGCTTTTTCTTGGTTAGTAATCATTGTTCAATTTTCTAAGCAGTAATTTGAAATTTTATTATTTGAATTATGTAATTTTTAAAAAAAATATTGTGTTTTTGTTTGCTAAATCTTGAACATAATTCAACTGCGTATTCTCCTATTGCACACTAAGATGTGATTGTTAGTTTAAATTTGAAAGGACTTACCTCAATGGGTTGACTTCCACCAATAGGTTGGACAACTCAAACAACTCACCATTTTCTTTAAACCATCCATGTTGGAATAGACAAATTTTTATTTATTTTTAAAATTTGAATGAACTTTCTTTATTTGTCCAAAAAATAAACAAAATGATTATGTATATGAAGAAAATATCTATAGACACTCCCCTACATTCCCCTCACAAATAGATTTTAAGGCAACATCATAGAGAAATACATGTTAAGAATGTCATCTTTCACGAGCTAATACATATCATACACAACCAAAGGCAAGAAAAAGTCGAAAAAGACGGTTCTAAGTGGAGGACTAATTATAGGTTGATGCATCTCATCTACAAGCATCCCTAATCTCAATAAATTAGCATTGATTGATGCCATGGTCAATGATTGAGTTGACAAAATCGGTAGGTATTGAACCTCATCATAAAAGGATTAAAAAAATTGCTTATATATCTTTCCAAAAACAATTAATTTTATAGACACGGCTTGTTAACCTCCATTCTATGATTATAGATGACTCTCATTGTAAATAAAATAGCATACATATCTAATCATGAATATATCATACATATATATCTTGCATACATATCTTGAATATAATCTATATAAAATATGCAGAAATATATCATTTTACAATCATGTATTAATTAATATTATTTTGTATACGATTTTTTAATATATTTTAAACAATATATTAGAAATATTAATATTATTTTAATATTGTATTATTATATTATTCTTAATATTTTTATATTTACAATAATATTTTGTATTAATAATTTTATATTAAATTATTGCTATAATTCTATTATTAATATTAATAATATTTGTGCTACATACTAAATATTGATTTAATTACAAAATTTTAAATAAATTTCATATTATTAATTTTTATATATTAAATCAATTGTATTAATAAAATAAATATAATATTTATTTAAAAAGTAAAAATTAAAAAAAAATAATTTAAGGGCTTATGCCCTTTTACATAGGCTGACGACCTGTGCAATGGCTTGTTGCCTCTGTAGTGAGCTGCGGCCCATCGCATAGAGTGATTTTTTTTTTGTTTAAATCAAAATAATATATAATTTAATATTGTATTATTTTATTAATTTTTATTATTTATTTTTTAAAATTAGATTAATCTTTCTTTATTTTTAGGTTTGGTTTTGTTTTTTTTTTAAGGATTGCGATGATTTTTTATAGGCATATTATGTAGGTTTCTATTTGATAAAAAAAAAAGATTTTATGTACATGACTTGTTGACCTCTCAACATAATAATTAATTTTTTTATGAAAAATAAAAAAATATTAATTTAAAAATAATAGATTACAATGAATATATACAATTAATATAAATTTTATGACATATCTTTTATAT